>OX393553.1:11797832-12190332 GCA_947650365.1 Chamaelirium japonicum | reverse complement strand
CGAAGCGAGGAAGCTCTGCAGAAGAGGAGACACTTCTTCATCGACCCAAGGCTTCACGAGGCATGGGCAAGCCTATCCCTTCGGGACCGGCTTAGTCCACTGAAAGCCCTCATCAACATGAAAACCCTTGCACAAGAAGATCAAGCCTTCGACTCCGTGCACAAAGAAGAAAGCTCGGAGAAGAAGAACCCTTCGACTCTGAAGACGCCAGAAGCAAAGGCCGGAGAAGAAGATCGGAGCGGCATCACCTCGTCGTCTCCAACAAGCCTTCGACTCTGATCAAGCCCAAAAGCCCGGAGAAGAAGACCGAAGCGTCATCACCCGTCGCATTCGACAAACGTTCACTCCATCCACAAAGAAGAAAGCTTGGAGAGGACTACCTGAAGCGTTGCTACACTCGTCGTCTTCAAAGCAAAGCCGACGCTACAACCGTCGCACGGAGATCGGTGCCACCCCCCCCGTCTTCAAAGGACCCCTTCGAATCCGATCACACCAAAGAAGCCCGGAGAAGAAGAAAAGTCTAGCCGACACCTAAATTGTTGAGGAAGCTAGAAGCATTGAAGAAGTAGCCACCGTCGTTCAAGAAGAAGATCGAGTCGACGCTGAAGCCAAATCCCATGCAAGAAGCTAAAGCAAAAGCCCCGGTAAAGCCCGCGCCAAAGCAACGCAAGTGCCAAAGCCAAGCGACTACGCCGGTCACGAGCAAAAGCACCGCACGTTCTAGCCGATACGACGCGAAGTCCGGAAGAACGAAAGCATCACAAGTCTCCCTCCGTCTACGTCCAAGCGCAAGTACCGAAGCAAAGCAAAAGCCAGAGCCACGCCAAAGCCAAGCCAAAGCCGACAGCCAAAGCCGAAGCCGACACCAAAAGCACGATCGACGCCGCGAACCGACGATCAAGGACGTCGAGGTCAAGCAAGGATCGAGAAAGACACAAAAACCGAGGAACGAAGCTGGAAACCCCCCTAGCCGAGAAAGCACGACGCACGGAAGGGACAAAGCAACGGCGGATACTCCTTAGCCTCTCAAAAACCCTCACCTTGTAAAGACCTCTTTCCTGGGCAACCCCTTCAGAGCTCTCGCACGAACACCACATAGAGACGCAGATTAAAGGGACCCTCCAGAGGATCTCTCCCACAATCTCCTGATCAACACTCGCCGTACCCGGACTCACCACACCCGAGCCCCTGAGTCCCGGCCACTCTGTAATCTCGTGTGTTTGCAATAAAGAAGACCCGTATCTTTTTCTGCCACCATAGATTTCTGGCACGCTCGGTGGGACCTCCTCTCCTTTCATCCGTATGGCTAAAGAAGTTGCTCCAAGTTCGCAATGGCCGGGACAAGCAACGAAGCGTTTGCTCCAAGCCTTTCACCGATCGCCGAGTCTCCTCTACTCTGACACGGTGGTCCAGTAAACCCGGAGGGTGATGTTCCCCCGATGGTACGCGTCTACACTCGGCGTACTCGAACTCTCGCGGATGTGCTCATGCCAGAAACTGCTACCGAAGATACTCGCCAAAGCGCCGACGAGGCCTTGGTGCAGGAAGAAACGAGCCTCGATTATGGAGTCCATATCCAGAAGTTTAGGGAGGACCAGCCCCAACCCCGAGCCCGTTCGGGTTCTCCAGCAGACGTTGCACCTCCTCCGCAGGGGGCAAATGTTCGTCATCAAGCAGAGGCGAGTCGGCGCAACTACATCTCCGACGATGATGGCGAGGATGCAAGCATGCAACATCGGGATGTCCTCCGTCATCATCCTCCATCCGCTCTTCAGCTCCAAGTCATGCAAATGGGTGAGCAAATGGCGCAAATCGCTCGGCTAATGGAGGAGAAGGATCGTCACATCAACACTTTGCTTCAGAAGCTAAGCGCAAGGGATGCTGCGATAAACGATCAACCCATTGCTTCCCCGGTAGCCGCTCCAGCTCCGTCTTCAACTCCCGCTCCTGCAGAGGTAGTTCCGACAATTCAAGCGGTTACGCCAGCACTCTCTTCGGTTCCCGTCCCAGTAGAAGTCGTTTCTCCAGCACTAGTCTCGATGGCTGCCCAATCACTTGCGACAACAACAATGAATGCGCAGCAGATACAAGCGTTGGTAGCCGACATGATGCGCTCCCACGGCAGTGGTCTTCCTCCGATCACGGCGGCATACTCGAAGCCTTACACTGCAAGGATCCAGCAGCTGCATTTCCCCATCGGGTTTCAGCCACCAAAGTTCCAGCACTTTGACGGAAAAGGAAATCCAAGACAATACGTCGCTCACTTCATCGAAACCTGCAATAATGCCGGCACGTATGGCGACGAGATAGTGAAGTACTTCGTTCGCACCCTCAAGGGTAACGCGTTCGACTGGTATGTGGATCTTCCTCCAGGATCTATCGACAGCTGGGATCAGATAGAGAGATAGTTCCTTAATTGCTTCTACAGCACCAGACGTACCGTCAGCATGACCGAACTCACCGCCGTCAAGCAAAGAAAAGACGAGCCGGTGATTGACTACAACGATCGATGGAGGAACCTCGCGCTGAATTCACAAGACCGCTTGTCTGAGGACTCGGCCATCGAGATGTGCACCCAAGACATGCACTGGGGTCTGCTCTACATTCTTAAAGATATCAAACCTCGGTCCTTCGAAGAACTCGCAACACGGGCCCACGACATGGAACTCAGCCTAGCAAACCACGGAGACTCGAAGAACAAGGATTCCCTGAAGGTGGAGAAGAAGGACAAGCCGCAGGCACCGAAACCGAAGCAAGTCAATGTTGCCGACGTCGCTTCGACCTCTAAGCCGCTCAAGATCAGTGGCAAGCTGGGGACCAAAGAAAAGGGGCCGCCATACCGCCGCCTCCGTCGCAAAGACAAAGGATGACTCTCGAGGAGCTCGAAGCCAAGGAGTACCCCTTCCCGAACTTGGAAGTCTCCTCCATGTTCGACCAACTGCTGCAAGAGAAGATGATAGAGCTCCCTCCTTCGAAGAGGCCCGAGCAGATGCATCGTGTCGACAACTCTCTCTTCTGCAAATACCACTGGGTGGTAAGTCATCCCATTGAAAGATGCTTCGTCTTTAAGGAAAGAATCATGGCGCTCGCAAAGCAAGGAAAGATAGAGATCGACTCCGGAGAGGTCGCTACGGCCAACATGACGTCCATCACCTTCGGCTCCTTCTCGCCGGTACTCGTTGCTGCACGACAAAGAACGCCCAAATTGCGCATCAACCTTCAAAGGCCAACCGTGAAGACAGTTTCCCAGCCGAAAGTCTTAAAGCGACAGCAACGTGCTCCTGCGCTCGCTGAGGAAGAAACGTCGTTGCCCCGGGGGCAATCATCGCTCACACCAGCGCCCCTCCCAAGCAATGCTGCATCCCAACGAGCGCTCCAAAAAAGATATGAGCAAGGAGATCCAGAAGTTGACCTGCTGGGCCAGCCTTCGGGGAAGTTCGACTATTATATCCTCTACTCAAGGCCTTCATCCATTTCGATTGAAGAAATCAAGCCCACCGGTTGGGGATTGGAAGATAAGCCAGTAGAACTTCGGGAAGAGCAAATCCCTTCCAGTCAAGCTAAGTCCCAATACGCCCTCCGGAAAAGATACGAACAAGGAGATCCAGAAGTCGGTCTGCTGGGCCAGCCTTCGAGGAAGTTCGACTATTACGTCCTCTACTCAAAGCCTTCGTCCGTTTCGATTGAAGAAATCAAGCCCACCGGCTGGGGATCGGAAGACGAGCCAGTAGAGCCTCCAGAAGAACAAGTGTCTCCAACCGATAAGGAACCAGCCGCTGCTGCCGATCATCATCTTAGCAGGGGAGAATCCACCGACGAAGAGGCATGGGTCATGCTACCCCGGCGACGAAGGCCACGGCAAGCAAGGCAACATAAGCAAGACCGGGTGGTGAGGAGATCTCCCGAACGAAGGACTTACAATAAGAAAAGAAAGACTCCAGGAAGGAAGGCATTCAAAGTGCCACCGGCAAACCTAGACGATCTCCTCCAGCAGAGCCTTCCAGAACCAGCAACGCTGCAAGAGTTCTTCCCCGACCACTTCCTCCCAGTCGATCAGCACATCAGGGTCTCGTGTTGCATGGTTGAAATTTGCAAAATGTCGGACGAAAAAGGTGAGGTCGAGACTTTTGAAGAAGGCAACTCCACCGACGAGAGAGATGACGAGGGAGACAACTCCGACAAAGGGGGCACTGCCTTTTATGACGAAGCAATCCTGCACTTGCCGTTCATGGAAGCTTTGCATCTTTCGAAGAAGGCTCGCCTGGCAATGGCTGCAGCCTTGGCCGACCCAGACAGCTACAAGAGGAAAAGGAAGAACGATAAGAAGGGCAAGACTGTGGCCTCGTGCAATGTGGCGATAACCTTCTCGGACGAGGACTTGCAACTCGGAACACGATTGCACAACCGACCGGTCTACGTCTCGGGATACATCAAGGAGAAGCCGGTGAATCGAATCCTGTTGGACTGTGGCTCCGTCATCAACATCATGCCCATCCAGACGATGCGGTAACTCGGCATCACCAATGACCAACTCTCGCACAGCCAGCTAGTCATTCAAGGGTTCAACCAGGGCGGGCAGTCCACCGTCGGAATCATCCGTCTGAAGCTTTCCATCATCCCGCTCGACACAACGGTCCTCTTCCACATCATTGACTGCCAGACATCATATCGGCTCTTATTGGGAAGGCCATGGCTACACGAGAATGGCGTCGTAGTATCCACCTGGCGCCAGTGCCTCAAGTACCACGAAGGAGGCATGGAGAAATACATAGTCGCTGATGACAAGCCATTTAATGAGGCCGAGGCACATCTGGCCGACGTAAAGTTCTACCAAGCAAAAGGCCTAGTCGCGGAAGTCCTTCTGGCTAAAGCCCCTCGAGCCCAGAAGGTTGAAGAAGGAAAACAGGGTAAGGCTCCTCCACCCGCAAACCCGATGCAACCTTCCGACAAGGCAAGACCTGAGGTCCAAGAAGCGTCAAAATCAAGAAAAAGGATGCGCATCAGTTCCGAGTCAAGATCAATGCAACATACCCCGTTGCCCGTCCAAGCGATGCCAGTCCTGCGTCTCGCCCCTCAGTGGCTTCGTAAATCCGAGCGATCGCCTTCTACTCTGGCAAGAAAGCTGGCCCCGCCATTATCACAGGCCAATGTCGTCACTCTGCAAGAAATGACGTTGCCATTACCTAGTCTGACGCAAGCTCTGAACCCGAGCAGACCTGTCGAATCTGTCAACCCTAATCAACTCGGATTCAAGCCGAAAGGGAGTTGGGGGCAAAACGCTGCTAAGTTGCTATTCAAAGGCAGCTACGACAAAGAAAGCACCATGGGCACACTTCCCCCAGCAGCAATTCCATATGGGATGACGAGGACTCAAGCTCGGCTGTTCCAAAACGCTGAACAAATTCTCCCGAATCATCGAGGCATCGGCTCCAGTCAAACTCCGTTGGTCATCAGAACCGCAGCGAAGAAGACCTTCACCTCCAACTACATCGGGGCAAAGATGGTAGACGAAGCAGCTGAAGGATCGACAATCTTCGATGCACGCTCTACCTACCCCAGCCATCCCGACAGCAAAAGAAGACGGCGACGGGCTCGATGCCAAGCCTTACTCCAGAAGCAAAACAGAAGCAGTCAAAGCCAGGCGAATCTAAAGCGCACATCCGTGTTCAAAAGGCTCGGGCCAATCAAGCAATCAAGGAAGAAGTCGGTGTTCGACCGTTTGGGAATGCCAGCCGAGGACGTCGTTTCAACACCCGCCCACCCACCCATGGCAGCCGTCAATCATATCTCCGTTATCGAAACTGACAACGGTGATGCTTCTACTTCGGACGACGAGTTGCAAGAAGCCCCGCCAGTCCTCGCAGAAGGGGGGCAGTCCACCGTTGATGACTCAAACAAAGGGGGCAATCCAAGAAGACGACGACAGCATGATCCTTCAGTACCTAGGGCCGAACCCTCAGTGTCTTGGGGGCAACCGCCTCTCATGCAAACACTCACTCTTCCAAATGAAGCTACGTCTCGGCACCTGCTCAAAACGAGAGACGAACAAAGAAGCCCTGAAGTCAACCTGCTAGGCCAACCATCTGTTAAGTTCGGCTTTTATGTCCTCTACTCCAGGCCTCCTTCGATTCTAAAAGAAGAAATCAAGCCAACTAGCTGGGGATCAGAAGATGAATCGATACAGTCTCTAGAAGAGCAAGTCCTTCTGATCAAAGAAGAGCATTCAGTCGCAGCACCAGTTCTTCACCTTGGCAAATAAGATCTTACTAATGAAAACACACGGGTTATGGCGCCTCGAAGGAGAAGGCCACGATGATCAAGCTACAGGATAGTACGCCTGGCTAACCACAAGAAAGACCAGGTGACAAGAAAACTCCTCAGAAGAAAGTCCTTCAAGGAAAAGAATAAAGCTCCAGAAAGAAAGACGTCCAAAGTACCACCAGCAAATCTGAAAAATCACCTCCAGCAAAGCTTTCTAAAGCCGGTGACACTCCAGGAATTCTTTCCCAATTGCTTCCTTGAAGCTGATCAAAACTTCAAGGTCTCCTGTTGCATGATGGAAGTTCACCAAGTGCTCCGGAAAGACGATGAAGAAAGAGGCACCAACATCGAAAGCATAGGGAGAAGCATCGCCGCCAATGACAAGCTGTTCAACAAGGCTAAAGCACACCTTGCTGACGCCAAGTTTTACCAAGTGAAAGATCCCGTTGCAGAAGCTCATCCAGTAAAAGCTCTACAAGCTCAGGGAGTCAAAGCAGCTGCGAGGGACAAAAGCTCTCCACTTGCAAAACTAGTGACATCCTCCAGCCAGACAGTGCACAAAGGCAAAAAAGCGCCAGCATCAAGACGGAAAAATCACATCAACTTCAAATCAAGCCCGACGCGATGCGTTCCGTTGCCTGCTCAAGCTGCTTCAGTCCTGTGGCTTGTACGTCAGTGGCTTCGTAAACCAGGATGATCGCCTTCCACTCCAGCAAAGGAACCAGTGTCATCATTCTTCGGGGCCAACTTCATCACTTTACAAGAGACGACACTATCGTTACATTGTCTGTTGCACGTCTCAAGCTCAACCGAGTCTTCCGAGTACACTAGCTCCGAGCAACTCGCAATCAAGCCAGAAAACACTCGGGGGCAAAACTCCACTGAGTTGATGTTCAAATCCAGCCGCAGCAAAGAAAGCATGGCACAAATGGGTTCACTATCCTCAGTTGCGATTCCACAGCGCCTGACAAAGACTCAAGCTTGCCTCTTCAAAAGCGGCGAACAAATCCTTCCAAATCGCCAAGGCATCGACTCCAATCAAACTCCAGCAATTATCAAAACTCCAGTCAAGAAGATCTTCACTTCTAACTACATTGAAGCGAAGAAGGCGGGCGACAGCTGCGAACCAGTGGCGACTCTGCCTACCAGTGGCAAGTCCCTCAAAAGGTACTTTGCCTAGCGCAAGGTTATCCCCCTTGCCCAAAAAAAAAAAATGAATAAACGAACTACGTGCGACTTGATCCCTCTCAGTAGGGTACATAAGCAACCTACAAAGGTTCAGTCTAGATAAAAAAAGAAACATCCCAACGTCGTCCAAGAAGGCCAGCCTAGAGGAGAACAAGTGCAGATCCACAAGTCCAGTCAGCAAACCAAAAGATGACAAGAAAGTCAAAGTTCTTGAGGCGCTGAAGCAGCTCGCCTCCCGCGGCCTACACGCACTGCAACTCCCGGGGTAGAGAAATCATCAACTTCCGACATATCGCAAGCTAGGCACGCTGCTTCGCAAGGTTCACTCCGAAAGCCTTCTCGATCGCTCCACCAGCTCCCGGCACTTCGACAGCTCTTCACGCTGCTTCGCAAGCTCTGCTCCAGATGTCTTCTCGGTCGCTCGAGCTTTCCCCAAATGGAACTCCAGCTTCTAAAGCGATGCACGAATAGCAAGTCGAAGACCTTAAGGCGCCGAAGCGTCTCGCCTCCCGCCTCCCGCAGCTTACACGCGCTGCAACTCCAAGGATAGAGAAGCCGTCAACTTCCGACGCGTCGCCAGCTATGCACATTGCTTCGCAAGGTTCGCTCTGGAAGCCTTCTCGATCACTCCACCCGCTTTCGGCACTTCGTCAGCTCTTGACACTGCCTCACAAGCTCTGCTCCAGATGTCTCCTCGGTCTCTTGAGCTTTCCCCAAACGGAACTCTAGTTCCTAAAGCGATGCACGAGTAGCAAGTCGAAGTCCTTAAGGCGCCGAAGTGGCTCGCCTTCCGCAGCTTACACGCGCTGCTACTTCAGAGGTAAAAAAGCTGTCAACGTTCGACGCATCGCCAGCTATGCACGTGCTTCGCGAGGTTTGCTCTGGAAGCCTTCTCGATCGCTCCATCAGCTTCCGGCACTCCGTCAGCCCTTCTCGCTATTTCGCAAACCCTGCTCAGAAGTCTTCTTAGTCGCTCGAGCATCCCCCCAAACAGGACTCCGACTTTTGAAGCGACGCACGAACGGCCTCCACCTTCTTCTGCGTCCAAACCAAGTCTGCAGTAGCAAGCGTGTGAAGCCCTTCCAGCCGGCGTCTCTCTCCCTCGGTCGCAGCTAAGCCCAAGGAAGCGTCCTCCAGCGAAGACCGTCGTAAGCAACGAAGCTTGCCACCCTCCAAGAAGGTGTGCGTCTACTCTGCAAACAAAGAGTCGTCCGCCTTGAAATCCGTCAGGCTCGTGCAAAAGCTCAGGCCCATTCGAACGTCACCAGTCCCTCAAATTCAAAGACTCGAAGGATTGGAACTGCCACTAAAATCAAATGCAGTAACCCGAAGATAGGCGGATACATCGGCGACAACCGCATCCTTCGCGACTTCAAAAAAAAAAAAGGAGGGGGGGGGGGACAAAGGAGCTACCTTCCCTGGCCTCCGAAGCCTCCGCCTCATCCTCGCACCAAGCGAGCGTCACCACACTCGGCTTTGTCTTGTCCTTTCGTCGTGCCGTTGTCATTACGCTCCCGCACCAAGAAAGACGACAACACTCCGCTGAAGAACCTTTCGGCTCCAAGCCGCCGAAGAATGCTTCACCTCCAAGCCGCCAAAGGAGCCTTCGTCTCCAAGCCGTCGAAGAGTTCTCCACCTCCGAGCCGCCAAGCAAGTCTTCGTCTCCAAGACATCAAAGAGTCCTCCACCTCCAAGCCGCCAAAGAATCCTTCGTCTCAAAGCCGCAGAGGTACTAAACGTCCCCCGAGGCCAGGAGTCGACACCCCACCGGGTCAAGCGAAAGAGTCCTCCACCTCCAAGCCGCCGAAGAATCCTTCTTCTCAAAGCCGCAGAGGTACTAAACGTCCCCCGAGGCCAGGAGTCGGCATCTTGAAAAGGCACAAGGGGAAGCGAAGGCGCCACTCCCATAGGGGAAGTCCTTAGCAAATCACCTCGGCGAAGCCAAAACCTTCGAAGCTCACATCCTGAAAAGGCACGAGGGGAAGCGAAGGCACCACTCCCGTAGGAGAAGTCCTCAGCAACTCACCCCGGCAAGGCCAAACCCTCGAAGCTTGGATCCTAAAAAGACACAAGGGGAAACAATCAAGTCAAGACAGGCTAAAAAAAAAAAAGGCCCACTGCCCCCTCTTTTCCCATCCGGACCCGTACGGATGGCAGGGGTCGCAGCCCCCTTCTTCTCCTATCCGATCAGGGAGCCCCGACCAAGCCGGAGCCGTAGCTGCCTGCCAGCCTGGCCTCCGCCAACCCGCTCAAGGCACCCCTGCGTCGCATGGCATCCGCACACCACCCGCGCAGACAACACCAGTGTCGGCCACCTGCCGCCGCCCGCCGTTGCTGTGTCACACTCGCGCCCATTTGCGCCATCCACCGCGCCGCTCCGTGTCACCCGCCAGTGAACCCACAGCTCTCCTATTCGACTCGGCACCACAGGCCGCCTACGCCCCACGCCCGCTCCGGCCATGGCCCGCGCCTGCGTCGCACCCTGCGCCTATACCGGGCGCCGCTGCGTCATGCAGCAGCCCGCGCGCCATGCATTGCTGCTGCTGCTATTCTCCGAACCCGACAAAAAAAAAAAAGAAAAGGAAAGAAAGAAAAAAAAAGGGGAAACGAAAAAAAAAAATAGAGAGTAATCAGAGAAAGGGGGGGCCGCAAACCTCCCCCCAATCAACACCCAACAGCAAAGAAAAGGGGGGGCCCGCAGGCCCCCCCTCTCCTTCTTCTTCGCCTACACATCCGGGGGGGGGGGGGGGTGGGGGGGCGCCCGAATCGGGGACGCCGCACCACCGCCGCCCCCCGACTCCTGCTCCTAAATGGCCGGCCCCGCGCCCGACTCGCGCACACCGTCGGGCCTCCACGCCGCTGCGCCCGCGCCCGCCGATCGGCCTCCGCGCCGCTGTGACTCGTGCCCGCCGCCCGGCCTCCGCACTGCTGGGACCCACGCCAGGGGCCACCACAGCGGCCGCCCGCTCCAGCCTGAGCCGCCGCAACCGGCGCTGCGCCCCGCTCCCGAGGCCGGAGCCCGCGTGGCCGAGGCCGGATCCCGAGCTCCCGCATGCCGCCCGCCGCTGCGCCTCGCCGCCGGTCTCCACCGCTGCACCCCAAACCGCTGCCCGCGCACCGCCGCCCGCACCTCGATCGCCTGCGCCGCACGCCGCTGCTGCTAGGCCACCACAGCCGCCGCTGCCGCTGCTGCCTCCGCAGCCCAGAACCAGGGAAGAGAAGAAAGAAAAGAAAAGAAAAAAAAAGGAAAAGAAAGAAAGAAAGAAAAAGAGAAGATAGAAAGAAAAAGAAAAAGAAAAAGAAAAAGAAAAGAAAGGAAAAAGAAGAAGAAGAAGAAGAAGAAGAAGAAGAAGAAGAAGAAGAAGAAGAAGAAGGAAGAGGAAGAAGAAGGCGGCGAAGGCGGACAACACCTCAGCCGCGCTCCTCCGTCCTCGCCGCGGTCGTCGTCGTCGCCGCCGACGAAAGAGGCGACACCGGGAAGATGGAGCAAGTCGCGTGCAACCCCAGGCAGCACTCTTCCGACGGCGGTCTCCAAGTTCCAGCCTTCCGCAAAAAAAACAAGGCACATGATGAAAGGGGTAGGGGCTCTTAAATAAGCCACCAGGCCCATCCAAGAAAGGAATCAAGGACAAGTGCTCTACGCACCCTACGTGCACAAACTCTACACGTTTCCGCCAGCGCACTCATCCTTGAGGGGGCATTTATAGACACACAAATTGTGTCTAACCCGAACCCGACTCGCATGCGCCAATTCGGAGGCAAGCCCGACACGCACTCTGACGCGGACCCGACTCGCATGCACCAAGTTGGAGGCGAACCCGACACACTCTCCGACCCGGACCCGACTTGCATGCACCATTGCGGAGGCAAACCCGACGCGCACTCGGACCCGACTCACATGCACCGACTCGGAATCAAACCCGACATGCACTCGGACTCACTCGACTCGTGCCCAAGAAGGGGGGCCGGGTGGGCCCATCCTCAAGTGGGGCCCACCCGACCCCTACTAGAGACCCGAACCCCTCATGGGGTGGCCGACCATGCAAAGAAGAGAAAGAAAAGGAAGAAAGAAAAAGAAAGAAAAGAAAGAAAGAAAAGGAAAGAAAAGAAAGGAAAGAAAGGAAAGAAAAGAAAAGGAAAGAAAAGAAAAGAAAAGGGAAGAAAAGACCAAAAAGGAAACAAATACCGCCATGCGCGGGGGGAGGTTGCGCATGACGTCTACTCATACGTGGATCTGTGCCGATCCCTCGATCCGATGGACAAGAAGAAGAGTCGGGTCGCCATCGATTTTATGTGCAAGATTCAAGATAAATCCAAAAATGATCGAGTCATAATTGCCCCGCCAAAAAAGGAAAGAAAATAAAGGTTTATTCCTCTCTTCAATTGAAGAATAAATCTTGGGCAATTATGGGAGAGATATTAAAGGGATTTAAAATTAAAACTTTCCATATCTCTCCCCTCCCCCCTTCGCCTATAAATAGAGGGGGATGGGGAAGGCTCAAGGGGTCGAAAAAGTCGCAAGCTGAAGACGAAGCGAGGAAGCTCTGCAGAAGAGGAGACGCTTCTTTATCGACCCAAGGCTTCACGAGGCACGGGCAAGCCTATCCCTTCGGGACCGGCTTAGTCCACTGAAAGCCCTCATCAACGTGAAGACCCTTGCACAAGAAGATCAAGCCTTCGACTCCGTACACAAAGAAGAAAGCTCGGAGAAGAAGAACCCTTCGACTCTGAAGACGCCAGAAGCAAAGACCGGAGAAGAAGATCAAAGCGGCATCACCTCGTCGTCTCCAACAAGCCTTCGACTCCGATCAAGCTCAAAAGCCTGGAGAAGAAGACCGAAGCGTCATCACCCGTCGCCTTCGACAAACGTCCACTCCATCCACAAAGAAGAAAGCTTGGAGAGGACTACCTGAAGCGTCGCTACACCCGTCATCTTCAAAGCAAAGCCGACGCTACAACCGTCGCACGGAGATCGGTGCCACCCCCGCCGTCTTCAAAGGACCCCTTCGAATCCGATCACGCCAAAGAAGCCCGGAGAAGAAGAAAAGTCTAGCCGACACCTAAATCGTCGAGGAAGCTAGAAGCATTGAAGAAGTAGCCACCGTCGTTCGAGAAGAAGATCGAGTCGACGCTGAAGCCAAAGCCCACGCAAGAAGCTAAAGCAAAAGCCCCGGTAAAGCCCGCGCCAAAGCAACGCAAGTGCCAAAGCCAAGCGACTACGCCGGTCACGAGCAAAAGCACCACATGTTCTAGCCGATACGACGCGAAGTCTGAAAGAACAAAAGCATCGTAAGTCTCCCTCTGTCTACGTCCAAGCGCAAGTGCCGAAGCAAAGCAAAAGCCAGAGCCACACCAAAGCCAAGCCAAAGCCGAAAGCCAAAGCCGAAGCCGACGCCAAAAGCACGATCGACGCCGCGAACCGATGATCAAGGACGTTGAGGTCAAGCAAGGATCGAGGAAGACACGAAGACCGAGAAACGAAGCTGGAAACCCCCCTAGCCGAGAAAGCACGAAGCACGGAAGGGACAAAGCAACGGCAGATACTCCTTAGCCTCTCAAAAACCCTTACCTTGTAAAGACCTCTGTCCTGGGCAACCCCTTCAGAGCTCTCGCACGAACACCACGTGGAGACGCGGATTAAAGGGACCCTCCAGAGGATCTCTCCCACAATCTTCTGATCAACACTCGCCGCACCCGGACTCGCCACACCCGAGTCCCCGGGTCCCGGCCACTCTATAATCTCGTGTGTTGGCAATAAAGACGACCTGTATCTTTTTCTGCCACCACAAACATATAACAAAGTATTAATATTCTTTTTAATGTTTATCCATTGTAGGAGTTGATTATTTGGAGGATGAAACTGATGATATTGTTGAAGATATTTTAGGAGTTGAACATTCATCTTCTACTTCAAATGCATCTAATATCCACCATGATACATAAAGGCACGTAATAAAATATGTTCATTTTTTCATAAATTGTCTTATCATATATTTTGGATTGATTTAATTGCTAATGACGTTTCGTTTTATTTGTTAGGTTGCATCGTTTTCCACGTGCCATGCGGGTTGATCTAGGAGGATTGTGTGTTTCTCATAATTGGAGTCATTTGTCGATGAAGTATTGAAATATGATGATGCTATGGATGAATAATTTTAATTGCAACATGCTAACATTGCTTTAGTTTGTTTTTGTTTGAGTTTATAAAAAATTATAGGGTTTATTTGTATTGATTTGAATTGTTTCTCGTGTTGGGTCAGTTAATAGGTAATTTTAAACAAATGATTAAATTATTTTGGGTAGTGTATATTTAGAATATTTAAATTAATAGGGTTAGGGTTAGGGTTGACCCGCTTGACCCGATTTATAAACGGGTTAGGGTTAGGGTTGAGCCATTCCAACCCGTCAACCCTAACCCTAATCCTAACCCGTTTGCCAGCACTGACTCAAGGAGCTCTGGCGGCGGGGATGGGTGTGCTATTTCTCATTCTCTGCTATCCTAGATGATTTCCCTCTTTTTTCCTAAAAAAAGGAAAATCGCGTCTTTGATTGGATTGCCCCTTTCTCTGTGATGATTGATTGCTACTATGTGAAGTTAATCAGTTCGAGAACAAGAAAGAAGGGATTTTTATAGTGAATCAATTCGACAACAAGAAAGCAGGGATTTTTATAGATCTTCTTCCATAATTGAAACAAAAAGATTTGATTTTTCTTGGTGGTGGATCGCAGATATTATAACCACGGTTCTGAATTTTTTTGGTGGATCTCAGATATTTTTCTTGGAGTGGATCTCAGATATTATAACCACGGTTCTGAATTTCTTCATCATCACCGCCGTAATAAGCTTTATATATTTGGGGATCAAGTGTGCAACACAATGGCAAGTGAATTTGTTCTTCAAACCGCCGCAGCGAGTGATGTGGTAAATCATACAGTCCCGGAAGCTTATAAGTTGCCGGAGGACATTACATTGTCAGAGGAATTCGATCTTCTAGCTGAAGAAATTTACAATGTAAGTTATTAATCAAACCCTAGCCCCAGGCTATAAAGTTATGTATCTACTTAACCTGTTCATGCCGATCATCTTTGTGCATATGCCAGGTCACCAGACAGCTTGATGACATTCTTCAGCCCATACCATCATTATGTTTAAGGAGATGCAGCCACCAGGTTGGAGAGATTGACAAGGAAAGCCAACCGATCATTGATGGCAGTCAAAAGGTTGCAGAAATCCACCTCCACCACCACCACCACCACTACCTGTCACGCATGTCTATGTTCGTCACTCTACAGTTCCTCCCTCCGAGTTGGTCTCCGCTGGTACCTCCTCTCCACCTGCAGTTGCTCCCCCCCTGCTCGGTCGCGGATCCTGGCCCTGTTCAACGATACCCTACGCACGAACATCACCCTCCTAGTCACTATGACTACTCTCCTGACAGGCTTGGCTACTCTGTGTTTACTCCTATTTCTCCTGACACTTCTAGACACTCTGTTGTTGCCTCCTGCTCTCCGTCCTATCAGGCCTTTCTTACAGCTCTTCATACGCACCGGGAGCCCCAGTCGTACCGTAAGGCAGTTGTACACCCAGAGTGGCGACAGGCCATGACAGTCAAACTTGAGGTCTTTTAATGGACTCAAACGTGGGATTTGGTTCCTTGTCCCACGGGCGTGGTTCCTGTCAGCTGCAAATGGATTTTCAAGATCAAGACTCGATCTGATGGGTCCATTGAGCAGTATAAGGCGTGCCTTGTTGCTCGTGGTTTCTCCCAGGAGTATGGGATTTACTACGAGGATTTGCTCCAGTGGCTCGGATGACTACCGTTCGCACCCTCTTAGCTGTGGCAGCTGCTCGAGGGTGGCCTCTACATCAAATGGATGTGACCAACGCATTTCTCCACGGTGATCTCTCAGATGAGGTATACATGGTTCCTCCACCGGGCGTCCCTGCTCCTTCAGGTCACATCTGTCGTTTGCGCCGAGCCATCTATGGGCTCAAGCAGGCCCCTCGTGCCTGGTTTGAGCGATTCCGCAGTGCAGTCCTGGCCTTCGGGTTTGTTGAGTGCCACTCTGACTATGCCCTGTTTACTCGCTCCTCCAGACAAGGTATTGTAGTTCTTCTTCTCTATATGGATGATATGATCAACACCGGGGATGACAGTGGCACCTCCAGAGTCAGTTTGAGATAAAAGATTTGGGCCCTCTTCGTTACTTTTTAGGCCTCGAGATTGCCCGGTCAGCTCGTGGTCTGTTAGTCTTCCAGCAAAAGTACATTTCTGACATCTTTGTTGATGTTGCTCTTACTGATTCTCGCACTGCTGACACGCCCATGGAACTTAATTTGAAGCTTCTTTCTACAGATGGTGAACCGCTCCAGGATGTCTCCTGCTACCAGAGGCTGGTTGAGATGCTCGTCTACCTCACTATGACCCGGCCAGACATTGCCCATGTTGTTGGCATTGTCAGTCAGTTCGTTCAGACTCCTCGTTCGGTTCACTATATAGCAGTCCTTCAGATTATCCGCTACCTCCGAGGCACCATCACTCGCTCACTACTTTTTCCCTCTACCTCTCCGTTGGTGCTGTGTGCCTACTCCGATGCAGATTGGGCAAGAGATGTATCCACTCGGCGTTCTACTACCGGATACTGTGTGTTCCTTGGTGATTCTCTTATTTCTTGGCGAAGCAAGAAACAAGAGTCTGTTGCTCGCTCCAGTACCGAAGCCGAATACAAGGCTATGGCTTCCACTACCGCTGAGATTGTCTGGCTTCGCCGCCTTCTACTCGACCTGGGAGTTGTGATATCCAGGCCCACACCTCTCTTCTGTGACAACCGGAGTGCTATTCAAATTCCTAGCAACCCGGTCTTCCACGAGCGGATAAAACATATTGAGGTTGATTGTCACTATGTTCGCCAAGAGTTTTTTGACCACACCATCTTCTTGCCATTCATTCCATCATAGGAGCAGACTGCTGATTTTCTGACGAAGCCCCTTACGATTGCTCGCTTCCGGCATTTTATCGACAAACTCTCGGTCCATGATCCACCGTGAGTTTGAAGGGGAGTGTTAATGTATAGATATGGGTCGGGTTATATGTACAGTCGGGTCGGGTTGTGTGTGTATACATGTACATATATATTGGGATTCAATCCCTCAATGAGATGCATTCCATTCTGTTCAAACCCTAGTTGTCATCTCCTAACAATAGCCCACCCTCAGAGCAAATATAGAATTTGTTGACGAATAGTCCCACATCGGTGAGGGAGGCACCCATCACCCGCTTAATATACCCCCTGTGGACATCTCCTTACAACCCAGGTTTTGAGGTGCAAGGGTATCTAACATGGTATCAGAGCTGGCTCGTCTCCTGCTCCTGCTCTCGATCCGGGTGCTCCCCACCGATCATGCCTTGCCACGTGTGCTCCGCGTGGGAGGATCCTTGCCACGCATGCTCCGCGTGAGGGGGAGTGTTGACGAATAGTCCCACATCGGTAAGGGAGGCACCCATCACCCGCTTAATATACCCCCTGTGGACCTCTCCTTACAACCCGGGTTTTGAGGTGCGTGGGTATCTAACAAGAATAACAAAGATCATATCCATATGCTTCATATTACAATAAGTAAGGAAAATTAAGAGCTGATTGCATGGAATGTCCAAATTAATTCTGTTGCCAAAGAAATAAGCTCCCTAACAGTATCATACCATGTTATAGTAGTTAGTTAGTTACCCTACTGCGAGGGCAGCAGTATGGTATGAGGGTGGTGTTGTATCTAATATCACCCTGTACCATCTGGTATCAATGCATAAAAATTATTTCGGCGTCATGCATACAGAGTGAAAGAAGCCGTAATTGTTCTGGTTTTGACCCTTTTGTACTCTATTAGGAGTTAAGTTCCAGCTCCAAAGCCCTCCCATTTCACACTTAGGTCAACTTTGCTGCTCTTTTCTGGTACCTATTAATCCGAAAATGGGTCAAATCCAATTGTCCATAGTGATAACATATAATACAAGCACAAGCACATATTCAACCACATGGATAACAAGCCCACAGTGAGTTTAAAGAAGAAAAAACAAGCATCTGACCTCGCAAACATCGGGACAAAGCATAAAAGTAAATATCTTTGTGTTTACAAAGGGTTCTAACAGTTAGATATCATGTAACATGACTAAATGTAATAGCCTTGTGATAAACCCAGATCCTTGGATGCTCGCCTCCTCACAAAACCGGCTTGTAAGGGGAGGTCCAAGACAGGTATATAAATAGCTCATCACCCGCTCCCATTACCAATGTGGGACTAACCCGTGTGAGGTATGACCATCTCAACACCCCCCCGCACGCGGGACATGCGTGGCAAGGGCACTATCGGGAGGAGCTCCCGGAGCGGGTCTGGCTCTGATACAATGTGAAGAACTCAATCTTGGATACCCACCTCCTTACAAAACCGGATTGTAAGGGGAGGTCCAAGGCGGGTATATAAGCAGCTCATCACCCACTCCCATTACCGATGTGGGAGTAACCCGTGTCCATCTCAACAACCCCCCTCACGCATGACAAGCATGTGAGGCATGACCATCTCAACAAACCTATATTGGTTATGTAATATCATCATCATCATCATCAACCAAGTCCTACCCCATCATGATGGGGTCATTTATAGGGACGAATGACAAGAATTTTAGACCGGCTGGCAATCTGATGTTAACACTCTAAGATTGGTGTCATAACCTGACTAAGACAAATTGGCAAGAAAGTGGCATTCATGAAACATATGAGCCAGTTGGCGATTATGGAGTCCTACCTTATTGGCTACGCAGTTTTAAGTTCATGCAATCATAAAGCAATGCTCCAAGGTTCCTCTTGACCAAAAAAGATTCTATACAAAGAAGGTAAAGGCAAGATTTGATATAGGGAACTGCATTAATCTCTATGGCACATACTTTTAAACCAAAGAGCAGAAATTAGGGTCGCAACTTGGGCGGGTTGGACCCAAACCCGTACCGACTCTAGATCGGGGTTGGGCTCAATTATTTGAAGATCAGGTTGGACCCAAACCCGTACCAACTCTAGATCCGGGTTGGGCTCATTTATTTGAAGATCGGGTTGGAATCGAGTTTAAAATAGTCAACACGAACTATATTTGAGTTGGGCTCAAGTTACGAGGTCGGGCAACCCAGACCCAAATTGAGAATGACATGTAACCTTAAAGGCCCTAGCCATCATGTTTCTAGGCTTGCATGGATCCTATTCCCAGCCCAAAGGGCACTAACCCGTCTGACGATGGAGGTAAGAGACATCTTTTTAGTAAGGATAAATATAAGCAGGTTTTTTTCTTGGTATTTTGCTCTTTAAAATTAAAAACCTTTCGTCAAGTGAAAACAAGCAGTACTCGAACCCACTCAATCCGACCCACCAACTTGCACTATTGATGCAGGCGCGCGTCGTCGAAGAACAATAGATGAAGACGTTGCTATCTTTTTTTTGTATTTTCTTTGTAAAGGGGATAAATAGTGATACGGAATCACCGAGAGGAAGTGGCGGAGGGGGTAAGAACCGTGACAGAGAATAAAAGACTAGAAGCTTAGATGAGAGGGGGCCTGAAATCCATCAGGATACAAGGTGGGGACTCAAATCCATGAGCCAACGAAGGCATCCGCCATCAATTTTCATTCATCATAATCTATCCTCCAATGGTTACAATGGGGGCCTTTAAATAGGCTAAAAGAAAGATAAAAATGGCAACAAATTTAAAAGCCAATAAGTATCCTAACAACTTGCCTAAAATAAAGATCTCAAATAAAAAAAAAGATTCTAAAAGATATCATAAGAAATATCCTGCCTTATCTATCCATAGCAGGTTAGGATGGGCCTTCGGGTGGGCCAACGGGCTTGGGCCCAAGTCGGATCACATCATTCGCTTTCGCTGCGAAGAACTCGCCCTCGAGTTCATACGGTAAAGCGCAATCATCCTCGAGGTTTTCGCTGATGTGGTATCTATCGTTAGGAGCTGATGGTGGAGACCCAACAAATGATGCCTCATTACACCGAAGTTATCACCGGGGTCCCATGAGAAGGTATCACTACCGTCGATCGGGAAACACACATCAAAGCGATGCTGGGGTAGACGACCGAGTCGGATAGTAATATCAGATCATTGCTGTAGCTCGAACATCGGCTCGCCTGAACGGAGGTAAAGCTGGACAAACACTGTAGGCACCAATAGTCGGTCTAGCCCAAGAAAATCAATCTGCTAAGGCTCGGCTAGGGAGACCATCTCGAAAGAATCCGCAGTAGGTGGTAGCATGGCCAGCGGCTGAAGATCCTCTGGAGGGGGGAGCTCGTCTGCTGGTGGTGGTACTGGAGGTGATGGATCCACCAAAGATACAACTAGAGGAAGCTCTATCGGTGGTGGAGGCTCTACTGGAAGTGCTGGAGGTAGAGACTCATCCGTGGAGGCCGCGAGAGGTGAGGCCATTTGCTGTAACTCCCATTCAATCTCACAAGCTATCTCGTAGGCTTCGTCTAGATCCCTCCAAGATCTAGATGAAAACTTGCCCTTTATGTCAAAGCGGAGTCCTCTAACGTACAGTACCACTGCCAAGAAATCTTTCTCTAAAAAACCATAGCGAGTCATGCGTCGATAGAACGCTGAGGTATACTCATAGACGGAGTTGTTCCCTTGATGACAACGAATCAACCCTTACATCTTGGCATCCATGTCACAATGGTGGAAATGTGGTCCAGGGGTAAATCTGAAAATCTGTAATTACTGCTACATTGAAAATTTCTTCTGATGGTATGGATGCGTAGAGCTCGAAAAACCCTTCGATTTGGTAGGTCGCACGTCAAAAACGGACTAGAATTGAAAGAGATATGCCCAATTGAAATTGGCGGATCTGTTTTGTCTATTCGGGTCGGATCCGAATTCAACTCGGGTTCAGCACTTAAGTGCACAATAGCAACTAGAAAGGTTGGGGGTTTGAGGACTGTTGGATGGGGATCTAAGGGTTGTGGTGGAGGAGTGAATTGGGGAAAAAGGAAAGGGACTAAAGGGGGGTTCGGATTAGGGTTTTTTGTGTTGTTTGTTTTGTTGGCAGGTAGGGAAGGAGCAAAGGGGGCAGCGGCTGCAACTGGGAGCAAAAGGGGGCGGCTGCAGCTGTAGCAAGCAGCACAACAGGTATATTTCCTCTTTCCTTCTTTCCTTCTTCTCTCTTCTTTCCTTCTTCTTTTCTTTCCTTTTCTTCTCTTTCTTTCCTTTTTCTTTTTCGTCCCTTTTCTTCTCTTTCTTTCCTTTTTTTCCTTTTCCTTTTCTGCTGCGATCACAGATCTGATGTTGTTTTTTTTTTTTTTTGACGGCTGCAGGGTGCGCGGGAGCACGGGACAGAGGGCCGGTTCAGCGGGTGGAGCGAGAGGAAGGGGCGGCCGGCGGTGGACGGGCGGGGGGCAAAGGAGTTGGTAGCGGTTGAAGGAGGTTTGCTCTCTTCTCTTTCTTTTTTTTCTCAAGATCTGATCTCTCTTCTCTTTTTTTTTTTTTTGTTGGGATTGTAGGGCGACGTACCAGAAGAAGATGACGAATCAGCGACGATGTGACGATGGAACGACGACGATGATGATGGACGACGACGATCGAAGCGAAGATCGTTCGTGGTGCAGAACGCCGCGAAGCCGAAGCTCTGATACCAACTTGATGCGGGCGTGCGTCGTCGAAGAACGATAGATGAAGACGTTACTATCTTTTTTTTGTATTTTCTTTATAAAGGGGATAAATAGTGATACGGAATCACCGAGAGGAAGTGGCGGAGGGGGTAAGAACCGTGACAGAGAAGAAAAGACTAAAATCTTAGATGATAAGGTGGGGACTCAAATCCATAAGCCAACGAAGGCATTCGCCATCAATTTTCATTCATCATAATCTATCCTCCAATGGTTACAATGGGGGCCTTTAAATAGGCTAAAAGAAAGATAAAAATGGCAACAAATTTAAAAGCCAATAAGTATCCTAACAACTTACCTAAAATAAAGATCTCAAATAAAAAAAAAGATTCTAAAAGATATCATAAGAAATATCCTGCCTTATCCATCCATGGTAGGTTAGGATGGGCCTTCGGGTGGGCCAACGGGCTTGGGCCCAAGTCGGATCACATCAACTATATTCTTGAGTTAGGAGGCACGAGTTGAAGGTCGGGACTGGTTGGGTTTCGAGTTTCAGGTTCTACCACTCGGGTTGACCTCTAACCGGATCCAACCCGCCCAAGTTGCAGTCCTAACAGAAATGGAACAACACACAATAAAACTTAATCTTTTGGAGTTGTTTATGCAAATTTCTATTCATCTGACCCAAAGAAACTCATGGGAACAAGTAAAGATTTAGTAGTTAGCAGTTCAAAAACTAGAAAAACGTCAATTTAACTGCCAAATTTTCTACTAAAGACATCTAAGTCGAGGAATGTAGGACGTACATAAAAGGGAGTACTCGTATTTATACATATATGGAAACAAAATGTATGAGAAAGTATTCAAACAAAATTAACAATGGATTGCAATATTGCAAGAAAGACGAGGATAATCCATTACACGCACCCCTTTTATCCACACATACACCCCGAATAAATATTAAAACAGGTCATCACCCGCTTTCTTCTACCTTTCAGATCTTCTGGCAGTCTGGGTCTTTTCCAACCTGGAGCCTGGGTAACTCTGAATTTCTTGTGGAATTTTCCACCCCCTACGTCAGGCACTCAGTGGTCAGTAGCGTTTCTGTAGACGTCGGCCCTCTCTCCCTTGAGTTTGCAGCCTGGACTCACTCCCACAAAGCAACTGGTTCTTGTTCCTCTTCCTTAGTCTACCTCTTCATCTCGGGTGTACCAATACCTTGCTGGAACTCCTCTGCTATCCAGTCAGCTCTGGCTCCCTTTGGTGAGGTGGTGTCAGTCGAGAATGAGTTCGTTGAGACAAACGACCTTCGCGAGATGGTCGTGTCCTTCAAGACTTTCAACCCTTCGGTGATCCCGTTTGTCGTGGTGGCTCGCTTTGGAGATTACTTCTTCGACCTCTCTATTCGAGTCTCCAAACCATCTTCCCCGGCAACGTCCTCTGCTTCAGCTCAACCTTCCGGCAGCAGCTCAGGGCAACCACAAGTTGAACCGCCAACGGACCCCCCGGTTTATCTGCAGCCCACCAATCCGGTTCAAGGAGAGCTTTCGACCTCGGACTCACCGACCAGAGAGGAAGGTAATGCTTTTGGTAACGCTCCCCCTTCTCCGATCTCAACGGATCTGGAATTCACTGCTTGCCTGGAAGGGCCTAATCATAATTTGATTCCTCATGTGATTCAAGGAGATCAGGTTAAGGAGAATCCCATTCTTTCCTCGCCCTGCCGTGATTCTGGGGATTCACCTGTTTTGGGGATTCCCCAATCGCCTGTTGTAATATATGACGTGGATATGGTTTTGCCTAGCCAGGCCCCCAAAGGTTCAGGTCCGGCAGCCCCCGATGGTTCAGGCCCAGCGGCCCCCCAGCCTAACAAGTCTACAAGCATCGTTCTGCCCTAGCTCTGGACCTATGTTCAAAGAAACCCCCGGCCTCAGCACCATCACCATCTAATGCAGAACCCACGATATTTTTTGGCCTCGAGAGCAGAGGACTTTGCCCTTTTGTTGAATCTGCTGGACAAAGACTCCATCCTGCAGATAGCCTCGAAGTGCGAGTTTGCTTTTGGAAGCGATGTAGAAGCAGCTAAGGAGTTTTGTTTTCTTCTCAAGCCTTGGAGAATAATAGGGTTTTGGCCCCTGGCCTGTAATTGTTTAATGAAAATATTATCATAGAACATTAGGGGTTTGGGTGCTGAAGACAAAAAATGGGATGTCTCTCTTTTTTTTTGTTTTGCATGGGGTGGATGTGGTCTGTCTGCAGGAGACCAAGACAAGTAAACCAAGTTTTGCCTTTTTGAAGAGCTTGGCAGGAAACAGAATTCACCGCTGGGAATCCCTAGATGCTATTGGGCCCTCTGGTGTTATTCTCATTGGGTGGAGGGAAGATTGTTTTGAATTGGTCCGCAAGCACGTGGGTACCTTCTCTCTCGGTGATCCTCTCCAGTAGATCTGACAGAACTGAATGGATTGTCACCTCAGTTTACGGTCCAAATGACATGAGCATCCATCAGCACTTGGGAGGAACTTTCAGAGTTTCGAGGTTCCAACCCAGGGCCCTGGATTCTGAGGGGGGGCTTTAACGTGACTCGGTTCAGCCATGAGAGACAAGGCGGCCAAGGCCACAGGGGAGCTATAGAAGATTTCTCGAATTTTATTCGTCTTTTTGATCTGTCTGATCGTCCACTTCACGGCTGACTTTTTACGCGGACTAATAAGCGGGAGATTCCATGACTTCCATCCATGGCCAGACTTGACACGTTCCTAATCTCTGACGCTTGGGATACCCTTTACCTTAATTCGATGCAGACTGGCTTACAGTCCCTAGTCTCCAATCACGTGCTGCTCTTTCTAGACACTTGTCCTTCTGTGACTACACCGCACCGTCGCTTTTGTTTTGAGAAGATGTGGCAGGAGGACCCTTCTTTTGACCACCTTGTCTGCAAATGGTGGACGCAGATCCCTTCAGACTTTAATTCGGCCAAAAACCTAGTTCGCAAGCTTAGAGGCCTTCGTCAGAAAATTCGAGGGTGGAAGCGCTCAAGTTTTGGATTTGTTACGAGTCAGAAGAAGCAAATCCTGCGTGTGATAGAGAATTTAGATGTGAAAGCAGAATCCTCCACACTTTCTGACGGCGAAACGACTACTCTGTCCTCCTCCCGGACAGATCTCTCGATCCTGAGGAAAGAAGAGATCATGTGGAAACAGCGTTCTCGGGACAAATGGATTAAGTTGGGTGACCTGAACAAAACCTATTTCCACAAGGTGGTCAATGGAAGGAGAAAACATAATCTTATCCAGCACCTGCAGGTAGGGGGGCAACAACTGGAAGGGGCGGAAGCGGTTCTTCATGGAGTCACAAGTCACTTCAGGAGCTCCCGACTTCTTTTGCCCCGCTATCTTGGGGGGACCTACCTATTAGAAGACTCCCACCAGACACTGAACTGGACAGGGAATTCTCAGCTGAAGAAATCAAAAGAGCTGTATTTGACATGAATGGTGATGGTGCTCCAAGGCCTGATGGTTTCTCGCTGCACTTTTTCCAATCGTATTGGGATTGCATCTCCTCGGATGTAGCTAGATTTGTTCTTGACTTCTTCTCGGGTGCAGCGTCCATTGAGAGTTTGAATTACTCTCTTAGTGCTCATCCCCAAACGGGCTGGTGCAGATTCAGTGTCAAACCTCCGTCGTATCAGTCTCTCTAATTGCGTTTATAAGATTATTACTAAACTCCTAGCAAACCGATTGGCTCCAATCATGGATGAGATCATTAGCAAATCTCAATCAGCTTTCATCAAAGGCAGACTCATTCTGGATAGCGTGGCTTATGTCCAAGAGATCATGTATCATCTAAAGGAGAATAAGTCAGAAGGGCTAGTCCTGAAACTAGACTTCGAGAAGGCATTCGATCGGTTACATTGGGACTTCATTCTATCGACTCTGTAGGTGAAAGGGTTTTCCCAGCAATGGGTCCAATGTGTCTTTCACTGCCTTGCTTCCTCCAAACTTTCGTGCTCGGTTAATGGTGTCTCGAGGGGCCACTTTCGAATGATGAAAGGGCTTAAACAAGGATGCCGTCTTTCCCCATTCCTCTTCATATTGGCTATAGATGCTTTTGATGCGATCCTTCAAAGAGTTAACTCAAGGAACTTGATCCATGGCATCCGAGGTAACTTCTGGTGCGTTTCTAACCTTCACTTTGCTGACGACACTATTTTATTCTGTGAAGCGGAGCTAGAACAGGTGGTAATCTTGAAAATCATCTTATACGCTCTCGAATTTTGCTCGGGTCTGCGTATCAATTTCTCAAAGAGCTCTATGTTCTATATGGGGCCTAACCAAGAGAAGGGCATCACGGCCTCTACCCTGCTGAATTGCATGTTGGAATCATTTCCGATGAAATATCTTGGAATTCCCATAAGCAACAAACAACTGGCTTGATCTGATTGGCATAAAGTGGTTGAGAAAGTTGAGATCCGTTTATCAAGCTGGAAGGGGAAGCACCTTCTCTCGGGGGACGCCTAACTTTTGTTAATTCGGTCCTCTCGTCTATTCCATCTTTACTATTTAGCTTTCTACTTCATCTCGTCCTGGGTGATCAAGAAGATTGACAGAATCCGTAGCTCCTTTTTCTGGAAAGGAGCTGATGGATCTGTTGGTTCCTATCATCTAGCTAACTGGGGAGTAACGTGCAAGTCTAGAGATCAGGGAGGCCTGGGAGTTACTAATCTCAAGGACTTCAATAGAGCTCTTTTGTGTAAGTGGTGGTGGAGATTGCAGAATGATCAGGGGGATCACTGGTCGACTATCATCAGAGACAGATACTTTAGACGTTTCGCTTCTCTTCAGGCCAGAAGTCGCCGGTCGGGGAAGCTATCCCCCTTTTGGAAGGGTATTTGTAAAGTAGGTCCTCCTTTCTGAAGCAGTACTAGGTTGATCCTAGGGGACGGCCGGAATATCAAATTATGGACAGACTATTGGGTAGATGACATCTGCCATGCAACTCTGTTCGCAAACCTGTTCGATCTTGCTTGAGATCAACAAGCCACAGTTCACTCCCAAACCGTCAACTCGCTTAGTGGTTGAACTTGGTCAGTCAAATTTAGAAGGACGATTCCGCTCAACCTCCAAGACCAGCTACGTGATCTCTACCAGATCATCAATGCTTTCTCTCTCAGAGTTGATAGAGACTTATCCATATGGAAATGGTAACATTCAGGGGTCTTCTCGGTCAGATCCTTCTATAGGTTCTTCAACGCTGGTGGACTCATTTGCCCCATTGCAAAGCATCTTTGGAAGTCGCTAGCGCCTCTCAAGACTAGAATTTTCATGTGGCAGGCCATTCGGGAGAAACTTCTAACCAGAGTTAACCTGCAACGGAAGAATAACCCAAATGTGCACGACCTGTCTTGCCCCCTTTGCCATTCGCACAAAGAAGATGTCGATCACCTTTTTCTCCGATGCCCCTTCTCGAGAAATCTTTGGAGCATGTTGAAGCATCGGTTCCGGATTCGGGGCCACCCTGGCTCCATCCGCTCCCTTTGGACCTTATGGCGAGCACAACGAGTCAAGAAAGCACTTCTTCCAGCAAGGGATTTCCTCGTCATCGGTCTTTGCTTGTGTATTTGGCGAGAACGCAATGCGAGGGTTTTCTCAGGCAAGGAACTCTCTATCGAGGTTATCTGGTCCAATTTTGCAGCTATGGTTTGCAGTTGGTCCTTAGGTTTGCAGTTGGTCCTTAGGTCCAATTTTGCAGCTATGGTTTGCAGTTCTGAATTTCACGAGGAGAAGATTACAAAACTAGGTTAAGGGGATATAAACTACACTAACAAAAAAATCGTACTGGCCATAAAAGAACATTATTGTCGTCAAGGCAGAGCAGATCAGCAGTGTAGACACTGCAAGAGGCCAAGATAAGATAAGCAAGTACATCAATGCACCTGTCCCCTGGAAAAGACTTGTGAAAGAGTAAATAACATGGCAAAGTTGTTGACAACTATATAATGGAAAATCACAAAGCTATTCTATTTGATCACCTGAAGCACATGGTGAGATATCAAATTGAGATCATTGCCGATGACACGAGATACTTGCTGACAGTCTGCACCGAATCTACTCGTCAAATCACCAACTGTTTCTTCATCGAAGGACACATCCTGAGTTGATACGGCGGAAGATAAAGGATTCATAAAGGGAAGAAAAAATTAAAAAATAGTGGGAAAAGATTGATTGCATTGGTGATATTTGGTCCAGAAACTATGCTGAATACAATGTTAACCTGTAAAAGTAGAACAGAGTATAGCATTTCTCTTGTACACCTAACCTGCAGGATATTGGCAATAAAGCATCTTATCTTTTGGCAAAAAATCATGGAACTATAAACAAAGTAGTGAAAATAAACATGTTGAACAAAATTATTTAGAACAAGAAATCCATCAGGGCTTTTACCAATATCATATTTGCAATGCCAAAACAGCAACCTCGCAACCCACGGAACATAACATGAGCCAATTATGCAGCCAGAACCTATAATTCACCACTGTTTCAGCACTACATTTGAGAGTCCCATAAGTTTTAGATTTTTTGCAGACAATTGTAAATGATATATATGCTAAAAACATGATGGAGAGGAGAGTTAAAGGGAAGCCGCAATAGATTCAGATCTAAAACTTACTTGCTATGACCTCTTCTACTAATGTGGATAAAGAAATGTGTAAAGGGAGAAAGGCAAGTTCTCTTTGCTTTGAAGGCCATAAAAAACAGATTAGAAATAAAAGAAACAAAGACATCCATAACTGTTACAATCAAGCTTTATTCAAGCAATTGGACTACGTTTGGATTTATTATCTTTTGAAAATCGACCGATCGGTTGATTTTGACCGATCACTGCTACCGCATGCTATTAATTATTAAACATCTTCTATCACTGCCTAAACCATGCATTAAAAACCAACCAAGTTATCAAATATCCAATAAATAAGCGGATAATGAAAATGAATCACATTCACACAGACGTAGGATTCACAGTAGCAACAGAAAGAGTGGCAAAATCCTACTGAGGAAGTCATCTAGCTTGACCCTCATCATCACAAATGCTGCCTTCATCATGATGTGCCATTGGACAAGGTTTCAAGTTTAAGTCAAAAGCTGCTGGCCATTTCGGATTGGTCTTCAGCCGAACCCAAGTACAAGCACCCCGAAACCAGGAGCCAGGGCTGGATTAACAAATTTCGGCCTAAATTGGCCAAAAACTTTTTCCTTTGGGGGATGGTGGTACTGCTCTTTGGTAGTTTATTTGCCATCTTTTTGTAGGAAAGTTGTTTCACTTCAGTTTTTTTACTTATAATTTGTGCCACAATGATGAATGGATTCCCTATACTCCACCCTAGTCATCTAGACTATTTCCCAGTTTAGGGGAACCGAGAGGGACACACCCTGGTTGCATGTGATTAAACTGCGCCCTACAAGTTAGGTCCCCCTACACGCCAACTAGACTTCTATGTATCTAAGCAGGTCAAGTTGACTTTGGTCAGGATTTTAATAACAATCTTAAAGGGTTGACAACATGTGGATAGATGATCGAAAATCCTTGGCAATCTTTTGTAGAGCCTTCTTAACTAGAATTGTGCTCCATTATAGTCGACCATATATTGGTGGGATAAGATTTGGACGATGGTGTGCTTCTTTTGAAAGGTTGAAGGGTTAATACACACACACATTTTCTAGGTCCATGATTTAATTAAGAATTTTCAGTTATTTCTTTCCATTTTCTTCCTTCTCTTGAAAAGCAACGACATATTTGTTAAAGGAGATGTACAAATGTCATGTTAGGGTTTGTTCCAAGGGTTTTGATGATTTCATTTAACAGATGATCAAATTTAAGTAAAGGGATTTTTTTTTTTGAGAAAATTAAGTAAAGGGATTAAGTCTTCATTTTCTAGGTCTATATAAAATACAAGGGTCACGGGTCTAAGAATAATGATGATACTGAGGAATTGAATAAAGTTTTGAATTCTTTTTCGAAAAGATGATAGGTGGTGATTCAAATCAATCATCGTCGTGATGAGATTCAATTCGAAGCCTTTCTAAAGACTAGTGATTATTCCTAGCTCTACTTTAATAAGAAGAAAGGAGATGACTCTAGGCATGAACTCTTTATAGAAGATATATATGGGTGAAGAATTTCTATATAATCAAGATATTGTGTAGAAAATTGTCATGCGCACTTTCATAAAGGAAAATCATTGTGGGAGATTCCAAGGGAAGATTCTCCCTGTATTTGTCTATGATTATTACTTTTTTTTAAGCATCCGTAAGCATCTCATCTGAGGAGGGTTAAGACAAACCCATACCATCACACCCTAGTAACCAGAGGAGGGTTAAGGCAGTCCAAAACCAGCACACCCTAGTAACAATGGAAGCGGGAATCGATCCCAAGTCTCGGGTACCAAGTCCCTCCGAAACCTTACCAACTCAACTAGTTGGCACTCCCAGCTATAACTAAATTAGAATCAGAGTCAAATACATTGGTTTCTCAAAAATGATTGCATGAAGTTTGTAAAATAGGAAGTTAACTCTTAAGATTATTTATCTCAATATTTTGCATGAATTTCAGTAAGTTGAAAAGTATGGGATACATATCTAATCATGTTCGGACAGCAAACTAGTTACATCAAGACGACTGAGATCTCGGTCTACGACTCTACGGATCTTCCTATGATGCCGTCGCAGCTAGTTGTTAGCGAGCATCTAAAAAAATTATCTGTCTAATAGTGTGGGCCACAATGGAAGCCCCTTGCCAAAAATCTTTGGGCAAGGAAGAGGTCATGGCTTTCTATGAGTTGGGAAGAAACTGAGATAGGGCTGGCCCTCCAAAACCAGTGCTACTACTATTTATTTTTCAAAACATATTAAGCTAAAAGATGTAGAAGCTCCCTAGGTTTGCTCAAAATTGGACATGCTTAACCACCAGATTCCCCTGCATCATCTTCCTTGCCTATTCACATCAACGTCATGTCTGAGTTGCTCTCTTCTTGATCTTCAAGGCCCATTTTTAATTATAGAGTTTGTGAATCAGCAAACCTCTGCCCAAAAGATCCTAATGGATTTAGATGCATACCTCACTGCCATTGCTCTAGCATGGGCACACTGCATCACCAAATACCATTTTGGAGGATGGTCACGAGACTCCTGATGGCATTGGCGCTCCTATCAACCATGTCGCCATTCCAACCATATTTTTTCTTATTTGCCCACATTGAGTTTTCTCTTTTCCTAAATTAAGGTACAACATTGTAAAGGCAACTAATGTTTACTGGTTCATGCATCTTGTCATAAAAGTTGCGACATGCTTCTTCAATTTCATACGGCAACATATTTCAACTTCATTTAGCAAAGAGAAGAAAAAAAAACGAAGAAAAACAAAAATATGTCAAGAAAAATGCTTGCTGAGAAGACTGAAGTATAATGATGTATAGAAATGATGAACAAACCTTCATCCTTGTAAGATAATAAAATGCTACATTGACAAACTCAATACATCCTACCAGCTGCTTATGCAACTTCACTCCTGTTGTGATTTAGTAGCAACATAAGGTCCATAATTTTAAAGACAGCGAAAATAATATGTTGCAAAATAAAAGTAAGAATAAGATCATGAGAGGAGGTAACAAAGTTTAACATCCGACAATTGAGATATGAACACAAGATCGGAAGCAAAGATCTACTGATGACAAGATTAAGACATTCTGTGAAGTCCTTTGCTGAAATTTACCATTCTATTTCGCTTTCAAATCACAGTAGTAGCAGCAATATCAAAAACCCAGTAGTAGCAGCAATAGCAAAAATTTACATCCGACAATTGAAATGTGAACACAAGATCAGAAGCCAAGATCTACTGATGACAAGATTAAGACATTCTGTGAAGGCCTTTGCTGAAATTTGCCATTTTATTTCGCCTTCAAATCACAGTAATAGCAGCAATAGCAAAATCACAGTAGTAGCAGCAATAGCAAAGATTTACATCTGACAATTAAAATGTGAACACAAGATCGAAAGTCAAGATCTACTGATGACAAGATTAAAACATTCTGTGAAGGTCTTTGCAGAAATTTATCATTCTATTTCGCCTTCAAATCACAATAGTAGTAGCAATAGCAAAATCACAGTAGTAGCAGCAATAACAAAGATTTACATCCGATAATTAAAATGTGAACATAAGATCGAAAGTCAAGATCTAATGATGACAAGATTAAGACATTCTGTGAAGGCCTTTGCTGAAATTTACCATTCTATTTTGCCTTCAAATCACAGTAGTAGCAGCAACAGTAAAATCACAGTAGTAGCAGCAATAGTAAAGATTTACCTCCGACAATTGAAATCTGAACACAAGATCGGAAGCCAAAATCTACTGATGACAAGATTAAGACATTCTGTGAAGGCCTTTGCTGAAATTTACCATTCTATTTCGCATTCAAATCACATTAGTAGCAGCAATAGCAAAATCACAGTAATAGCGGCAATAACAAAGATTTACATCCGACAATTGAAATGAGAACACAAGATCGGAAGCCAAGATCTACTGATGACAAGATTAAGACATTCTGTGAAGGCCTTTGCTGAAATTTACCATTCTATTTCGCATTCAAATCACATTAGTAGCAGCAATAGCAAAATCACAGTAGTAGCGGCAATAGCAAAGATTTATATCCGACAATTGAAATGAGAACACAAGATCGGAAGCCAAGATCTACTGATGACAAGATTAAGACATTCTGTGAAGGCCTTTGCTGAAATTTACCATTCTATTTCACCTTCAAATTACAGTAATAGCAGCAATAGCAAAATCACAATAGTAGCAGCAATAACAAAGATTTACATCTGACAATTAAAATGTGAACACAAGATCAAAAGTAGAGATCTACTGATGACAAGATTAAGACATTCTGTGAAGGTCTTTGCTGAAATTTATCATTCTATTTCGCCTTCAAATCACAATAGTAGTAGCAATAGCAAAAGCACAGTAGTAGCAGCAAAAACAAAGATTTACATCCGACAATTGAAATGTGAATACAAGATCGGAAGTCAAGATCTAATGATGACAAGATTAAGACATTCTGTGAAGGCCTTTGCTGAAATTTACCATTCTATTTTGCCTTCAAATCACAGTAGTAGCAGCAACAGTAAAATCACAGTAGTAGCAGCAATAGCAAAGATTTACATCCGACAATTAAAATCTGAACACAAGATCGGAAGCCAAGATCTACTGATGACAAGATTAAGACATTTTGTGAAGGCCTTTGTTGAAATTTATCATTCTATTTCGCCTTCAAATCACAGTAGTAGCAGCAATAGCAAAAGCACAGTAGTAGCAGCAATATAAAAGATTTACATCCGATAATTAAAATATGAACAAAAGATCGGAACCCAAGATCTACTGATGACAAGATTAAGGCATTCTGTGAAGACATTTACTAAAATTTACCATTCTATTTCACCTTCAAATCACACTAGTAGCAGCAATAGCAAAATCATAGTAGTAGCAAGAATAGCAAAGATTTACATCTGATAATTGAAATATGAACACAAGATCGGAAGCCAAGATCTACTAATGACAAGATTAAGATATTATGTGAAGGCCTTTGCTGAAATTTACCATTATATTTTGCCTTCAAATCACAAAAGTAGCAATAATAGCAAAATCACAGTAGTAGCAGCAATAGCAAATATTTACATCCGACAATTGAAATGTGAACACAAGATCGGAAGCCAAGATCTCCTGATGATAATACTAAGACATTCTGTGAAAACCTTTGCTGAAATTTACCATTCTATTTCACCTTCAAATCACAGTAGTAGCAGCAATAGCAAAATCACAGTAGTAGCAGCAATAGCAAAGATTTACAACCGACAATTGAAATGTGAACACAAGATTGAAAGCCAAGATCTACTGATAACAAGATTAAGACATTCTATGCAGGCCTTTGCTGAAATTTACCATTCTATTTCGCCTTCAAATCACAGTAGTAGCAGCAATAGCAAAATCACAGTAGTAGCAACAATAGTAGCAAAGATTTACATCCGACAATTGAAATATGAACACAAGATCATAAGCCAAGATCTACTGAGGACATGATTAAGATATTCTGTGAAGGCCTTTGCTAAAATTTATCATTCTATTTCGCCTTCAAATCACAGAAGTAGTAGCAATAGCAAAAGCACAGTAGTACCAGCAATAGCAAAGATTTACATTCAACAATTGAAATATGAACACAAGATTGGAAGTCAAGATCTACTGATGACAAGATTAAGACATTCTGTGAAGGCCTTTGCTGAAATTTACCATTCTATTGCGTCTTCAAATCACAATAGTAGCAGCAATAGCAAAATCACAGTAGTAGCATAAATAGCAAAGATTTGCATCCGACAATTAAAATCTGAACACAAGATCGAAAGCCAAGATCTACTGATGACAAGATTAAGATATTCTGTGAAGGCCTTTGCTGAAATTTATCATTCTATTTCGCCTTCAAATCACAGTAGTAGCAACAATAGCAAAAGCACAGTAGTAGCAGCAATAACAAATATTTACATCCGACAATTGAAATATGAACACAAGATCGGAAGCCAAGATCTACTGATAACAAGATTAAGACATTCTGTGAAGGCATTTGCTAAAATTTATCATTCTATTTCGCCTTCAAATCACAATAGTAGCAGTAATATCAAAATCACAGAAGTAACAGTAATAGCAAAGATTTACATCTGACAATTGAAATGTGAACACAAGATCGGAAGCCAAGATCTACTGATGACAAGATTAAGACATTCTGTGAAATTTATCATTCTATTTCACCTTCAAATCATAGTAGTATCAGCAATAGCAAAATCACAATAGTAGCAACAATAGCCAAGATTTACATCCGATAATTGAAATGTGAACACAAGATCGGAAGTCAAGATCTATTGATGACAAGATTAAGATATTCTTTGAAGGCCTTTGCTGAAATTTATCATTCTATTTCGCCTTCAAATCACAGTTGTAACAGCAATAGCAAAATCACAGTAGTAGCAGCAATAGCAAATATTTATATCCGATAATTGAAATGTGAACACAAGATCGGAGGCCAAGATCTACTGATAACAAGATTAAGACATTCAGTGAAGGCCTTTGCTAAAATTTAACATTCTATTTCGCCTTCAAATCACAGTAATAGCAGCAATAGTAAAATCACAGTAATAGCAGCAATAACAAAGATTTACATCCGATAATTGAAATGTGAACACAAGATCGAAAGTCAAGATCTATTGATGACAAGATTAAGACATTCTGTGAAGTCCTTTGTTGAAAATTACCATTCTATTTTGCTTTCAAATCATAGTAGAAACAGCAATAGAAAAATCAAAGTAGTAACAGTAATAACAAAGATTTACATCCGATAATTGAAATGTGAACACATGATCGGAAGCCAAGATCTACTGATGACAAGATTAAGACATTCTATGAAGGCCTTTGTTGAAATTTATCATTCTATTTCACCTTCAAATCACAGTAGTAGCAGCAATAGAAAAAGCACAGAAGTAGCAGCAATAGCAAAGATTTACATCCGACAATTGAAATATGAACTCAAAATCGGAAGCCAAGATCTACTGATGACAAGATTAAGATATTATTTGAAGGCCTTTGCTGAAATTTACCATTCTATTTCGCCTTCAAATCACAATGGTAGCAACAATAGCAAAATCACAGTAGTAGCAGCAATGTCAAATATTTACATCCGTCAATTGAAATGTGAACACAAGAACGGAAGACAAGATCTACTGATGACAAGATTAATATATTCTGTGGAAGCCTTTGCTGAAATTTACCATTCTATTTTGTCTTTAAATCACAGTAGTAACAGTAATAGCAAAATCACAGAAGTAGCAGCAATAACAAAGATTTATATCCGACAATTGAAATATGAACACAAGATCGGAAGCCAGAATCAACTGATGACAAGATTAAGACATTCTGTGAAAGCATTTGCTGAAATTTATCATTCTATTTCGTCTTCAAATCACAGTAATAGCAGTAATTGCAAAATCATAGTAGTAGCAGCAATAGCAAAGATTTATATCCGATAATTGAAATATAAACACAAGAACGAAAGCCAAGATCTATTGATGACAAAATTAAGACATTCGATGAAACCCTTTGTTGAAATTAACCATTCTATTTCGCCTTCAAATCACAGTAGTAGCAGCAATAACAAAATCACAATAGTACCAGCAATAGCAAAGATTTACATCCGACAATTGAAATGTGAAGACAAGATAGGAAGCCAAGATTTATTGATGATAAGATTAAGACATTCTGTGAAGGCGTTTGCTGAAATTTACAATTCTATTTTGCCTTCAAATCACAGTAGTAGCAGCAATAGCAACATCACTGTAGTAGCAGCAATATCAAAGATTTACATCCAACAATTGAAATGTGAACACAAGATCGGAAGTTAAGATCTACTGATGACAAGATTAAGACATTCTATGAAGGCCTTTGCTGAAATTTATCATTCTATTTCGCCTTCAAATCACAATAGTAGCAGCAATATAAAATCACAGTAGTAGCAGCAATAGCAAAGATTTACATCCGACAATTGAAATATGAACACAAGATCGAAAACCAAGATCTACTGATGACAAAATTAAGAAATTCTATGAAGGCCTTTGCTAAAATTTAGATTCTATTTCGCCTTCAAATCACAGTAGTAGCAGCAATAGCAAAAGCACAATAGTAGCAGCAATAGTAAAGATTTACATCCGACAATTAAAATATGAACACAAGATCGAAAGTCAAGATCTACTGATGACAAGATTAAGACATTCTGTGAAGGTCTTTGCTGAAATTTATCATTCTATTTCGCCTTCAAATCACAATAGTAGTAGCAATAGCAAAATCACAGTAGTAGCAGCAATAACAAAGATTTACATCCGACAATTGAAATGTGAACATAAGATCAAAAGTCAAGATCTAATGATGGCAAGATTAAGACATTCTATGAAGGCCTTTGCTGAAATTTACCATTCTATTTTGCCTTTAAATCACAGTAGTAGCAGCAACAATAAAATCACAGTAGTAGCAGCAATAGCAAAGATTTACATCCGATAATTGAAATCTGAACACAAGATCGGAAGCCAAGATCTACTGATGACAAGATTAAGACATTCTGTGAAGGCCTTTGCTGAAATTTACCATTCTATTTCGCATTCAAATTACATTAGTAGCAGCAATAGCCAAATCACAGTAGTAGCGACAATAGCAAAGATTTACATCCGACCATTGAAATGAGAACACAAGATCGGAAGCCAAGATCTACTGATGACAAGATTAAGACATTCTGTGAAGACCTTTGCTAAAATTTACCATTCTATTTCGCATTCAAATCACATTAGTAGCAGCAATAGCAAAATCACAGTAGTAGCGGCAATAGCAAAGATTTACATCCGACAATTGAAATGAGAACACAAGATCGGAAGCCAAGATCTACTAATGACAAGATTAAGACATTCTATGAAGGCCTTTGCTGAAATTTACCATTCTATTTCGCCTTCAAATCACAATAATAGCAGCAATAGCAAAATCACAGTAGTAGCAGCAATAGTAAAGATTTACATCTGACAATTAAAATGTGAACACAAGATCGAAAGTCAAGATCTACTGATGACAAGATTAAGACATTCTGTGAAGGTCTTTGCTGAAATTTATCATTCTATTTCGCCTTCAAATCACAATAGTAGTAGCAATAGCAAAAGCACAGTAGTAGCAGCAATAACAAAGATTTACATCCGACAATTGAAATGTGAACACAAGATCGGAAATCAAGATCTAATGATGACAAGATTAAGACATTCTGTGAGGGCCTTTGCTAAAATTTATCATTCTATTTTGCCTTCAAATCACAGTAGTAGCAGCAACAATAAAATCACAGTAGTAGCAGCAATAGCAAAGATTTACATCCGATAATTGAAATCAGAACACAAGATCGAAAGCCAAGATCTACTGATGACAAGATTAAGACATTTTGTCAAGGCCTTTGCTGAAATTTATCCTTCTATTTCGCCTTCAAATCACAGTAGTAGCAGCAAAAGCAAAAGCACAGTAGTAGCAACAATATAAAAGATTTACATCCGATAATTAAAATATGAACAAAAGATCGGAACCCAAGATCTAATGATGACAAGATTAAGGCATTCTGTAAAGACATTTGCTAAAATTTACCATTCTATTTCGCCTTCAAATCACACTAGTAGCAGCAAAAGCAAAATCATAGTAGTAGCAACAATAGCAAAGATTTACATCTGATAATTAAAATATGAACACAAGATCGGAAGCCAAGATCTACTAATGACAAGATTAAGTCATTATGTGAAGGCCTTTGCTAAAATTTACCATTATATTTCGCCTTCAAATCACAGAAGTAGCAATAATAGCAAAATCACAGTACTAGCAGCAATAGCAAATATTTACATCGGACAATTGAAATATGAACACAAGATCGGAAGCCAAGATCTCCTGATAACAATACTAAAACATTCTGTGAAAACCTTTGCTGAAATTTACCATTCTATTTCACCTTCAAATCACAGTAGTAGCAGCAATAGCAAAATCACAGTAGTAGCAGCAATAACAAAGATTTACAACCAACAATTGAAATGTGAACACAAGATCGAAAGCCAAGATCTACTGATGACAAGGTTAAGACATTCTATGCAAGCCTTTGCTGAAATTTACCATTCTATTTCGCCTTCAAATCACAGTAGTAGCAGCAATAGCAAAATCATAATAGTAGCAGCAATAGCAAAGATTTGCATCCGATAATTGAAATATGAACACAAGATCGGAAGTCAAGATCTACTGAGGACAAGATTAAGATATTCTGTAAAGGCCTTTGCTGAAATTTATCATTCTATTTCGCCTTCAAATCGCAGTAGTAGTAGCAATAGCAAAAGCACAGTAGTACTAGCAATAGCAAAGATTTATATTCGACAATTGAAATATGAACACAAGATTGGAAGTCAAGATCTACTGATGATAAGATTAAGACATTCTGTGAAGACCTTTGCTGAAATTTACCATTCTATTGCGCCTTCAAATCACAATAGTAGCAGTATAGCAAAATCACAGTAGTAGCATAAATAGCAAAGATTTACATCCGATAATTAAAATCTGAACACAAGATCAGAAGCCAAGATCTACTGATGACAAGATTTAGACATTCTGTGATGGCCTTTGCTGAAAATTATCATTCTATTTCGCCTTCAAATCACAGTAGTAGCAGCAATAGTAAAAGCACAATAGTAGCAGCAACAATAAATATTTACATCCGACAATTGAAATATGAACACAAGATCGGAAGCCAAGATCTACTAATAACAAGATTAAGACATTCTGTGAAGGCATTTGCTAAAATTTATCATTCTATTTCGCCTTCAAATCACAGTAGTAGCAGTAATAGCAAAATCACAGAATTAGTAGTAATAGCAAAGATTTACATCTGACAATTGAAATGTGAACACAAGATCGGAAGCTAATATCTACTGATGACAAGATTAAGACATTCTGTGAAGGCCTTTGCTGAAATTTATCATTCTATTTCACCTTCAAATCATAGTAGTAGCAGCAATAGCAAAATCACAATAGTAGCAACAATAGCCAAGATTTACATCCGATAATTAAAATATGAACACAAGATCGGAAGTCAAGATCTACTGATGACAAGATTAAGATAATTTTTGAAGGCCTTTGCTGAAATTTATCATTCTATTTCGCCTTCAAATCACAGTAGTAACAGCAATAGCAAAATCATAGTAGTAGCAGCAATAGCAAATATTTACATCCGATAATTGAAATGTGAATACAAGATCGGAAGCCAAGATCTACTGATAACAAGATTAAGACATTCAGTGAAGGCCTTTGCTAAAATTTACCATTCTATTTCGCCTTCAAATCATAGTAGTAGCAGCAATAGAAAAATCACAGTAATAGCAGCAATAACAAAGATTTACATCCGACAATTAAAATGTGAACACAAGATCGAAAGTCAAGATCTACTGATGACAAGATTAAGACATTCTGTGAAGTCCTTTGTTGAAATTTACCATTCTATTTCGCTTTCAAATCACAGTAGAAACAGCAATAGCAAAATCACAGTAGTAACAGCAATAGTAAAGATTTACATCCGATAATTGAAATGTGAACACAAGATCAGAAGCCAAGATCTACTGATGACAAGATTAAGACATTCTATGAAGGCCTTTGTTAAAATTTATCATTCTATTTCACCTTCAAATCACAGTGATAGCAGCAATAGCAAAAGCACAGAAGTAGCAGCAATAGCTAAGATTTACATCCGACAATTGAAATATGAATTCAAAATCGGAAGCCAAGATCTACTGATGACAAGATTAAGACATTATTTGAAGGCCTTTGCTGAAATTTACCATTCTATTTCGCCTTCAAATCACAATAGTAGCAGCAATAGCAAAATCACAGTAGTAGCAGCAATATCAAATATTTACATCCGACAATTGAAATGTGAACACAAGAACGGAAGTCAAGATCTACTGATGACAAGATTAAGACATTATGTGGAAGCCTTTGCTGAAATTTACCATTCTATTTTGCCTTCAAATCACAGTAGTAACAGTAATAGCAAAATCACAGTAGTAGCAGCAATAACAAAGATTTATATCCGACAATTGAAATATGAACACAAGATCGAAAGCCAGGATCAACTGATGACAAGATTAAGACATTCTGTGAAGGTATTTGCTGAAATTTATCATTCTATTTCGTCTTCAAATCACAGTAATAGCAGTAATTACAAAATCACAGTAGTAGCAGCAATAGCAAAGATTTATATCCGATAATTGAAATGTAAACACAAGATCAAAAGCCAAGATCTATTGATGACAAAATTAAGACATTCGGTAAAGCCCTTTGCTGAAATTAACCATTCTATTTCGCCTTCAAATCACAGTAGTAGCAGCAATAACAAAATCACAATAGTAGCAGCAATAGCAAAGATTTACATCCGACAATTGAAATATGAAGACAAGATAGGAAGCCAAGATCTACTGATTATAAGATTAAGACATTCTGTGAAGACGTTTGCTGAAATTTACAATTCTATTTTGCCTTCAAATCACAGTAGCAGCAGCAATAGCAACATCACTGTAGTAGCAGCAATAGCAAAGATTTACATCCAACAATTGAAATGTGAACACAAGATCGAAAGTTAAGATCTACTGATGACAAGATTAAGACATTCTGTGAAGGCCTTCGCTGAAATTTATCATTCTATTTCGCCTTCAAATCACAGTAGTAGCAGCAATAGAAAATCACAGTAGTAGCAGCAATAGCAAAGATTTACATCCGACAATTGAAATATGAATACAAGATCAAAAACCAAGATCTACTGATGACAAAATTAAGACATTCTGTGAAGGCCTTTGCTAAATTTTAGATTCTATTTCGCCTTCAAATCACAGTAGTAGCAGCAATAGCAAAAGCACAGTAGTAGCAGCAATAGTAAATATTTACATCCGACAATTGAAATGTGAACACAAGATCAGAAACCAAGATCTACTGATGACAAGATTAATACATTCTATGAAGGCCTTTTCTGAAATTTACCATTCTATTTCACCTTCAAATCACAGTAGTAGCAGCAATACCAAAATCAAAGTAGTAACAGCAATAGCAAAGATCTACATACGATAATTGAAATGTGAACACAAGATCGAAAGCCAAGATCTACTGATGATAAGATTAAGACATTATGTAAAGGCCTTTGCTGAAATTTACCATTTTATTTCGTTTTCAAATCACAGTAGTAGCAGCAAAAGCAAAATCATAATAGTAGCAGCAATAGTAAAGATTTACATCCGATAATTGAAATGTGAACATAAGATCGAAAGTCAATATCTACTGATGTCAAGATTAAGACATTCTGTGAAGGCCTTTGCTGAAATTTACCATTCTATTTCGCCTTCAAATTACAGTAGTAGCAGCAACAGCAAAATCACAGTAGTAGCAGCAATAACAAAGATTTATATCCGACAATTGAAATATGAATACATGATCGAAAGTCAAGATCTACTGATGATAAGATTAAGACATTATGTGAAGGCATTTGCGGAAATTTACCATTCTATATCGCCTTTAATTCACAATAGTAGCAGCAATAGCAAAATCACAGTAGTAGCAGCAATAACAAAGATTTACATCCGACAATTGAAATATGAACACAAGATCGAAAGTCAAGATCTACTGATGACAAGATTAAGACATTCTGTGAAGGCCTTTGCTGAAATTTACCATTCTATTTCGCCTTCAAATCACAGTAGTAGCAGCAATAGCAAAATCACAATAGTAGCAGCAATAGCAAAGATTTACATCCGACAATTGAAATGTGAACACAAGATCGAAAGCCAAGATCTACTGATGACATGATTAATACATTTTATGAAAACCTTTGCTAAAATTTACCATTCTATTTCGTCTTCAAATCACAGTAGTAGCAGATATAGCAAAATCACAGTAGTAACAGCAATAACATAGATTAACATCCGACAATTGAAATTTGAACACAAGATCGGAAGCCAAGATCTACTGATAACAAGATTAAGACATTATGTGAAGGCTTTTACTGAAATTTATCATTCTATTTCTCCTTCAAATCACAGTAGTAGCAGGAATAGCAAAAGCACAGTAGTAGCAGCAATAACAAAGATTTACATCCGACAATTGAAATGTGAACACAAGATCGGAAGCCAAGATCTACTGATGACAAGATTAAGATATTTTGTGTAGGCCTTTGTTGAAATTTACCATTCTATTTCGCCTTCAAATCATAGTAGTAGCAGCAATAGCAAAATCAATGTATTAGCAGCAATAACAAAGATTTACATCCGATAATTGAAATATGAACACAAGATTGGAAGTCAAGATCTACTGATGACAAGATTAAGACATTCTGTGAACACCTTTACTGAAATTTATCATTCTATTTCGCCTTCAAATCACAGTAGTAGCGGTAATAGCAAAATCACAGTAGTAGCATCAATAGCAAAGATTTATATTCGACAATTGAAATATGAACACAATATCGAAAGCCAAGATCTATAAATGATAAGATTAAGACATTCTGTGAAGGCTTTTGCTGAAATTTATCATTCTATTTTGCCTTCAAATCACAGTAATTGCATCAATAGTAAAAGCACTGTAGTTGCAGCAAAAGCAAATATTTACATCCGACAATTGAAATATGAACACAAGATCGGAAGCCAAGATCTACAAATGATAAGATTAAGACATTCTGTGAAGGCTTTTGCTGAAATTTATCATTCTATTTCGCCTTCAAATCACATCCGACAATTGAAATGTGAACACAAGATCGGAAACCAAGATCTACTGATGACAAGATTAATACATTCTATGAAGGCCTTTTCTAAAATTTACCATTCTATTTCACCTTCAAATCACAGTAGTAGCAGCAATACCAAAATCACGGTAGTCGCAGCAATAGCAAAGATTTACAGACGATAATTAAAATGTGAACATAAGATCGGAAGCCAAGATCTACTGATGATAAGATTAAGACATTCTGTGAAGGGCTTTGCTGAAATTTACCATTTTATTTCGCCTTCAAATCACAGTAGTAGCAACAAAAGCAAAATCACAGTAGTAGCAGCAATAGTAAAGATTTATATTCGATAATTGAAATGTGAACATAAGATCGGAAGTCAATATCTACTGATGATAAGATTAAGACATTCTGTGAAGGCCTTTGCTAAAATTTACCATTCTATTTCGCCTTTAAATTACAGTAGTAGCAGCAATAGCAAAATCACAGTAGTAGCAGCAATAGCAAAGATTTATATCCGACAATTGAAATATGAACACAAGATCGAAAGTCAAGATCTACTGATGATAAGATTAAGACATTATGTGAAGTCCTTTGCGGAAATTTACCATTCTATATCGCCTTCAAATCACAATAGTAGCAGCAATAGCAAAATCACAGTAGTAGCAGCAATAACAAAGATTTACATCTGACAATTGAAATATAAACACAAGATCGAAAGTCAAGATCTACTGATGAAAAGATTAAGACATTCTGTGAAGGCTTTTGCTGAAATTTACCATTCTATTTCACCTTCAAATCATAGTAGTAGCAGCAATAGCAAAATCACAATAGTAGCAGCAATAGCAAAGATTTACATCCGACAATTGAAATGTGAACACAAGATCGAAAGCCAAGATCTATTGATGACATGATTAAGACATTTTATGAAAACCTTTGCTAAAATTTACCATTCTATTTCGCCTTTAAATCACAGTAGTAGCAGATATAGCAAAATCACAGTAGTAGCAACAATAACAAAGATTAACATCCGACAATTGAAATTTGAACACAAGATCGGAAGCCAAGATCTACTGATAACAAGATTAAGACATTCTGTGAAGGCTTTTGCTGAAATTTATCATTCTATTTCGCCTTCAAATCACAGTAGTAGCAGCAATAGCAAAAGCACAGTAGTAGCAGCAATAACAAAGATTTACATCCGACAATTGAAATGTGAACACAAGATCGGAAGCCAAAATCTACTGATGACAAGATTAAGATATTCTGTGAAGGCCTTTGCTGAAATTTACCATTCTATTTCGCCTTCAAATTATAGTAGTAGCAGCAATAGCAAAATCATTGTATTAGCAGCAATATCAAAGATTTACATCCGATAATTGAAATATGAACACAAGATTGGAAGTCAATATCTACTGATGACAAGATTAAGACATTTTGTGAAGACCTTTACTGAAATTTACCATTCTATTTCGCCTTCAAATCACAGTAGTAGCGGCAATAGCAAAATCATAGTAGTAACATCAATAGCAAAGGTTTATATTCGATAATTGAAATATGAACACAAGCTCGGAAGCCAAGATCTACAAATGATAAGATTAAGACATTCTGTGAAGGCTTTTGCTGAAATTTATCATTTTATTTCGCCTTCAAATCACAATAGTTGCAGCAATAGCAAAAGCACTGTAGTAGCAGCAATAGCAAATATTTACATCCGACAATTGAAATATGAACACAAGATTGGAAGCCAAGATCTACAAATGATAAGATTAAGACATTCTGTGAAGGCTTTTGCTAAAATTTATCATTCTATTTCGCCTTTAAATCACATCCAACAATTGAAATGTGAACACAAGATCGAAAACCAATATCTACTGATGACAAGATTAATACATTCTATGAAGGCCTTTTCTAAAATTTACCATTCTATTTCACCTTCAAATCACAGTAGTAGCAGCAATACCAAAATCACAGTAGTAGCAGCAATAGCAAAAATTTACATACGATAATTGAAATGTGAACACAAGATCGGAAGCCAAGATCTACTGATGATAAGATTAAGACATTCTGTGAAGGCCTTTGCTGAAATTTACCATTTTATTTCGCCTTCAAATCACAGTAGTAGCAGCAAAAGCAAAATCACAGTAGTAGCAGCAATAGTAAAGATTTATATCCGATAATTGAAATATGAACACAAGATCGGAAGTCAATATCTACTGATAACAAGATTAAGACATTATGTGAAGGATTTTGCTGAAATTTATCATTCTATTTCGCCTTCAAATTACAGTAGTAGCAGCAATAGCAAAATCACAGTAGTAGCAGCAATAGCAAAGATTTATATCCGACAATTGAAATATGAACACAAGATCGAAAGTCAAGATCTACTGATGATAAGATTAAGACATTATGTGAAGGACTTTGCGGAAATTTATCATTCTTTTTTGTCTTCAAATCACTGTAGTAGCAGATATAGCAAAATCATAGTAGTAGCAGCAATAGCAAAGATATACATCCGACAATTGAAATATGAACAAAAGATCAGAAGCCAAGATTTACTGATGATATGATTAAGACATTCTGTGAAGGCCTTTACTGAAATTTATAATTCTATTTCGCTTTCAAATCATAGTTGTAGTAGCACATCATAGTAGTATATGATTATCTGGTATCAACAAAAAAAAATCTAGGAAAAAAATATTGTAAAGGCAACTAATGTTTACTGGTTCATGAATCTTGTCATAAATATTACAGCATATTTCTTCAATTTCATACGCCAATATATTACAATTTTATTTAGAAAAGATAATAAAAATAAAAATATGTCAAGAAAAATGCTTGCTGAGAAGACTGAAGTATAATGACGTATAGAAATGATGAACAAATGCTTATCTTTGTAAGATAATTAAATACTACATTGATAAACTCAATACATACTACCAACTGCTTATGCAACTTCACTTCTTTTGTGATTTAGTAGCAACATAAGGTCCATAATTTTAAAGACAACGAAAATAATATGTTGTAAAATAAAAGTAAAAATAAGATCTTGAGAGGAGTTAACAAAGATTTACATCCGATAATTGAAATATGAACACAAGCTCGAAAGCTAAGATTTACTGATGACAAGATCAAGACATTCTATAAAGGACTTTGTTGAAATTTACCATTCTATTTAGCCTTCAAATCACAGTAGTAGCAGCAATAGCAAGATCAAGAGTAGTACATGAGTGTCTGATATCCAAAAAAATAAATCTAGGAGGAAAATATTGTAAAGGCAACTAATGTTTACTGGGTCATGCATCTTGTCATAAAAGCTGCAACATGCTTCTTCAATTTCATACGCCAACATATTTCACTTTCATTTAAAAAAGAGAAAAGAAAAAATAAAGAAAAACAAAAATATGTCAAGAAAAATGCTTGTTGAGAAGACTGATGTATAATGACGTATAGAAATGATGAACAAACCTTTATCTTTTGAAGATAATGAAATATTACATTGACAAACTCAATACATCCTACCAGCTGCTTATGCAACTTCACTCCTATTATGATTTAGTAGCAACATAAGGTCTATAATTTTAAAGACAGCGAAAATAATATGTTGCAAAATAAAAGTACGAATAAGATATTGAGAGGAGCTAACAAAGATTTACATCCGACAATTGAAATATGAACACAAGATCGGAAACCAAGATCTACTGATGATAAGATTAAGACATTCTATGAAGGCCTTTGATTAAATTTATCATTCTATTTCGCCTTCAAATAACAGTAGTAGCAGTAATAGCAAGATCAAGAGTAGTACATGAGTGTCTGATATAAACAAAAAAAAAATCTAGGTGGAAAATATTGTTAAGGCAACTAATGTTTACTGGTTTATGTATCTTATTAAAAAAGTTGCAATATGCTTCTTCAATTTCATTCACCAATATATTTCAATTTTAATTAGAAAAGAGAAGAAAAAAATAAAGAAAAACAAAAATATATCAAGAAAAATGCTTTCTGAGAAGACTGAAGTATAATGACGTATAGAAATAATGAACAAACCTTCATCATTGTAAGATAATTAAATGCTACATTAACCAACTGAATGCATCCTACTAGTTGCTTATGCAACTTCACTCCTGTTGTGATTTAGTAGCAACATAAGGTCCATAATTTTAAATACAGCAAAAATAATACGTTGCAAAATAAAAGTAAGAATAAGATCTTGAGAGGAGCTAACAAAGATTTACATCCGATAATTGAAATATGAACAAAATATCATAATACAAGATCTACTGATGACAAGATTAAGACATTCTATGAAGTCCTTTGCTAAAATTTATCATTCTATTTCGTCTTCAAATCACAGTAGTAGCAGCAAAAACAAGATCAAGAGTAGTACATGAGTGTCCGATATCAGCAAAAAAAAAATCTAAGAGGAAAACATTATAAAGACAACTAATGTTTATTGGTTCATGCATCTGGTCATAAAAGTTGCAACATGCTTCTTCAATTTTATATACCAATATATTTTAATTTTATTTAGAAAAGAGAAGAAGAAAAAAATAAAGAAAAACAAAAATATGTCAAGAAAAATGCTTGTTGAAAAAACTGAAGTATAATGACATATAGAAATAATGAACATACCTTCATCCTTGTAAGATAATGAAATGCTACATTGACAAACTCAATACATCCTACCAGCTGCTTATGCAACTTCACTCCTGTTGTGATTTAGTAGCAACATAAGGTCCATAATTTTAAAGACAGCGAAAATAATATGTTACAAAATAAAAGTAAGAATTAGATCTTGAGAGGAGCTAACAAAGATTTACATCCAACAATTGAAATGTGAACACAAGATCGAAAGCCAAGATCTACTCATGACAAAATTAAGACATTCTATGAAGGCCTTTGCTGAAATTTACCATTCCATTTTGCCTTCAAATCATAGTATTAATAGTAATAGTAGGATAAAGAGTAGTACATGAGTGTCTGATATCAACAAAAAAAAATCTAGAAGAAAAACATTGTAAAGGCAACTAATGTTTACTTGTTCATGCATCTTGTCATAAAAGTTGCAACATGCTTCTTCAATTTCATACGCCAACATATTTCAACTTTACTTAGAAAAAAAAAATAAAGAAAAACAAAAATATGTCAAGAAAAATGCTTGCTGAGAAGACTGAAGTATAATAACGTATAGAAATGATGAACAAACCCTCATCCTTATAAGATAATGAAATCTACATTGACAAACTCAATACATCCTACCAGCTGCTTATGCAACTTCACTCATGTTGTGATTTAGTAACAACATAACGTCCATAATTTTAAAGACAACGAAAATAATATGTTGCAAAATAAAAGTAAGTATAAGATCTTGAGAGGTGCTAACAAAGATTTACATCCGATAATTTAAATATGAACACAAGATCGAAAGTCAATATCTACTGATGACAAAATCAAGACATTCTACGAAGGTCTTTGCTGAAATTTATCATTCTATTTCGCCTTCAAATCACAGTAGTAGCAGTAATAGGAAGATCAAGAGAAGTACATGAGTGTCTGATATCAACAAAAAAAAATATAGGAGGAAAACATTGTAAAGGCAACTAATATTTACTGGTTCTTGCATCTTGTCATAAAAGTTGCAACATGCTTCTTCAATTTCATACGCCAACATATTTTAATTTCATTTAGAAAAGAGAAGAAAAAAAATAAAGAAAAACAAAAATATATTAAGAAAAATGATTGCTGAGAAGACTGAAGTATAATGACGTATAGAAATGATGAACAAACCTTCATCCTTATAAGATAATGAAATGGTACATTGACAAACTCAATACATCCTACCAGCTACTTATGCAACTTCACTCCTGTTGTGATTTAGTAGCAACATAAGGTCCATAATTTTAAATACAGTAAAAATAATATGTTGCAAAATAAAAGTAAGAATAAGATCTTGAGAGGAGCTAACAAAGATTTACATCCGATAATTGAAATATGAATAAAATGTCGAAATCCAAGATCTACTGATGACAAAATTATGACATTCTATGAAGTCCTTTGTTGAATTTATCATTCTATTTCGCCTTCAAATCATAATAGTAGCAGCAAAAGCAAAATCAAGAGTAATACATAAGTGTCTGATATCAACAACAAAAAAATCTAGGAGAAAAATATTATAAATGCAACTAATGTTTACTGGTTCATGCATCTGGTCATAAAAATTGCAACATGGTTCTTCAATTTCATACGCCAATATATTTTAATTTTATTTAGAAAAGAGAAGAAAAAAAAATGAAGAAAAAGAAAAATATGTCAAGAAAAATGCTTGTTGAAAAAACTGAAGTATAATGACATATAGAAATGATGAACATACCTTCATCCTTGTAAGATAATAAAATGCTACATTGACAACCTCAATACATCCTACCAGCTGCTTATGCAACTTCACTCCTGTTGTGATTTAATAGCAACATAATGTTCATAATTTTAAAGACAACGAAAATAATATGTTGCAAAATAAAAGTAAGATTTAAATCTTGAGAGGAGCTAACAAAGACTTACATCCTATAATTAAAATATGAACAAAAGATCGAAAGCTATGATCTATTGATGACAAGATTAAGACATTCTATGAAGGTCTTTATTGAAATTTATCATTTTATTTTGCTTTCAAATCATAGTAGTAGCAGCAATAGTAAGATAAAGAGTAGTACATGAGTGTCTGATATCAACAAAAAAAAATCTAGAAGAAAAACATTGTAAAGGCAACTAATGTTTACTGGTTTATGCATCTTGTCATAGAAGTTGCAATATGCTTCTTCAATTTCATACGCCAACATATTTCAATTTTATTTAGAAAATAAAAAAAAATAAAGAAAAACAAAAATATGTCAAGAAAAATACTTGCTGAGAAGATTGAAGTATAATAACGTATAGAAATGATGAACAAACACTCATCCTTGTAAGATAATGAAATGCTACATTGACAACTCAATACATCCCACCAGCTAGTTATGCAACTTCACTCATGTTGTGATTTAGTAGCAACATAAGGTCCATAATTTTAAAAAAAGCGAAAATAATATGTTCCAAAATAAAAGTAATTATAAGATCTTGAGAGGAGCTAACAAAGATTTACATCCGACAATTGAAATGTGAACACAAGATCGGAAGCCAAGGTCTACTGATGACAAGATCAAGACATTCTATGAAGGTCTTTGCTGAAATTTATCATTCTATTTCACCTTCAAATCACAGTAGTAGCAGCAATAGCAAAATCAAGAGTAGTACATGAGTGTCTGATATCAACAAAAAAAAAATTCTAAGAGGAAAACATTGTATAGGAAAATGTTTACTGGTTCATGCATCTTGTCATAAAAGTTGCAACATGCTTCTTCAATTTCATAGGCCAATATATTTTAATTTCATTTAGAAAAGAGAAGAAAAAAAATAAAGAAAAACAAAAATATATTAAGAAAAATGCTTGCTGAGAAGATTGAAGTATAATGACGTATAGAAATGATGAACAAACCTTCATCCTTGTAAGATAATGAAATGCTACATTGACAAACTCAATACATCTTACCAACTACTTATGCAACTTCACTCCTGTTGTGATTTAGTAGCAACATAAGGTTTATAATTTTAAAGACATCGAAAATAAAATTATTCAATTGGTCCAAGAAGCCTTCAGGGATCTTTATCTACTTCCTATGACAAACCATATTTTTATTGCTCTTATCCCTAAGAAAGAGAATGCTATGGAACCTAGTGATTTTAGGCTCATTAGTCTATGTAACGTGATATATAAAACGGTTTCCAAGATTATTACAAACCGCCTCCGGCCCTTTCTCGGCAGACTAATTGGCCCAAATCAAAGTGCTTTCGTCCCAAAAAGACAGATCACCGATAACTCTATTGTTGCACAAGAAATTCTACATTCGATGAAGAACAAGAGAGGTAAATCAGGGGCATTTGCTATGAAGTTGGATATGTCCAAAGCTATGATAGACTGGAGTGGGATTTTGTTGAAGACACTCTTAGACAATTTGGTTTCCCTTCTAAATTCAGACAACTAATCAGATTATGTATCTCTACAGTGTCCTTTTCTATTCTAATTAATGGGAGTCCGGAGGGACTGATCTGCCCAGAAAGTGGCCTTAGACAAGGGTGTCCTCTTTCCCCCTACTTATTCATTCTTTCTATGGATATTTTTACACACAACATCAATAAGTTGAAGGAAAACGGCGACATCTAAGTATTTAAGGTGGGGCGGAGGGGACCCAAAATTTCCCACCTTTTATTTGTTGATGATATTCTCATGTTTGGTAAAGCCAACACAGTGGAGATAAGCAACATTTTCAAATGCTTGGAGACTTTTGAGGCTTGGTCGGGTCAAATTATTAACCGATCAAAGTCCTCCCTTTTGTTTAGCAGCAATACTCCCCCTCATATTAGAGATGAATTACTCCATAGCACGGGACTAAAGCCAATGACTAATAAAGAAATGTATCTGGGTGGGCCACTTTTTTATGAAAGAAGAAGGAGCAACTCCCTAAAGTTCATTGTTGACAAATTCCACTCCCGTCTCAAGACTTGGAAAAGTAAACTGCTCTCTCACGCAGGCCGAACCTTGTTGATTAAATCGGTTCTCTCTTCTCTTCCCATCTATGCTATGAATACTATCAGCTTTCCAAAGACTATCTGCCACAAAATCAATGCTCTGCAGTGAGATTTCTGGTGGGGGCATCACACAGAAGGACGCCATTTATACCTCAAAGCTTGGAAGCACTTCAACCTCCCTAAAGACTAAGGTGGCCTAGCTATCTGGGAGATGGAATCAGTAAACAAAGCGATGCTCACAAAACTAGCTTGGCGATTCATTTCGAATAAATCTGCGCTTTGGATCCAGGTTTTACAGCATAAATATCTAAAAATTGATTCCTTTTGGGACACCCAGGCTCGGTCCACCAATTCAATGATTTGGAAAAGCATGCTCGACATTCGATCGATTCTCAGAGAGGGCGCTTGCTGCCATGTGAGAGATGGAAGTAGTATAATGATTTGGACTGATCCTTGGATTCCCTCCTTCACCACAGTGGACAATACTCTGGGTTCTACTATTTCCAGGGTAGCTGAGCTGATTGATCAACCCTCAAAAACATGGAATCTACCACTTATTGAGGCAATTTTTGATCCCTTTGTCTCAGAGGCTATTAAAAATATCCCGTTAAGCATCCCGGGAGTTAATGATGTTGATACCTGGTTCTGGAAGCTAAATAATAAAGGTGAGTTCTCAGTTAAGTCAGCCTACGATGTTATTACACGAGACACATTCCAAGCCCCTTGTTCGTCTTCTAATCCGCAATACGATCCCATTTGGCAATAGCTATGGAAAGTGAAAAATCTACCCCCAAAAATCATGATGTTTATAAGGAGGATGTTAAATGATATTATTCCTACTAGAAGTGTCCTGAAAAAAAGAATTGCTACAGTGGACGACCACTGCCCTTTCTGTCTAGAGGAGCACGAATCTATGGAACATCTCTTTTTCCAGTGCCCTTTTGCAGCAGCAATCTGGTTTGGGTCCCCTCTTGCGATAGATACAAGATCTGTACATCTCACCATTTGGGAATGGATAAAAAATGGCTTATTATGCCGTCCAACAAAGATTTCTTCCGATTGGCAGCAACCATTCTTTGGTACATTTGGAAGGCATGCTGTACAAAGGTTTTCGAGCATAAAAAGACACATCCAATTAGATTGATTCATACCATAAATACTGCCTTTAGCGAATTCTATCTGGAAGAGACCTGTGAGCCTACAGACAAGGGAACGACCGTTCCTGCCACTGGATCCAACTCCTCTGCGACTACTTGGGAGAAACCTTCACCTGGAGAGGTGAAAATCAATGTGGATGGAGCAGTCTGGTTCTGGAACTCTGCAGCAGCATCCATCTGTAGAGATGATACAGGTACCTATTTATGGGGTAGATTATTGAAGATTAATTCATCCAACCCAGCTTTTGTGGAAGCCAAAAGCTTCCAAATGGGGTTGATGATGAGGCAACAGTTTGGCTGCCAGGTCTGTGTTGAAGGAGACGCTCAGGTGACAATTAAGCTCATCAATGATTCAGAATGCCCAATACCATGGAGATTGATCTCAATTATCAAAGATTGTCGCATGATGTTACAGCAGAACCCAGGAACCTCGGTCAAATTCATCCCCAGAGGAGGCAATGAAGTAGCCCATAATTTAGCCAAATACTCTGTGAACCACTCCTGTTTTCAGGATTGGTCATCCATCTCGATACCTATGTGTGTCCGAGACTCTATTTGTAATGATTTGAATGTTATCAATAATAGACCAACGTCCCTTGTAAACCCTAATAATTCTATGGACTTGGTACCTGGTGAACTCAGTAATCAGGCAAATCCAAAGAATTAATAGGGGTTATGAAGGATAGTTAAATTTCCAAAAAAAAAAAAAGATCTTGAGAGGAGCTAACAAAGATTTACATCCGACAATTGAAATGTGAACACAAGATCGGAAGCCAAGATCTACTGATGACAAGATTAAGACATTCTATGAAGACCTTTGCTGAAATTTATCATTCTATTTTGCCTTCAAATCATAGTAGTAGCAGTAATATCAAGATCAAGAGTAGTACATGAGTGTCTGATATCAACCAAAAAAAAATCTAGGAGGAAAACATTGTAAAGGCAACTAATGTTTACTGGTTCATACATCTTGTTATAAAAGTTGCAATATGCTTCTTCAATTTCATACGCCAACATATTTTAATTTTATTTAAAAAGAGAAGAAAAAATATGAAGAAAAACAAAAATATGTCAAGAAAAATACTTGCTGAGAAGACTAAAGTAAAATGACGTATAGAAATGATGAACAAACCTTCATCCTTGTAAGATAATAAAATGCTACATTGACAAACTCAATACATCCTACTAGTTTGCTTATGCAACTTCACTCCTGTTGTGATTTAGTAGCAACATAAGGTCCATAGTTTAAAATACAGCGAAAATAAATGTTGCAAAATAAAAGTAAGAATAAGATCTTGAGAGGAGCTAACAAAGATTTACATCCGACAATTGAAATGTGAACACAAGATCGAAAGCCAAGATCTACTGATGACAAGATTTAGACATTCTATGAAGGCCTTTGTTGAAATTTATCATTCCATTTCGCTTTCAAATCACAGTAGTAGCAACAATAGCAAGATCAAGAGTAGTACATGAGTGTTTGATATCAACAAAAAAAAAATTCTTTTTTTTCAAAATCTAGGAGGAAAACACCTAACAGGTTCCAAGCCTAACATTGAGCTCTTCCCGCCTAGCCCTCGGATATGAATCCCACTGCTCTATAAGCTCCAATGCTCCGTCGTCATAGCCGTAGATGTGCCGAGGCAGGTGATGCAGGTAGTGAAGTTGGTGTAGGACTTCAAGTAGCTCCACATCGATCCGTCGGATCTCCTCTTCGATCGCCTCGACCTCCGCTCGCTTTTCATCGAGCAAACTGGAGTTCCCCTAAATGAACCAGTTGAAGCATCCGCCACGACATCTTCGGCACTCCACCTCCAAGGCTTCGTCCAGCTTCTGGATATCACGTAGAGGGAAAGTACGCGTAACGTAGTAGCAACGGGGATGAGTACTACCTCCCCGGATAGGGGTGGCAATCCTTGACCTGACCTGCCAACCCGACCTGAACCCGATCCGAAGTTAGCGGGTTTGGGTTTGGCCTAAACGGGTTCGGATCATAAACGGGTCGACTCGATTGACCTGTTTATTTAATGGGTCGGGTTCGGGTTTGTACTTATAACCCGATTGACCCGACTTGACCCGTTTACCAAATGGGTCGTGTCAACCCGAGCCAACCCGATCAAACCCGGCCCAATCCGACTTGTATTGACCCAACCCGGCAAGTTTACATGGGTTCTGTTGATCCAACCTGAGCCAAGCCGACCCGACACGACACGACCATTTAGTAAACGGGTTAAATGGGTCGGGTCAGGTCAACACGTTTATTAGGCCGGTCGGGTTTGGGTTTAAGTTTTTGACCCGTTTAAACGGGTTGGGTGTTTTGCCCTTATACCTATGTCTTAACCTGACCCGAACCCGAACCCGACTCGACCCGACCCGACATATTGCCACCCCTATCCCCAGATCCTTTTGAAGTCACGAAGGAATTCATCTAGGGTTTGGAAGTCGGGAAGGAAATAGGGGGATCCAAGCTGAAATACCCCAGTTCTCGCCATGTGTGGTAGCTCTTTCCAAATCTCCTTTACTCACTCCTATTTATAGACAGTTCCAAATACCAGAGCCATAACCCCGGCTATCATTCACCCATCTGGTGTATAACCAGCCTTGTCAGCGATCCGGGAAGGAGATGGGGCGATCCGAGCTGAAATACTCCGGTTCCCGCCATGTATGGTGACTTTTTCCAATCTCCTTCACTCACTCTTATTTATAGACAGTTTCAAATACTAGAGCCATATCCACAGCTGTCATGCACCCATCCAACGGTGTATAACCAACCATGTTAGCGATCCGGAAAGCAGATAGGGCGAACCAAGCTGAAATACTCCGGTTCCCGCCATGTGTGGTGGCTCTTTCCAAATCTCCTACACTCACTCCTATTTATAGATTATTTCAAATACCGGAGCCATATCCACGGCGGTTATTCACCCATCCAACGATGTATAACCAGCCATGTCAGCGATCCGAGAAGGAGATGGGGCGATCCGAGCAGAAATACTCCAGTTCCCGCCATGTGTGGTGGCTCATTCCAAATCTCCTTCACTCACTACTATTTATAGACAGTTTCAAATATCGGAATCATATCAACGGCTGTCATTCACCCATCCAACAGTATATAACCAGCAATGTCAGCGATCCGGAAAGGAGATGGGGCGATCCGAGCTGAAATACTCCGGTTCCCGCCATGTGTAGTGGCTCTTTCCAAATCTCCTTCACTCACTCCTATTTATAGACAGTTTCAAATATCGGAGCCATATCCACGGCTGTCATTCACCCATCCAACGATGTATAACCAGTCATGTCAGTGATCCGGGAAGGAAATGGGAAGATCCAAGCTGAAATACTCTGGTTCCCGCCATGTGTGGTGGCTTTTTCCAAATCTCCTTCACTCACTCCTATTTATAGATAGTTTCAAATACCGGAGCCATATCCACGAATGTCATTCACCCATCCAACGGTGTGTAACTAGCCAGGTCAGCGATCCGGGAAAGAGATGGGGCGATCCGAGCTGAAATACTCTGTTTCCTGCCATGTGTGGTGGCTCTTTCCAAATCTCCTTCACTCACTTCAAATACCGGAGCCATATCCACGGCTATCATTCACCCATCCAAAGGTGTATAACTAGCCATGTCAGTGATCCGAGAAGAAGATGGGGCGATCCGAGCTGAAATACTCTGGTTCCTGCCATGTGTGGTGTCTCTTTACAAATCTTCTTCATTCACTCCTATTTATAGACAGTTTCAAATACTGGACCCATATCCACGGCTGTCATTCACCCATCCAACGGTGTATAACCAGCCATGTCAGCGATCAGGGAAGGAGATGGGGCGATCCGAGCTGAAATACTCCTATTCCCGCCATGTGTGGTGGCTCTTTCCAGATCTCCTTCACTCACTCCAATTTATAGACAGTTTCAAATACCGGAGTCATATCCACGGCTGTCATTTACCCAGGCAACGGTGTATAACCAGCCATGTCAGCGATCCGGGAAGGAGATGGGGCGATTCGAGCTGAAATACTCTGGTTCTCGCCATGTGTGGTGGCTCTTTCCAAATCTCCTTCACTCACTCCTATTTATAGACAGTTTCAAATACCGGAGCCATATCCATGGCTGTCATTCACCCATCCAACGATGTATAACCAGCCATGTCAGTGATCCGGGAAGTAGATGGGGCGATCCGAGCTGAAATACTCCGGTTCCCACCATGTGTGGTGGCTCTTTTCAAATCTCCTTCACTCTCTCCTATTTATATACAGTTTTAAATACCAGAGTCATATCCACGGCTGTCATTCACCCATCCAATGGTGTATAAACAGTCATGTCTGCGATCCGGGAAGGAGATGGGGAGAACTGAGCTGAAATATTTCTGTTCCCGCCATATGTGGTGGCTCTTTCCAAATCTCCTTCACTCTCTTCTATTTATAGACAGTTTCAAATACCGGAGCCATATGCACGATTGTCATTGACCCATCCAACGGTGTATAACCAGCCCTGTCAGCGATCAGGGAAGGAGATGGGGCGATCCAAGCTGAAATACTCCGGTTCCCGCCATGTGTGGTGGCTTTTTCCAAATCTCCTTCACTCACTCCTATTTATAGATAGTTTCAAATACTGGATCCATATCCATAGCTATTGCACCCATCCAACGGTGTATAACCAGCCATGTCAGCGACACGGGAAGCAGATGGGGCGATCCAAGCTGAAATACTCCGGTTCTCGCCATGTGTGGTGGCTCTTTCCAAATCTCCTTCACTCTCTCCTATTTATAGACAGTTTCAAATATCGTAGCCATATCCACGGTGGTCATTCACCCATCCAACAGTATATAACAAACCATGTCAACAATCCAGGAAGGAGATGGGGCGATCCGAGCTGAAATACTCTGGTTCCCGCCATGTGTGGTGGCTCTTTCCAAATCTTCTTCACTCACACCTATTTATAAACAGTTTCAAATACCGGAGACATATCCACGGCTGTCATTCACTCATCCAACAGTGTATAACTAGCCATATCAGCGATCCGGTAAGGAGATGGGGCGATCCGAACTGAAATACTCTGGCTCCCGTCATATGTGGTGGCTATTTCCAAATCTTCTTCACTCACTCCTATTTATAGACAGTTTCAAATACTGGAGCCATATCCACGGCTGTCATTCACCCATCCAACGGTGTATAACCAGTTATGTCAGCGATCCCGGAAGGAGATGGGGAGATCCAAGCTAAAATACTCCGGTTCCCGCCATGTGTGGTAGCTCTTTCTAAATCTCCTTCACTCACTCCTATTTATAGACAGTTTCAAATATCGAACCCATATCCATGGATGCCATTCACCCATCCAACGATGTGTAACCAGCCATGTCAGCGATCCGGGAAAAAGATGGGGCGATCCGAGCTGAAATACTCCGGTTCCCGCCATGTGTGGTGGCTCTTCCAAATCTCCTTCACTCACTCCTATTTATAGACGATTTCAAATACCGGAGCCATATCCACGAATGTCATTCACCCATCCAACGATGTATAATTAGCCATATCAGCAATCCGGGAAGGAGATGGGGCGATTCGAGTTGAAATACTCTGGTTTTTGCTATATATGGTGGCTCTTTCCAAATCTCCTTCACTCACTCCTATTTATAGACAATTTTAAATACCAGAGCCATATCCACGGCTGTCATTCACCTATCTAACAATGTATAACCAGCCATGTCAGCGATCCAGAAAGGAGATGGGGCGATCCGAGCTGAAAATACTCATGTTCCCGCCATATGTGGTGACTCTTTCCAAATCTCCTTTACTCACTCCTATTTATAGACAGTTTCAAATACCGGAGTCATATCCACGGCTGTCATTCACCCATCCAACGGTGTAGAACCAGCCATGTCAGCAATCCGGGAAGGAGATAGGGCAATCCGAGCTAAATACTCTGATTCCCGCCATGTGTGGTGGCTCTTTCCAAATCTCCTTCACTCACTCCTATTTATAGACAGTTTTAAATACTGTAGCTATATCCACGGCTATCATTCACCCATCCAACGGTGTATAACCAGCCATGTCCGCGATCCGAGAAGGAGATAAGGCGATCCGAGTTGAAATACTCCGGTTCCCGGCATGTGTGGTGGCTCTTTTCAAATCTCCTTTGCTTACTCCTATTTGTAGACAGTTTCAAATACCGGAGCCATATCCACGGCTATCATTCACCCATCCAACGGTGTATAACCAGTCATGTCAGTGATCCGGGAAGGAGATAGGGTGATCCGAGCTGAAATACTTCGGTTCCCACTATGTGTGGTGGCTCTTTCCAAATCTTCTTTACTCACTCCTATTTATAGACAGTTTCAAATACCAGAGCCATATCCACAGCTGTCATTGACCCATCCAATGGTGTATAACCAGCCATGGCAGCGATCCGAGAAGGAGATCAGGCGATCCGAGCTGAAATACTCCGGTTCCCACCATATGTGGTCGATCTTTCCAAATCTTCTTTACTCACTCCTATTTATAGATAGTTTCAAGTACCGAAGCCATATCCACAGTTGTCGTTCACCCATCCAACAGTATATAACCAGCCATGTCAGCGATCCGGGAAGGAGATGGGGCGATCCGAGCTGAAATACGTCAGTTCCCGCCATGTATGGTGGCTTTTTCCAAATCTCCTTCACTCATTCCTATTTATAGACAATTTCAAATACCGGAGCCATATCCATGGCTGTCATTCACCCATCCAACGGGTTACAACCAGCCATGTCAGTGATCCGGGAAGGAGATAGCGCGATCCGAGCTAAAATACTCTGGTTTCCGACATGTGTTGTGACTATTTTCAAATCTCGTTCACTCACTCCTATTTGTAGACAGTTTCAAATATCGGATCCATATCCACGACTGTCATTCACCCATCCAACGGTGTATAACCAGCCATGCCAATGATCCGGGAAAGAGATGGGGCGATCTGAGCTGGAATACTCCGGCTCTCGCCATGTGTGGTGGCTCTTTTTAAATCTCCTTCACTCATTCCTATTTATAGACAGTTTCAAATTCTAGAGCCATAGCCACGGATGTCATTCACCCATCCAACGGTGTACAACTAGCCATGGCAGTGATCCGGGAAGGAGATGTTGCGATACAAGCTGAAATACTCTGGTTCCCGCCATATGTGGTGGCTCTTTTCAAATCTCCTTCACTCACTCCAATTTATAGACAGTTTCAAATACTGGAGCCATATCCACAGCTGTCATTCACCCATCCAACGGTGTATAACCAGCCATGTCAGCTATCCGGGAAGGAGATGGGGCGATCCGAGTTGAAATACTCCGGTTCCTGCCATGTGTGGTAGCTCTTTCCAAATCTCCTTCACTCACTCCTATTTATAGATAGTTTCAAATACCGGAGCCATATCCACGACTGTCATTCACCCATCTAATGGTGTATAACCAGCCATGTCATTGATCCGGAAAGGAGATGGGGCGATCCGAGCTGAAATACTCATGTTCCCGCCATATGTGGTGGCTCTTTCCAAATCTCCTTCACTCACTCCTATTTATAGACAGTTTCAAATACCATAGTCATATCCACGGCTGTCATGCACCCATCCAACAGTGTATAACCAGCCATGTCATCCATCCGGGAAGGAGATGGAGCGATCCGAGCTGAAATACTCCGGTTCCCGCCATGTGTGGTGGCTCTTTCCAAATCTCCTTCACTCACTCCTATTTATAGACTGTTTCAAATACCGGAGCCATATCCACGGCTGTCATTCACCCATGCATATAACGATATATAACCAGCCATGTCAGCGATCCGGAAAAGAAATGGGGCGATCCGAGCTAAAATATTCATGTTTCCGTCATGTGTGGTGGCTCTTTCCAAATCTCCTTCACTCAGTCCTATTTATAGACAGTTTCAAATATCGGAGTCATATCCACGGCTGACGTCATTCACCCATCCAACAGTGTATAACCAGCCATGTCAGCGATCCGAGAAGGAGATGGGACGATCCGAGCTGAAATACTCCAGTTTCCGCCATGTGTGGTGGCTCTTTCCAAATCTCCTTCACTCACTCCTATTTATAGACTGTTTCAAATATCGGAGCCATATCCACGGCTGTCATTCACCCATCCAACAGTGTATAACCAGCCATGTCAGCGATCTGGGAAGGAGATGGGCGATCCGAGCTGAAATACTCTGTTTCCCGCCATATGTGGAGGCTCTTTCCAAATCTCCTTCACTCACTCCTATTTATAGACAGTTTGAAATATCGGAGCCATATCCACGGCTGTTATTCACATATCCCACGGTGTATAATCAGTCATGTCAGCGATCCGGGAAGGAGATGGGGCGATCCGGGCTGAAATACTCCAGTTTTCGCCATGTGTGGTACCTCTTTCCAAATCTCCCATGGCTTTCACTGACTCCTATTTATAGACAGTTTCAAATAGAGAGAGATCCGGGAAGAGAGAGGGAGATCGGGGGAAGAAGAGAGGGAACGGCTGTGATCGCGAGAGAGTTTTGTCTAGTCAGCATTTAGTTTCTTTTTCTCTAGTCAGCACAAAACCGTCGTCCCTTGTTATATAGATATCACATTGATGAGCAAAGGTCTATTTGTAGTTGGGAAATTAAATCCATATGGTAATATTTACTCAAAAAAAAACCATATGGGAATAGATTCTAAATTAAGCTGCATTTCTTATAGACTCTCATTCTTGCTATGATATTCGGACGAATGATACATGGGTCTTTATCGAGGACGTTTATGCAGTCTTCCGAATGTCGTTCCGTCTCAAGTTATATCAACTCCTTTTTTTTCTACCTTTGTTTGCTAACAAACTCATGGTATATGATGCCTAGATACGAACGTAAATACAGGTACGAGGCATGGCTCGGTTTTTTTGCAAAGAGTTTCTCGCATAATAGTCTCCACTCCCCCAAATCTTATTTTGTACTAGTCTTTGCAAGTCTTCGTATTCGTAAAATGACCCCTCAAATAAATTTAAGTTCAGAATTCTCCCTAGAGTAGGATTAAAGGAATACACGATGAAGATTCCCTATGGAGCAGTTACTTCTCTTTTTATGGAGTACGTACGATTTTGTTCCAACCTCTTTAAAGAGGTACGTTGGATGTTCGCGGTCTCTCCCATTGGTCCATTCCAAGGGTATGTTTGTCATTTCATATTGTTTATCATGGTGAAATAACCAAAAGCTCTCGATATGGATCAATGAGACCGGGAACATCCAATCTCTTTAAGGAGGTTGGAACAAAATCGAACTCCTTTTTATGTGTTAAATGGTATGATTACCCTCATTTTCTATCTTTGAACAACTCCAAGTCATCAAATCTATGAGGATGTATTCTTCCTCCTTTACCCCATCCATCACTCACTTCTCTTCATTCTCACATCCACCCCATCCCACCACCACTACAATTTCTTTATTGCCATCCTACCACTACTCTTCTTCCTCCTCATTCTCTATGTCATCGTGCTATCACTTCTTTTCATTCTCCATCTCCATACCTACACCCCATCCTAGCTTCCACCCCTCTTCTTCCTCCTTGTCACGAGTCTCATGACGTGTTCAGGTCCTACTTAAGCTCCAAGCCTCTAACCTATTGCAAAAAAAGCTCCAATCCATCATCCGCGCGCCACTCCCTCCCATCACCCATCTTCTTCATCCACGATACCGGTCATCCGGTCGCAGACTCGCAATCCTTTCCTCCATATCTACATCCTATCCCATCCCGCCATCTTCTGATCGTCTTTAATGGTGTAGGATGAGTTTGGGAACGGAGTGAAAAGGCCAATGAAATCTCGGGTCAACCCTAAACTCGACATGGATTTGTACGTTCAACCTACTTCCAAACATCTTTTTCTTTACATGACTGCATGCTAGTTTAAGATGAGGTTTCAGTGTGGATTTACATGCTAGTTTCCACTTTTCATGCATTGATGCAGCAGGTCTGACAGGCTCAAGATGGGTGTGAGGTGTTTTCTTGTATTTTAGGTGTGCTGTTTACATCTGTATGTAAATACAAACATGTACTGATAAGATACTCGTCCTAGTACATTTGTCGTAGATTTCCAATGGAAAATATTATATATTGTTTCACTAAATACTTTTTATTCACATATTAGTCCTCGGAATCTTTTTATTTATAAATCAACCATTCAAAACTACATATTAGTCTCTGTAAATAGGATCTCTCTCTCTCTCTCTCTCTCTCTCTCTCTCTCTCTCTCTCTCTCTCTCTCTCTCTCTCTCTCTCTCTCTCTCTCTCTCTCTCTCTCTCTCTCTCTCTGCATGATATGGAAATGTTGATCTAGATATGGAATTGTTGATCTAGATTGTTGTTTATTCCGCCGACGGACTGTTGTTTATTGTACCTGATTTTTTTTTTTTTGAAATTATCCGAAAAATCCGACGCAGGTTTGGGGTGAGTATGGGACGGGATAAAATATAATGGGGCGGATTCGGGATAGGGCCGACCCACCCCAAACCCGACCTGTTGCCATCCCTAGTCTCATGGAAGTTTCACCGCATGTGTACAACATTTTGACTGCGGACGACTTTGTCTTTTGGTGGTTTTTTACTTGTGTCTATCTTTTGGTGGTTTTTTGTTTGTGTCTATGTCTTCGTGTGGTAAGACGTAATCTTTGAATCCAATAACTCTGAAAGTAGAGCAATTCTCGATAGGTCGAGAAGTGTTTATACAAGTAGACAGAGGGTAAAGTGGGTTTGACTAAAGTCTAATTACTAGAAGGCTCTGGGAGTTCTGGAAAACAGAAAATGAATTTGAGAAGAATTTTGGTCTATATTATTTATCGGGTCTGCTATTTATAAAGGTTTGGAGAATATTCGGATCCCGGGGTGGTTTTTGTGGTCCAATGTACCGAGCCACAGACAGTCTCTTCGTGGGCTTTAGGCAGGGCTGGCAGGTCCCACCCGTCGTGGGCCACTAAAAGGGTTAGCGGGTTCCACTGTCGTCTTCGTGGGGCCCAAACAGGACTGGCGAGTTCTACTAACGGGCATTGGCCAGATTTTGCACCCATAGTATATACATAAGACTAACACTATATGAAATTGGTTGACGATGGTTAACCCAAATAGGGATGGCAACAGTGCGGTTTAAAACTGAGAACCGCGGAAAACCACACATGGTGCGATTTTGGTTTGCCAAAATCTAAAACCGTCGCGGTGCAGTGCGATTTCGGTTTTGCCCAAAACTGTAAAAAATCGCATTGTTTAGACCATTACAATGTTAAATTGTGGTACACCGCAACGCATGGTGCAGTTTCGGTTTTAGATATGGTACACCGTCGTGGTGCGGTGCGATTTCGGTGTTGCGGTGCAGTTTCGGTTTTACTCAAAACCGCACCAAAACTGCACCGTTTTCATCCCTAAACCAAAATTCAGCATTTATAGTTAGTATTGCGGTTGGTTATTGGGTTTCCATTTCATGGTCTGACCCTCTTGGAAACAAGCCTAGTTGCATATTAATCCATAGAAAGTTCATATTTATATAATGACCCCTAAAAACCAGAGTATTTGTGCAAACTGACCTCTCAGGTTAATTGCCGTCCATTTAGAAAAAATATTCTAGTTATACTTATAGTTTGATTGTTACTTTTATAAGATTGTATTATTGGAATGATTTTACCCTTTTATAAGAGGGAAGCGTAGCCCCGAAGAATCACACGAAAACCCTAAACTAGGGAAATGAATAACATATAAGGTTGTGTACTTGTGTTAGATGATATTGAGAGTAAAATGGTCATTTAAGGCCTCGGGTCAATGACAGACCATGATTAAAGTCTATCTGGTAATGGTAAACCACAAATATACCTTAAATATTTTTCACAAAGACATCAGTTAATTTGAAGGCCAGGGTGGATTCGCACAAGCAGTCTAGTTTTCAAAAATCAATATATAAAATTATAAAATGATAATTAAATTACACACATACCCCATATAGTTTGACCGATTATCATTTTCATCCCCTTACGTCTAAAACCCTACCCTACAAATGCTACCCTATAGTTTGAAAACATATGACAAACACCCCCTTGCATTCTAAAGTGGCAATTTCACCCCCTCGGAGTGGTGTTTGTGCAAGGAATCAAAACTACGGGAAGGCATTTGTAGGGTTTTAAAGATGAGGCAGTAAAAGTGATAATCAATCAAACTACAATGGGCCAATGTGTAATTTACCCTTCCTCCCACACGGGCCACAAACTACCAATAATGCTTTCATTCTAGCAAGGCCCACAAGATTTTATGCCTCGTTGATGGGGACAGCTCGCCGCGAGGGTGGTCCACTCCACTACAGAGGATCTACTAGACCATCGTTGTCGAATCTAACCTATATAATGCCTCGTGCTATCGCGATGGTCCATACGAATTGACTCAAGTTACTTGTGAGGATACGTGCTTGACATATACCATAGCCCGAAGAGGGCGGAACTCCTCTCCAGTACCGCTTTCTCCGGTGATCAACTGTTCGGTGCATTCGGCTCATGCACCTCGTGACAGTTGATTCATAGGTAGGGGTGTGAACGGGTTGGATACGGAACGAATATCATACTAGCTATCCGTTATCCGTATCCGTTTAGAAATACATTATCTGAATCATTATCCGTATCTGTCCGGATAGTAAGTGCAACTATCCGAATTCATATTCGTATTCATTATATAATATATGAATATTACATATGTGGGGGATGCTTTCGCCGTGTAAACTTTCCTGCCAACAACCAATGGAATATGAGCACGCTTCTACTGTAGCGTAGATACTGTAGAGTAGAGAGTAGACACAAGTGTTGGTGACAAAGTTCGGTTAAAGCCTATGTTTCCGTACAGTAAGACGCAACCTTGAATCCACTAACTCTGAGAAAAAGTAAAACAACTCTCGACAAGCCGATGAGCACTTGTACAAGTAAACAAAGAGCAAAATGTGGGGGGAGAGTGGATTCTAGAAACCTATCTATTCTTCGTAAAAGAAGAATGGAACTGGAATGAAAATTGGAATTATGTGTCGGGATCCCCTATTTATAGGGCTCGAGGGGCTTCTATGCCCCTGAACTGTCATTCTAGCCCCCAGGCAGGGTTGGTGGGTTTCTTCATGTTTTCGTGGACCTCGGGCAAGATTGGCGGGCCCCGTCGTGGCTTTGTAGGCCCCAAATAGGGTTGGTGGGCCCTACTGTAGTCTACTGGGTCTCGAGTTGCTTCCACAGGCCCCACTTGAATTGTCGACGTGGCTTGTGGATGTCTTTACCAAATTTTGCACCTACAACGCCTATATTTATTTAATAATATATGAACATATTTTTCTACAATTACATCAGGGCTTTTAGTATCGGGATTTTTTTTTTTACCAAGCCTCAAATAGGTATCTAGGGGCCCTAGTAGCCATTTCAAAAAAACTTAGGGATATTATATTTCAATTTGGCTTGGTATGACACAAAGCTTGTCGTGGTGTGGCTTACATCATGTGTTGGAGCGAGTCGTGCTCGATGTTATGGGTAACATTGAGTGGTGGGCTCCATCACCAAAGTTGCTACCAATATATCCACTTTGGTATTTACTATTTAGTGCAACTGTGCAGCACAGCCAGAGATTGAGATCAGTTCTTGGATCATAATACACGCACAAATATCATAGTATATATTACGGATACAGATATATGGATATCCGCTTATATGGATAATCCGTCTCGGATGTGGATTATCCGTGTCGAATATGTTAATATCCGTATCCATTTTTGTCGGATATTAAAAAATCATATCCGTATACATATCCGTTTTTATCGGATATTAAAAAATGCTATCTGAATTCACAAAATTCATATTCAAATACGGACCGGATTCGGATTTTCAAATATCCGTTTACACCCCTATGCATAGGCCACTAGCCAGTTGTCAAATTTTCTCTTCCGAGTTCGACTCCTCTTCGGTTGGTACTTAGCGGTTCTCTAGTCTCTATTACTAGGTGCCTCTATTTCCCACTATTCCAAGCTCACGTGCGCCAGATCTAGATTCAACGGTGCAGATAAATTTTCAACTGAGTTCCGTACAGATGCAATGGTAAGGGAGATGAGCCTAGCCCTCTCAATTGACCCCACAACCCCAAGGAATGAGTGACCGGAGGAGAGTGGGGTAGGTTTTCCAGTGGCTGTATGTGGTATGGGCTTTGAGGCCTAGTAGAATTTAAGTGTGCTGAAAAAGGGATTGCATATATGTGGAGATGGTTTGGTGGTGTGGATGCCACTGCCACAAGAGATCCTTTCATTGCCGTAGCAGCTATAATAATTTAGGTTTAGTAATTAGGTTAGAGTTAGGGTTTACTATTAGGACTATAGTATTAGGATTATGGTTAGGGCTAGGATTTATTATTAGGGTATAAAATTAGGGTCGTTAGGGTTCACTATTAGGGGTATAGAATTAGTGTTAGCTACAATAATTTGGGTTTAGTAATTAAATTAGGGTTGGGGTTTACTATTAGGACTATATAATTAAGATTAGGATTAGGGTTAGGGTTAGCTTTAGGGTTCACTATTGGGGCACAGAATTCAGGTAAGGGTAAGGGTTCACTATTAGGGGTATAGAAATAGGATTAGGATTAGGGTTAGGATTCACTATTAGGGTTATGGCTAGGTTTTTTTTTTTTTTGGTTAATGTGTGAGAGGTCCCTGACAGCATATTCATCCTGTGAACATGACACCTTAAAGTTTCATTTAGCCCCTAAGGTCCCTGCCTTTCTTGGTAAACAAACTACCCCCCCTCTCAGTTTTTCTCCCTTCTCTCTCGAGCAGTAGAGGCAGCAACAGCGAGCAGCTCTAGTGGCGATGGCGTTCGGCGAGCAACAAATCTCATTTCTTGGGTTCATCCCATGGCCTATAGATCTCAGGGTTAGGTTCGGTTTGGCAGCGATGGTGAGCGGCGGCAGCGTTCGGTGGTTCAGTTTGATGGTTCGGTGGCGACAAGCAGTTCGGTGGTCGGTGTTTGGTGGCTAGGTGATTCACTGGTTTGGTGGCATACCAAAAGAAAATTTGAAATGTTGTGGAGGGAAATTTCATCCACAACATTTCAAAGTCCTTAAGCTTAACCGATCTCCCCCTCCCCCTCCCCCCCCCCCCCTCTTTTTTTTTGGCAGGATATGGTTAAGGTTATGATTCATTATTTAGGGTTTAGAATAAGGGTTAGGGTTAGGGAATTCCAAAACATTTTTGTCGTGTTATGAAACCAATTTAACTAGATGGTTAGTGGAAGGGCATATGATCATTTTACTAGTCGTTAGATTTTTTGCGATTAAACTTTGAACCGTGGATCTCTCTTATTAGGAAATTTTTGTCGAGACCTACAATTTACGCGCAAACTCCCCCTTCTTTTTCTCTCCCCCGAAGAGGGACCCAAGTGGCATCATAGGATTCAAAACATGCCACCAGCTAGTTGATTCCATTTTAGTACAGTAGCGCATCGATTGAGTTTCAGACTAGTTAGTTACTCACAAGTTTATGAAATATTATTCAATATCTTATCTTATTGTATAAAACATAACTAACAATTTGCCAATATTTGTTTGGAGCTTTCTCCAAACTTTTTAAAAGTTCTTGAAAATGAATAAAGAATATGTCGTGCCTTGCTTGAATCACAATTCACAAGTGCCATGAAGGGTGGAAACTCTGGTTTGCAACTCATCCTTTGCCAGCGGAACAAACAATAATTAAAAAAAAAAAGAGGAGAAATTATATTCATACCCCAAAACAATTTTGCATATCTCATTTTTCTGGAAAAATCGATTCCCACCTCATACCCTCCACTTGCTTCCTTCCTCCCTTTTCACATCACCTGTGATGCCACTGTCGGAGCCACGACTTTCCCTTCTTCCCCTCCTCCTCCTTCCCCATCATCGTCAGAGCCCTAATTCGAAACCTGATCAGAACCTCCAAGTCCTCAAAGACCTTCCAAGTGCATTCGTGGGCGATATCGTGGTTGGGCGACATATCCCAGGCAAGGGTGCGGGTCGGGATTGGGGTGATGGCGAGGGTGAGGTCCGCCGACGGAAAGGGTCACGAAGTCGTGGTCAACGTCTCCGGCGCCATCATCGTAGGTCGGGAGGAGGCATAGGATCAGAAGATCTTATCGTGGACGGAGAAGATCTGATCAGGGTGAAGCGGACACTAGGGTTGACGACGGCAACGAGCGTGTAGCAACTGAATTGATCAAATGAACTGTAAAAAGGATTGGCAAATTCATTGAGACCAACCATTCCTCTCAAGCTTAGCATCATAAATGTACCGTCTAGGTAACAAACATCGCACATTTAAATAAGGAATAGAATATACCAAATATCAATTTCTAGTAAATCAGTCATTAAATCAAATCTCAATATCTCATTGAACGAACCCCCAATCTCCAGTGAATCTGCAATTAAAATCAAATCAAAATTCAATTTTTGCATGGAATTTGCCATGAGCAATGCTATTTTTATTAGGGATATTGTGCCTAACATCTCTAAAAAGAGAGATTTAATGACAAGGACGGACAAAAAGAAGCTTTAACTGTAGATCTCTTCGTTTAAAAAATATATGTTTTATCCTTACATGCAGTAATCACATTTATATAACATGGCACACCGGTATTTTGATGACTAGACAAAACGGAACACATAGCTGACTAGATAAAAACAACGTTGCTCACTAGACAAAAAAACACCAAAAGATAGTTCGCTTCCCCACCCCCCCCTCCCCCACCACACACACACACACACACACACACACAAACACTATTCCAAAACCCATATCACGTCATACTCATCTCTAAAAAAAAAAACTAATTTTAATAAGACCCAAACAATCCACTTTGGTAGATAAGAGTAACAATTTGTTATAGTGACTTACTGTAGCAATTTTTTTTAAAATGAGAATTCTTTAAAAAATTTGCTATAGTTACAGAAATTTCACTATAGTAATTTTCTTTATTGAGATTTATCAAAAAAGTTGCTACAATGAATTCACTGTAGCAAAAAGTAACAATTCAGAAATAAAGAGTAACAATTGCAGATTGTTACTATTTTGTTGCAGTGAAGAATAGATTTGTGATTTTAGTATTAGAGGTATTTTTGTCATTTAAAGGGGAGAAAGGTCAACGGAGGGACTTTCTCTAAATGCATCCTTTTCGAGAGGGACCTGGTGCAAAACCATCTTCTTATTTGGCCTTTAACTAAAAATATCTCCTGGACTTATTGCCAAGTCCCCCAATAATTTTTATTTATTATTTAAATATGGGTTAGGATCCGTTGGGCCATATTTTTTTGATCCCATCATCCTAATCGTCGGATTCTGATTTCAAAATGTGCTGATTTTTTTATAGAGATGCTAGGTATGGTATGTTGATCATCCTCACAAAAAATCAACGCATTCTAAAACCTCTAAATGCATCAAATGTGCTCTTCAAATCAATGGTTGAAATTGACGATCGATAAAGCTTATAACATTTGTTGGCCCTAGAGGATTTAGAATGTGTGGATTTTTTGTGAGGGTGATCAATATACCTTAAATAACACCTCTACAAAAAATCAGCACATTCTGAAACCCGAATCCAATGATTATGATGATGGGTCAAAATTTCATGGGTCATCCGATCCTGTTCTTTCTAATTATTAGTAAATTTTATTTAAATTTTAACCATCAGTGATATTTTTATTTAATTATGTTCAATAATAGTAATTTTTAATGAAAGTTCAATACTTAGTGATTTGTAAAAATTATGTGCCATGTTGCTCATTTAACATAAGGTAATTTGCAAAGATCGCAAGTGATCATTTGCTCTTTTCAAAAAGAAGAAGAGAAACTAGGTGCCCTTGGAGATTTCTTCAGTCCCCAATCTTACCTATCCTATGTGACATTAGGACGTCCCTAAAATCATCCTTTTAAGAGCTCCTAGTTAGGAGACCCTTGAAGAAGTCCGTTCTTTTGGCGAGACATAAATGAGATGGGAAATTCATTTGCTTGAGACATTAATGGGCAAGGACAATGATGCCTTGGGAAATTAAATGTCTCATGTTCTTTTCGACTAGGCAAATTCATCTAAATTTTTGATGAATCAAATAGATTTTGGCAAATATTGTCTTGCTCGCAGTGGGCAATCAATGTCCGACCAATTTTGGTGGAACTCTAATGTGCCACCAAACTAAAAATAAAAATGAATCTTGAAAATCCATTTACTCGGGACATTTGACAAAAGAACGTGACAGAAAGTGAGATCACCCGGCTAAATCAAAGTCCAACCTAATGTACTTCAAATATGGTGTGTTCATAATGTGTCGAGTGTGTGTTCAAGATTCCACGCTAACATTAGCCGATGGGTACATCCTGGTGTGGCACCAGATCACATCCAGTGAACTCACCCGATCGGTAGGCATCAGATAGTTGTGATCGGGTGCCACTCGGGATGTTTCCAACACCTCAGTACTATAATTAGGGGTGGATGTGGGTGCAAAAATTGTACCGGACCGGATCAGAGCGGCATGGGCCCGCACAACGGCCCAAGTGGGTAAGCCCGCCCGGGTTCATGGGCCCACTCTACGAGGCTCGCAGATCAAGCCCTCCCCCTTATTGGGCCCGAACAACGGCCCAATAAGGGCCCAGCAAGGAGGCCCAGAATCAGTGCCACGTCATCATCGCCACGTCATCACTGCCATATCGGGCGCGTGCCTACGCTATAAAAGGACCCCCAAGGCATCCAGGAAGGGGGTTGGTCATTCCATCAGAAGAGAAGATTCAGAGCTAGAACTTCTCTCCTCCTAGTTTCTCTTCTAATTGCTCCGTGCAAACACATTGTAAGAAGCTTCTCTCGGCCTGTCGAGAGAACGCTCAACCCTCCATATTCATATTATAGTGAAGATCAGGTGGCACCTCTCGCCCGGAGACGTAGGTCGTAAGACTGAACTTCGACAACAACTCCATGTGTTATCTCTCTCATTCTCAACTTTCTATTCTCTAACTCTACAAACCATCAACATTCAATCAAGGCTGTGGGGCGGGGTTCCCGATCAAGGCGGCTCGGAAATTTCCCCCCACAATCTTTGGCGCCGTCTGTGGGATATCGATAGAGGTCTTACCCACACCTCTACCGACTCCTATTCAGCTTATGGTGACGAGCCACAAGTCCTCCTCCAAATCAACCTCAACGCCTTCATCACGCCGACATCAACTCGCTCAATGGTGAAGGCCAGCACCAACCCACCAAAGGCGGGTACTGACCGGACAATCGACGTGCTAATCGCAGAAGAACAAGAAGTCTCGGTTGCAACCAACCGAAGAAATGTTCATAAGCGACTGGGGCTACAAGGAAGTCATCCGGGAAGCCGCAGCAATCAGTAGGACCCACCATTCCCGAGGCAACGATCTGGCAAAGAGCACGCCACCCAAGGAGACAACGGTTCAGCTACATACCAAATTTCGGCTACTGATTTCCAGCTGCTGAACCTCCTCAAGAGGAACACAGCCCTCGAGCAAGAGAGGGATTCCCTAAAGAAGGCGGTTGAAAGAGCAGGGGTCGTGGCCCACAACTCTCTAGCTACTGATGAAGACCAACCAAGGACTTGCCCAGCCGTGAGTCATCATCTTGAAGAACCACATGTGCCGTGTAGCGAGATGCGTCAGGTATCCACACAAGCACCAAGGCAAACGGTGTGGGATCGCCTCGACGTCAACGGTGCGCCCAACTATCGCGGAGAAGGATCACTTCAGTCAACAGGGTCTACTAGACATTATATCCCTTCGCACACGAAAGCAACAGATGCCCGTGAGCTACTCAACCGACTAAGGCATACTGCCGACGTGGGACGCCGCCATCAAGACCGTAGGCAGCTAATCACCTCGGTGGGGCCACTGCATCCCAAGGTTCTTGCAACACCATTTCCTATGGGTTGGCGAACACCGAGCCTACCAAAGTTCAACTGCATCCAGGGAGACCCTGCTCTCCATATCCTAGCTTACAAGCAGGCCCTGACGCCCTACGAGTATGAGAACCATGTTCTTTGCCGTATGTTTGTGGGAAGCCTCGAGGGACCTGCCCTCGACTGGTACTACACACTGCCTACTGGTACGATGGCCACATTCAAAGAGTTGGCTGAACTCTTCATGGACCATTATCGGCTAAACTTAAAGTCGAAAAAGAGGCTGGATACGCTCTACCGGCTGAAGATGGGCTCTGACGAGTCTCTAAGGAGCTTCACGATGAGGTTTCGTAATGAGCATTCGGAGCTCACCGGTCGCTCCTATAATGAGGAGGCCATCGTGCTGGCATTCCAGAATGCTATCCGGCCAGAGCTCCACGTCTACACCGACTTCATCCGGCATCCGCCCAATAACTTGGAAGCGATGTTCAAGCGCGTACAGCGGGAGATAGATGTGGAAGACAATCAGCGGGCCAGAAGACTACGCGAGTCTCGTGACTCCCGACATAAGAAAGATGATGAAACTTCGAATGAAGCACACTACAAGAAATCTACCCATGCCGCGTCCGACCAAAAGGTACAGGCCAAAAGGTACAATGAATATCCGAAAGCCCCTCCAGCAGAAAAGAGGCGAACTCCAAGGGAGCAAAGGATGTTCACTGAGCTGAACACCTCCATTGAAGACATCTTCGCCTACTTGTAGAGCGAGCCCTTTTGCAAGTGGCCACAGCCTCTCCCTCCAAATTCCGACCAGGCGGGAGATACGACAGCCTACTGTGAGTTTCATCGCAGCCATGGCCACCCAACTTCTACATGTCGGAAGCTAAAGCATCACATCGAAGACCTGATCCAAGAAGAGCGGCTCGATGGCTACCTCGCTAATAAGGAACCAGGTCGAGAGTAGGAGAGGCAGCAGCAGTAAAAAAAAAGTCAATGTAATACATGGATGCACAATCGTAACGTCCGCTGGGCAACTTCTGAAAAAGTGTAACCGCTACTTTGTTGTATCAATAAAGTATCTTTTTTTTCTCAAAATCAAATCTCTCGAAGCTCGATTCCACCATGTTAAGGCATAACAAAAAAAAAGGTTCCTGGCAACCCAGGTCAACCAAAGACCTTCGATTCCGCCCATTCAAGTCGGAAGCTCGAAGGCAATTCGGCTACGCCCTCTCGAGGCTAAAGTCCGATAAAAAGGCTCCTGGCAACCCAGGTCAACCAAAGACCTTCGATTCTGCCCATTCAAGTCGGAAGCTCGAAGGCAATTCGGCTACGCCCCTTCAAGGCGAAAGTCCGATAAAAAGGCTCCTAGCAACCCAGGTCAATCAAAGACCTTCGATTCCGCCCATTCAAGTCGGAAGCTCGAAGGCAAGTCGGCTATGCCCTCTCGAGGCTAAAGTCCGATAAAAAGGCTCCTGGCAACCCAGGTTAACTAAAGACCTTCGATTCCGCCCATTCAAGTCGGAAGCTCGAAGGCAATTCGACTACGCCCTTTCAAGGCGAAAGTCCGATAAAAATACTCATGATAATTCAGGTCAAGCTAAATTATCAACTACACTCATCCAAGGCGATGAGAGTAAGTCCAAGGCAGGCGTCGCCGCTTTGACATGCACCAAGTTCAAGGAGACATCCCTGGCACTCAAAGACAAAGTCCAAGGCGACCAATGCCTCGGCACTCTACAAGCCCAAGGCCCAGCCCTTGGCACTCGAAGACAAAATCCGAGGCGACCAACGCCTCGGCACTCTACAAGCCTAAGGACCAGCCCTTGGCACTCGAAGACAAAGTCCGAGGCGATCAATGCCTCGGCACTCTACAAGCCCAAGGCCCAGCCCTTGGCACTCGAAGACAAAGTCCGAGGCGACCAACGCCTCGGCACTCTACAAGCCCAAGGCCCAGCCCTTGGCACTCGAAGACAAAGTCCGAGGCGATCAATGCCTCGGCACTCTACAAGCCCAAGGCCCAGCCCTTGGCACTCGAAGACAAAGTCCGAGGCGACCAACGCCTCGGCACTCTACAAGCCCAAGGCCCAGCCCTTGGCACTTGAAGACAAAGCTCGAGGCGACCAACGCCTCGGCACTCTACAAGCCCAAGGCCCAGCCCTTGGCATTCGAAGACAAAGTCCGAGGCGACCAACACCTCGGCACTCTATAATCCCAAGGCCCTACCCTTGACACATAAAGATAAAGTCCGAGACGTCGTCGCCGACATATTGGCATTCGATCAAAAGTCCAGGCTTAGTCTTGTCACTCAGGTCCAAGCATTAGATTGTCAATGGCCATCACCTTTTCTCGACGACTAACGATTCCAAGCCGGTCAGGGGGTGGTTGGTCTGACTCTGTCAGTGCGTGTCTCCACACTGGTGCAGTCGACGGTGGGTAACACGGGATAAAATGGTGCTTCCTTGATCCTGGCCAAGTCAACACCCTCGCGTGACCATAGTACCTGGTGAATACAGTAACCAGGTACGGTAATACATTGGGTGAAGACCGGCTGGCCATCATGCAGCGTCATCCTAGATTATCTCTAAGAAACCCTCTCGAATGTAGCATTGTCCCCCGCCGACATCCTCGCGCACCAGCGTTTTACCCAAAAAGTGTCGGTTTCAAAGGGGGCTGAAATTCGAAAAATACACTATTTTCAATACCGACACTTTTTGGCCTCTTCTAGCAGCCCCAATAATGGGGTGTCGGCACCAACAAGCAGCCCCCCCTCGGTTTCACACAAAAACCGAATAGGGAAGAGGTGACGGCACACCATCAGCAGCACACCCCTCGGTTTCGTCAGAAAACCGAGAGGGGGTGTGTGTCGGCATCAACAAGCAGCCCCCCCTCGGTTTCACACAAAAACCGAGTGGGGAAGGGGTGACGGCACACCATCAGCTACAACCACCCATCGGTTTCGTCAGAAAACCGAGAGGGCGTGTGTGTTGGCATCAACAAGCAGCCCCCCCTCGGTTACGCACAAAAAACCGAGTGGGGAGGGGGTAACGGTACACCATCAGCTACAACCACCCCTCGGTTTCGTCAGAAAACCGAGAGGGCGTGTGTGTTGGCATCAACAAGCAGCCCCCCCACGGTTTCGCACAAAAACCGAGTGGGGAGGGGGTGACGGCATACCATCAGCTACAACCACCCTTCGGTTTTGTCAGAAAACCGAGAGGGGGTATGTGTCGGCATCTACAAGCAGCCCTCCCTTGGTTTCGCAGAAAAACCAAGTGGGGAGGGTGCGACGGCACACCATCAGCAGCCCACCCCTCGGTTTCGATAGAAAACCGAGAGGGGGGGTGCTCGGCGCCATCCAAACTTATTAGGCAATCCAATTCAAGTGGCATTCGCACACAAGGATCAGCCAAAGACGAAGAGTTATCTTCCATTGGGATTGGTTGAATAGCAACTCCACCTAACCTATTGAGTTGGCCGTGCAAACTTCACAAGCAAAATTCCTCCTTCTTATCCGGGGGTGGACTCGTGGTAACCGCCGCGTCATCACTAGGGCCCGACTGCAGTCCCTAGTGAATACAGTAACTAGGTGCAGTTGGGTGTCGAACAGAGACGGATGAGTTACCGCGTATCGATGCCTCTTCAAGACACGCGTAGGACACTCGGCCAACGCGTTCTTTAGAGTCATCTCTTTATGAAGGTGATTACCGGAAAAGTTACTCGTCAAGGTATACGATGTTTCACGTCCACTTTGACCGGTTTTTCGGCACCGACACAACGGCACCTTATACGCGTTGATCCGACGCACGTATGAAAAGTTACGGCTATCAGAAGTTACAAGGCAACTTCGTTGGATCCACCCCCCGCATGCACCCTCGTCGTGCAGATGATATAGATAGAAGAGAGAGGGAGTGGGGTCCGACCCACCCCCCACATGCACCTTCGTCAGACAGCCGGCATGAGCAAAGGATAGAAGGGGAAGGGTCCCGACCCCTCGAGTGCTCACCGCGCCGCACAGCCGGTTTGACCCCAAGCTTCCCTTCCTCATCGCGCAGCCGACCCAGACCCGCGTGCTCACCACGTCGCACAGCCGACCCGGGCCCCGCAGGTGCTCCTTCGCTCACAGCAGCTGACACCGATGCACAACACAAATGCTATGTAGCAACTAGCTTGCCAACTCTTGGGTTGCCATGCCTAGGCTCATCCCATGGCCCCACAAAGATGCTCCCAGTAATGAGGGTTTGCCATCACCCCACATCATGCAGAGTTGGCAACAAAAGTTGGCAACTCATTCCAAAATCGAGTGGTCAAGCCTCAACCTACCTGTTTGGGGGTGCGACTGCAGCGAGGTCTTCGATGTCGGATTGATAAAACCAAGCGGCCAAGCCTCAACACTGAATGGCAGCGTCTCTCAGATCGGCTCCGCGCCAAAACCGAGTGGTCAAGCATCAAACCTACCGGTTTGGGGTGTGACTGCAGCGAGGTCTTCGAAGTCGGATCGATGGAACCGAGCGACCAAGCCTCAACATCGAACGGTAGCGTATCTCTTAGATCGGCTTCATCCCAAAACTGAGTGGCCAAAGCCTCAACACAGATCGGTAGCGTCTCTCTCCAATCAGCTTCATCCCAATACCGAGCGGCCTCTCTTCAACTCCGACCGACGCGCAGCACCATGGGGAAGAGATCAGACTCCTCCCCCTTCATCTTCGATCCAGCATCTTCCGATCGAAACATCCCCCATCTCCGATTCTGTGCGCGATTCGAGACGGATATCAGCCTCCTCAGATCCGACCAACACACCTACAAACCGATCGGCACACCCTCGATCCGACCCTACCTTCCGACCCCCCGTGCGTACTTCGCTCGTCGCTAAGCAGAGAAGACTCCGTGTGCCCCCCATGCGTGCGAGCCCCACTTCACACGGCGGTGATCATCGACAAGAGGAGGATCGGATGGTCCGAATCCCCCACCGCGAACTCCCCTCGTCGCAGCAGCTGGAGAAGGGGGGAATCGCCACCTTCCTCCGGTGCTGCTCGCCGGCACCCGATCGGCCTTCAGCCACCGCCGATCGCACGCCGCTGCCCCGTGCCCGGAGCCGCACGCCGACCGTGCCGCACGCCCCGTGCCGCAGATCGCGCGCAGCCCGCCGCCGACAGCCGTCGCTGCGCCCCACGCCGCAGTCCGCGCGCAGCTCGCCTGCCTGCACCGCTGCCCCGCGCCGCTCCGGCCTCTGCTCCGCCTACGCCCCGGCCTCGGTGCACGCCACTGCCTACACGGGCCAGAGGAAAGAGAGAAAGAGAGATGGCTGCTCTCTCACCGAAATCAAAAAAAAAAAAAGGGGGAAAGAGAGAGAGCAGGGTGCAGCCTCACGTGAACAAAACCAAAATAAGGAAAGAGAGAAGCAAAGAAAGGAAAGAGAGAAAGAAAGAAAGGAAAAAGAGAAAAACTGTTCTCTCACCAAGAGGGTCTCGGTACCCTCTCGGTACCCTCTCGGTATCCTCTCGGTATGCTCTCGGTACCCTCTCGGTACCCTCTCGGTATCCACTCGGTCGGAAAACACACTGCTTTTTCGGAAACACACCCTTGCAAAACCGAGACTTTTTGGCTTGCACCAAAAGGGTCTCGGTACCCTCTCGGTATGCTCTCGGTACCCTCTCGGTATCCAATCGGTCGGAAAACACACTGCTTTTTCGGAAACGCCCCCTTACAAAACCGAGACTTTTGGCCCGCGCCAAAAGGGTCTCGCCATCGGCAGAAGGAGACTCTGCTAATGCGAACCGCGACACCGACATCCCTTGCCAACCACGCCAGGATCCTAAGGCGTTTGCACCTCGGAATCCCAGCCGACCCAGGGGGTCCTGACCCGACTGGGAGGGGGTAACTGTGGGTGCAAAAATTGTACCGGACCGGATCAGAGCGGCATGGGCCCGCACAACGGCCCAAGTGGGTAAGCCCGCCCGGGTTCATGGGCCCACTCTACGAGGCTCGCAGATCAAGCCCTCCCCCTTATTGGGCCCGAACAACGGCCCAATAAGGGCCCAGCAAGGAGGCCCAGAATCAGTGCCACGTCATCATCGCCATGTCATCACTGCCATATCGGGCGCGTGCCTACGCTATAAAAGGACCCCCAAGGCATCCAGGAAGGGGGTTGGTCATTCCATCAGAAGAGAAGATTCAGAGCTAGAACTTCTCTCCTCCTAGTTTCTCTTCTAATTGCTCCGTGCAAACACATTGTAAGAAGCTTCTCTCGGCCTGTCGAGAGAACGCTCAACCCTCCATATTCATATTATAGTGAAGATCAGGTGGCACCTCTCGCCCGGAGACGTAGGTCGTAAGACCGAACTTCGACAACAACTTCATGTGTTATCTCTCTCATTCTCAACTTTCTATTCTCTAACTCTACAAACCATCAACATTCAATCAAGGCTGTGGGGCGGGGTTCCCGACCAAGGCGGCTCGGAAATTTCCCCCCACAGTGGACATGGTCAAGTTGGTCGGGTTTGGAGGTATGACCATGTTTGGACCAAGTTGCAGCACCTCTGGCTGAATTGACCGAGTTGCCCGAGGAACCCGTAGAGGGTTTGCCCGTGTTTGGATAATGGAAGTTCATCAGGTTCCTCGGGTTGCCTGGATTTAGTCAATATAATCGGTTGGTCGAGCTAGTTTGAGCAAACATAAAACAGTCATTAAGCAATTAGAGAGAGAGAGGGGGGGGGGGGGGGGGGGGGCTGTTACGTTGAGTTATGAGCTGTGGTAGGAGAAAATGAGTTGCGAGTAGTTTGACCGCTCTAGAAGTTTTGGAATTTGATGAAATTTTGTGAGGATGTTGTCTAGAGTAAGATGATCATCCTCACCAATTTTATTCAAATTCCAAAACTTTTAGGGGGGTCAAATGGTCAAAGCAAAATATGTAGATTTTAACGATGACTGCGGACAACATATTTTGCTTCGACCATTTGACCCCCCTAGAAGTTTTGAAATTTGATGAAAATTGGTGAGGATGATCATCTTACCCTAGACAACACCCACACCAAATTTCATCAAATTCCAAAACTCCTAGGGGGGCAAAATACCCGCAGCTCACTTTCTAAACCGGCAGCTCATAGCTCACTGTAACATTCCTCTCTATATATATTCCCATAGGTGAGCCGCGCTGTATATATATGTATATATCGGGTTTCTCAGATTAGTCATACGACCGACCATGATTGTCCAAATTCAAATTCGGAAAAAAAAAAATTTACGAGTTACTCGGGTTCGTCCGGATCAAGTCCCATCTCTAATTGGAATAGCATTGCTCTTTTCCTTTTCCTGCTGACATGGCACCCTTTGCTTGAGTTCAACTCCTCTCTATTGATGATCTCCTTCGTTCGGTCACTGTCGATTTGAGGAGCGACACATGACGATTCCGATTTCAATGGCCAGGGTCCATGGGATGAACCCTTGGGGGATGCCACCACCACCTGTCCCCACCCACCCTCTGCTGCCGCCGCAGTCATCCCCACCAAACACCGCCCGCCCACCGCCGCCGGATGTGGTGACATCCCCGTAGGGTTCATCCTATGGCCCATGCATCGTGGCAATTGAAACCGGGATCAACCCGTGCCAGCTCCCCAAATACTCCTCTCCTGTAATCGGGTGCCACGACACGCTGAGAACTAACGGCCTCTGGCTCCATCGATGAGGGCTAACCACTATCATTTCCTCGTGCACCTCATTGGCATTAACCACTAGAGTGAGATTATGGTGTCTGGAACTGCTGGCGCAGGTGGTAAGACATGTTCAATCCATGGCCTTGGTCAAGGGTTTTTTTTTTTAAGATGCCTTGGTTAAGAGGTCGGATCTCCTCCTGTCGGTGGGCCCGGTGTGCATCACAGCCGCACAATGATGGGTGACCCAAAAGTAAATCGCACTACAGTGACTGCGTGTGGCTGTGATGCACGTCGGGCCCACCGACTGGACCGACCGACTAGAGGAGATTTGAACTCCTTGGTTAAGGGTTTGAATAAGTGCTACGGCATGTTTCTATTGTTTTTATGTAGCGATGGTCTCCTCCCGTCTGTCTTAATGGTGACCTTTCCTGCATATGGGAATATTAAAAATTAAGATATTTATATTGTTTTTGTGGCGAGTTTTGATTCTTGGTATAGATGTACTGACCGTTCCGGTGGTTCCTTCAAAAAATTAAAAAAATAAAATAAAATGAGGATGTCGTACTCCTCGAATCTAGACCATCCAATCAATGGGCCCCAAGCCCCCTCTTCTCTCCGCATCGCATCTTAGTTATTAAAAGGATGTTGATATTTGCATCCCACAAATTACTAGAACCCCTAACTAAATAAAAAAAAAATATCGGATGTGTCCCCATAGCATGCCAGCCATATTGATATGCACATCATATCGGTTGCTCTTGTCCGACATGGTGTGGTCCATGTCGGTTGGAATCCGAGCGTTTTTGCACTACGGATGGAGCAAGACATCCACCGAATCAATGAGAGCCGGCCAAGACGGGTGACGGAGCCAAAAAGTTCTCAAACGGGAAGGGCTTTGGCCCCGAAGCAATCGGAGGATTAAGGGAGACCAAAAGAGGACAATAGTTAAAAGTGGCCCAAGGAAAGTGGATAATAAGGCCATCAAGGAAAAGGGAGCAGCAAGCATCATTGCAAGTGAGCCAGGCCGTGAATTGACCTCCAAGAGACCCAGATCAAACACAAGACAGCCACCAGAGCTTCCGAAACCCATTCGAATCAAGAGGGGAATCTCCAAGTGAGCCAGGCAGTGAGCTCCCTCCACAATGAACGTTGCTCCTGCGCATCGTTAACAGCATAAACAGCTGCGAAACACCAAGAACAAGAAGAGTTGGAGAGGATACCAACTAACGATCGACTGCCGATTGACGGAACGAAAGGAGAATTACCAGCGATCGTCACGAAAAAGTGCCAACGAACCGCTAGAACATCCCACCGAGTCCACACGGAAGAAACGCCAGCCAAGGCCCAACCGGTAAGCGATCCAGGCAGCTGAATCTGAGGAGACATGGGTATCCAATAGCACAACCACATCGGGACGATGAGTCAAAATAAGCCTCTTGCATGCAATGGGACGCGCAAGTTGTGTGCTTGGCACCCCTATAGTTCCACACGACGAAAGACATGAGGAAACCAAAGAAGGGGGAAGCAAACCGTAGCGAACTACGTAGAAGGGTCCATGGAGGCAACCGCACGCTCAGAGGCTGGATCATCCCCACAGTCCTTATGGCGTTTGACCGCAGCTTCATCATCGGGAGGGAGCAAGACAGCCACCGGAGCAACCGAAACCTAGGTGCATGGAACCGTCAGCTCTGATGGGGCAGTTGGAGTGGGGAGGAAGAATGGAAAGAGGAGGAGGAAGAAGCGGGCAGCAGCAGCGGCAGCGGCGACGGTGAGGTGCATGGAACCGGAGGCTCCAATGGGGCAATCGGAGTAAGGAGGAGGTGGAGGAGGAGCGACGACGGTGGGCAGAGCGGGGAGGAGAGGGAGGGGGAGGCAAATCCATTTGTGGGGTGCACTATCAAAACATGAGTAGTAATAAAAGTAAAAACAGGCTCGTGTGTGTGTGCACATGATATGGGGTGGGTTTTGTTAGTAATTTTTACGCTGGAACCGTAGGCTCTGACGGGGCAATCAGAGTGGGGAGGAAGAAGGGGATGAGGTGGAAGAAGAAGAGGCGGCAACGGCGACGATAAGGTGCATAGAATCGGAGATTCCAATCGGGCAATCAAAGTAGAGAAAAGGAAGGGAAGGAGGTGAAGGAGCGATGATGATGGGCGGAGCGAGGAGAAGAGGGAGGGGGAGGCAAATCCATCCGAGAGGTGTACTATCAAAATAGGAGTAATAATAAAAAAAAAACCAGCAATTTTTTTAAAAAGATAGAAAAATAATTTATATGGAAAGAACGGACTCAAAACTTTGAATTTAACAACAACGGATTTATACGGTAGTTCAATTACCGTATAGTTAGTTTAACTGATGTGTCCCCCGATATACAGCAGTTTGACTATCATATAACCTTATACGACAGTTTGACTCTCTTAAAGATCAAACGACTAGTTATACGGCAATCTGACTGCCATATAAAGATCCCAATAATTAGTCGACTTTATACGGCAATCGAACTACCGTATAAGTCTAATGTGTAGTTTCGTGAGAAGTAAATATATATTTTTTCTTATACGACAGTTGAACTGCTGTATAAGTCTGTTGATGCAGAATTAAAATTTCGGATCCGTTCCTTCTAAATAAACTATTTTTTAATCTGTTTTTAAAAAATTACTAAAAAAAAAATACAAACACAGTGGTGTCTATGATATAGGAGTGGATTGTGTTAGTAATTTTGTGGGTGCATATAGCAACACCCTTATTAAAACAAAATCGAGAACCCATCCTTTTTCCTCTACTAGAATATAATGAAAAAGATAGGGTTAGGAATGAAAGCGAGAGGAAAAAGCCGCTTTACCTCTTAATAAATCGCGCCCTGCATTTCTTCGAAAACTCCCCCATTTTTATTTCTCCTGTTTTTTTTTTCTTAGAGAGAGAGAGAGAGAGTGGGAGTTGCCAAGGTGAATGTCTCTTACCTTTGGAGAGGAGCATCGGAAGTTGGCGATTTTGACAGCTTCGTCCCGTTCCTTTGTCGCCTTCACCCGGCCCCGATTGAGGGTTCTTGATGCCAGATAAATTACAGAAGATATGGACCGGAGTCCAGTTGGTTCGTTGTCATTAGAGGAGTTTTAAAGAGAGAAACAGAGGAATCAGAGAGGATGTGAAGCTGGTTACCAGAGAAAGCGGCCATTTTTACTAGGGGAATTAAAGAAGCGCCGGAGAGAAGTGAATCATCAGTGCAAGAAAAGGGCGCTCTCTCTCTCTCTCTCTCTCTCTCTCTCTCTCTCTCTCTTACAAAGGGGACATATTGGGGAGTTCATGCGAGAAACAGAGCACAAGCTCAACCTCAATTCGTTTGAAGAAGATAAGGGTTCTGTTTCCACCTCAGAAAAGCAGAGATCTTTGGGAGTTTCTTACAAAGGGGACATTTTGGGGAGTTCATGCGAGAAACAGAGCACAAGCTCAACCTCAATTCGTTTGAAGAAGATAAGGGTTCTGTTTCCGCCTCAGAAAAGCAGAGATCTTTGGGAGTTCCAGTTCATAGAGAGAGAGAAGCAAGCCCTCGAAATCTCAGGAGAAATAGATGTACGGGGGGCGTTAAGCGGTAAGAACAGCTGTCGGGTACGGTTAGGGATCCAGCCGGAAACCCTAGCTCAGCGATAACCCCGAGGATTTGCTCGAACAGAGCCAACCCCCTCAGATGCCCCCGTTGGCGCGCGCCACCGCCGCCCCCCCGAGCCAACCCCGGCGCAACAACCCTCACGCAATAAACCCGGGCCAGGCGGGACTCACCCAAGCCACCACCACCCCGACTCAGTCGAAATCACCAAGACGCGGGGCGGGCTCCGTTTTTGGAAAGCGTGAGGCAGCAATGGCGAAGGCTTCGGTGGTCAGGAAAGGAAAGCCGCAGAAGCGCGGCCCCTCGAATCCGGGCTTCGTCTGGACGCTCGTAACCCTCGCGTCCTTTGCATTGAATCTGCTCGCAGCCTCGTTCCTCCTCCCTCTATATAGGGACGGCGTTGGGAGGCCTCGAGCAGCGAGTCGGGAGACCTGTTTGGAGGGAACATCGGCGGCGGAGGCGGCGGAGCAGCGTGGTGAGGAGATGTCCGCGGCTTTCAAGATCAACGCCACCGACGGCACGCCGCCGACCTCCAGGGACTCCGTCATTAGCCTCGACCAGTGAGTAATCTCATCTCTCCCGCTTCTCCCACACCGCTCCCTCTCGTTTCCCTCTTTGTAGTGTAATTTTGGTCAGATCCGGTCACCGGAGGTAAGCGCGGGAGTCTCACCGTTGTCCGGGATGGCGGGATCCCTGTAGCTTGAGCTCGCGTGAAGTTTTTAGTTAACGAGGTCCGGTAAGAGCCGGTGTCGGTCGTGTGACTCTGCTTCTTCCGCCATCTCCGACGGCGCAAGCTAGCCGGCTCTACCATAGAAATCTCCAGACCCGGAGCCGGCGCGTAGAAATTATATGCGGGGAACTCGTCTCTATCTGCAAGAACCGCACATCACCTTCCCGCATAGAGTTTCGGCCCCATTGGGTGGCCCCTCACGGGAAAATTATCAGCACATCCTTTGTAGGCTACAACCGTTGCCCAGAGCCTATCAGCACGTGCTAAGTGCTGAGGGCCACAGCTCCCATGCGCTGGGGCCTGCTACCCATGTCTCTTGAATCACAGTGGGCCCCACGGTTGTAGCGTACGCAGGATGTACTGAAAAATTTTCCGTACCTCACATCACATCGGTAGATCTCGCCATCAGACGGTTGTGAGCAGTTATTGCTGTGGCCCATCCAGTGGTCCCCAAAGTTTTAAGAGCCGGATTATGTTCTCTAATTACCCAACGATTATTATTCACAGTGAAAAAAACGGCTATACAACAGTTAAAATTATTTGAGAACAGACCTCTCTGAATGTTGTAGATATCATTGATATCTTTCTAGTTTTTGAGCTTGGCCGGCCGCCGGACTAATCCGATTCCCAACCAAATTGCAGTGGCGACCCAACGATGTTCGAGCCCTTCTGGCGAAGGATGGGGTCCCGGGGCGAGATCATCATCCCGGGCTGGCAGACCATGAGCTACTTTTCTGATGTGACCAACATCTGCTGGTTCCTCGAGCCGGCCTTTGCCAGGGAGATCCGTCGCCTCCACCGCCTCGTCGGCAATGCCGTCGCCGAGGACCGCCACCTTGTCGTCGGGACCGGCTCCACCCAGCTCTTCCAAGCGGCACTTTATGCCCTCTCCCCCCATGATGCCCCCGAGCCCATGAGCGTCGTCTCCGCCGTCCCGTACTACTCGGTGAGCTTCCTCACACTAGATAAAAATAAAAACAAATTTAATCTTCACAATTATAGTATCTATAATGGGTTGCAAGTTTTCTTTGCACACCATGGCCCATTATCGGGTTTTGTTACGGCTCTTTATCTAGATATTCGCATAGAAACTTGTGAAATTAAAGTATATTACACTGATTTACGTATAAATTGTTTCTTACCATCGTTTTAATAATCGCTTCGGGTGCCGTTAGTATCTTTATTAAGTGGCGGCAGTGTCACTATCGTGTCATTCCTAGTTAATTAAAAGATTAGGGAATGATAAAGATAGCATGGGTGGTGGTCCTAAGAGAGACACCTCCATTGGTTTTCTCCAACAGTATCTTTCTCAATCATGCACCTTTGTCTCCCATTGTTCAATAGCTTATTGTATCTTTCGCACGTGATAGCTAGTGCTTTGCATTAGAAAACCACTAATTCGGGGCCTATTGTTTAATTTATGGTACTAATGTTGCATGCGGTGTCGTCCATGTTCCTAACTTTGGTTATGACTTAGTTTTTAATTGAAGGTTCAGATGCTTCTCATCATGGTCTGTCTTCCATCTAAATTCCTAATTTGAAGTCAACCAAACAACACTGACTGACAGAATCTCTTCATGTTGCATGGTAACATGATCCATCCTTATGCATGCCACTAAGTTCTGTTGGATACATGTGAGGTCATATGCCCGAAATATTTCATATAATCTAATAGGTTGAGAATCTGAATAGATTAAAGAGGTTCTATTGATGTTTTCAGAGCAATTAATAAGGGAAATGATTTTCCGACGGGTCCGTTCTTTTGGCGAGTAAATTAGGTTGGACATTTATTTACCCGGATAATCTTACTTTGTGCCATGTTCTTTTGTCCAATGTCCCGGGTAAATGGATTTTCAAGATTCCTTTTTTTCCTGGTTTGGTGCCACATTAGAGTCCCATCAAAATTGGTAAGACATTATATGCACATCACATGAAGTTTAGATGGATTTACCCAGTAGAAAAGAACATGGGACACTTGATTTCTTGAGACATCATGGTCCTTGACCCCAAAAGAAAATAACGGACCGCAAAAGAACACAATTGATAGGGAGATGAATTATTTGCAGATGGGTTTCTTTGACCTTAACGAACCTTGTGATTGCAGTCATATCCGGCCGTGACAGACTACCTCCGGTCGGGGCTTTTCCGATGGGCAGGGGATGCGCACGCCTTCAAAGGTGATACATACATCGAGCTGGTCTGCTCCCCGAACAACCCTGATGGCTCCGTGAGGGAGGCTGTCCTGAACTCTGAGGCCGGGAAGACGATCCATGATCTGGCTTACTATTGGCCTCAGTACACGCCCATCGCTTCCCCAGCAGATCATGAGATCATGCTCTTTACTGTGTCAAAGGCAACTGGCCATGCTGGAACTCGCCTCGGGTAAGTCTCCTGTTATCCCTTCTGTCTGCCATGAAACCATAATTTACTTCAGTCAAAACGATCGAATCTTCATACCAAATCAGTCCAAGTCCATGATGTTTGTTTTTGAATGAGGGATGAAATGATGAAGACGTACTAAGGTTTGGACCTTGATGAGCAGGTGGGCTGTTGTGAAGGACAAAGACGTCGCCAAGAGGATGGTCAATTTCATAGAGCTGAACACCATTGGGGTGTCCAAGGACTCGCAGCTCCGAGCTGTTGAGATCCTCAAAGTAATCTCTGATGGATACGAGCTCCCAGGCCTCAGGGACACGGATAAGCTCTTTGACTATGGACGCCGACTCATGGCCAAGAGATGGGAGAGGCTGAGGGAAGTTGTTAGGAAGACGGGCATCTTCAGCCTGCCTGAATTCCCGTCTGGCGTATGCAACTTCACCCACGAGAAGACTGGAACCTATCCTGGTATAGAAATCAGTTACTTAGATATACCTCTTCAGTCAAATTTGAATGCTGAACTAGATCAAACTTTCTTGAATCTCCATCATATCTTGCACATGGTCATCGAATGAATCAGAACCGGATGCAAACTATATTGTTAGATCAAGATCAAATAGAAATGAGGGTTAGGATTGTTTCGAGAAGACAATCCTAATGGATCAATACTAACTTATTTCTCCTCTTTGTTTTGACTGGTACAGCTTTTGCATGGCTGAAATGTGAGAAGGAGGGGGTAGAAGATTGTGAGGGCTTTTTGAGGAACCACAGGATTATAACTCGGAGCGGAAAGCATTTCGGTGTGGATCCGGGGTATGTGAGGGTGAGCATGTTGGATCGTGATGAAACTTTTGATCTCCTCATCGAACGCTTGTCATCCATTGGATGAGGCAGCAGTTCTCTGCTTATATTTTCAAATTTTGTGAGGGGATGAGTATAGGAGATGAGAGCTTTTTTTTTTTTTGTTAAAGTGCTGTTTTTTGTTGCTGGGCTCTTTCCTTGTTATGACTATCAACTTATATTAAGGATTTATGTTTCTTTGGCGGTTATCTATCCTTGCTCTGGTTATCTCATCTTGTATTTCATTTTCTATGTTGGGTAACATAAATCTTGTATGTTTTTATGCTTTTGGTGGTTGATCAAAGAACAAGCGGCGTAGGCTTAGGAATCTACTAATGTCTAAAAACAATCTTTCAACTGTTGGTGAGTTGGAGGAGGAAAACTTATCAAAGATTTGTGATGATACATTCTTGGATTTTAAAAAAATTATATATGCAAGGTACAAAATATTGAAATATTTTGTAAAATTTTACGAAATATTTCGGTTTTCCAATTTTACTGAAATGCAATATTTTGTGATATTTCAGTATATTTTGCAAAATATGCTGGTTTTTAGGCGGTAGAAACCGATATTTCAAACCTTGTTTATATGTTATGTATGCATATATTTACTGTGTCTCCAGAAATTTTTATATTTCTACGTAATTTTTTTAGTAACTATCTTAGCACATTTGTTGTTATTATAGTACTTCTTTGGTTAATACTTTATTCATGTAATCCAAGTTACTTATCTTGATGAAGTTAAAACTTGGTTGACAAGAAAACAAAACTTGAACAAATCTTTAAAAAACCTCTTAAATTTTCTTAGTTATAGAAGAAATACATAAATTTCTATGAACAATGTTATCAATTGATTTGAAAGAAAACTTGGGTTAAAGTTTTTTTTTTCTCATTGCATTTGCTAAATTATATTTTGCAAAAAATATAGAAAAGTATATATGTAGGAGAAATATTCGAATAATAAAATGAAGAAAGATTTTATGCGGCTAGAGTATATATATATCGGGTTACCGCTTATCTCATAATTGAGTAAAGTCATTATCTAAAACATTCAGGCATTTGCTCCTACTGGAAATGTATAAAAAGGTTTTCATATATGTATGTATAGTGTTTCCAAATGATAAGGATGCTTTGATATCCGTTTTTTTTTTTTTTTGCTTTTTTTAAGAGGACATACCTGCCCTAGTTAGAGTGATGTTTTTTTTTTTGACAAATTTGACTTAGCCCCCCAAAATTATATGTTAATTAGTAAGTCGCCCCCCTATTAATCGATATTAGACTTACCCGCCTAAAAATTTGACTCACAACCCCATAACTATATAATATTTAGGCATACAACCCCATAACTATATGATATTTAGGCATACCCCCCCCCCCCCCCCCCCCCATTATGGCTAATTATCATATAGTAGTTTGTGGGTTTAAGTCTGATAACGATTAAAAGCGGGGTGACTTTCTAATTATCATATAGTTTTTTTTTTGTGGGGGGGGAGGGGTAAGTCAAAACTTTTTTTTTTTTTTGTTCTTAGAGCGACGCTTGTGAGTGCTATTGCACCAAAGAGACCACGGTTTGAAGCCTACCAACCACATGAGTGCAAAGTTATTTTTTCCTTATCAAAGACCGAGTCTTGTTTTTGCCCACAGGTGTACCACATTATTTCAACGCCACACTGTGTAAAGCATACTCGAGATTTGATCATGCAACCTCTTGAGATGGAAACATCGGGTTAACCTTGGTTATGCAAACGTAGTTTTTTTTTTTTGCATTGTTTATTGCGCATTTAGCTATTAGTTGAAAGGACACTTGGCCTCTTAAAACCCATGTTAACAAAAAATAAATAACTCGTACATTTCCAATTGTGGCATTTTTTCAAAATCTAAAACTGGTTAGTGCATTATAGCTTCTCCTATCACAGATTCTTATACGTTTTAGTGTATAATCTAATATTATAATACTAAAATGGAAGGCTCTCTCCCGTGTTGTGATACATGGATGTCGTTTGAAGAGCCGAAATCCTTCTTCCGTGTGTGAACGTGGCTCTCTTTTACACCCTATTAAAAACCTACCATAAAAATGATAAATACTAATTCAATGGCATTTAATGGTCATTTGATGTTAATATATCTCTCTTTAACAAATGAATAACAATCACTTCATATTTCATACTTCTGCGGATAGTTGCGATGTCGTCTGTGCCAAATGGCGTGCATCAAGCTAATCCAGGCATTACACCGATTTCTTACTAGTATACATTTTGAAAGTGGATGCTTTCTTATGATAGTCACATACTAACCAATAGAAAGCATAAGCCACTGGAAAGAAGCAAATAGGCCATATAAAATAGGCATATCTATATAACATGCTAAGGTCGTTAGCGTTATTTACAACTTTACTACAAAAAGGAACTTTGTGTTAATTATATTTTTACCACAAAAAGAAACAAGGACAAAAAGGAATCGACCAAAACTATGGTTAAATCGGTGACTCTCAGCCGCTAAACGAATACGGTGGGGATGGGGGTGGCGATGCCCGGTGGGTATGTTGTCGTCGAATGCGGCCCACTGCAGTGCCGATAGGCAGTAAACTTGCATGTTAAGACTACATTCAACTATATCATTAGTCCAATACCTCTATTGATATATTAGGAAACATGAAAGGGAAAGAGTATATAAAATCTAAGTTTCATCACACATTATGTATTATCAAATTAAACATCAATAACCTATTTTTTAATGCAATACTGTAATGGTTCAAGTACCAAACTTGGTAATAAACAATAATATAACATTGTACTAGTACATGTCCGTGTCCATCGGCGGACGGTCATCTACGGCTGTGATATTTACATAAAATCGGATAGCTAAGATAGTTTTTTTTTGTCCTAGTCAGCACAATACCGCTGTGCCACATATTATTTAGATATAGTAAAATAAACTTGATGTTAATATAGACATGTATACATGTCTATATTAGATATAAACTTGATGTAGTAAAATAAACTTGATGTTAATATAGACATGTAAACATGTCTATATTAGATATAAACTTGATGTAATAAAATAAATTTGATGTTATATAGACATGTATACATGACTTACATGCAAACATTATTAAATAAAATATAATAGATATAAATGATAATGCATATAGATGAAGTAAAATAAACTTAATGTTAATATAGACATGTATACATGGCTTACATGCAAACATTATTAAATAAAATATAATAGATATAAATGATAATGTATATATTTTAGTAAATGTCAAAATATATCAATTCAACATGATAGTAGTTCTAAAAGATCTCCAAGACACAAACATGGAGTATTCAAATATACAAGACACAAATATGGAGTAGTCAGCACAATACCGCCGTGCCATGTTATCTAAATATAGTAAAATAAACTTGATGTTAATATAGACATGTATACATGTCTATATTAGATATAAACTTGATGTAGTAAAATAAACTTGATGTTATATAGACATATATATATGGCTTACATGCAAATATTATTAAATAAAATATAATAGATATAAATGATAATGTATATAGATGTAGTAAAATAAACTTGATGTTAATATAGGCATGTATACATGGCTTAAATGCAAACATTATTAAATAAAATATAATAGATATAAATGATAATATATATACTTTATTAAATGTCAAAATATATCAATTCAACATGATAATAGTTCTAAAAGATCTCCAAGACACAAACATGGAATATTCAAATTAATTTCTCATGCAAAATTTGAATCCTTGTCACAATACCAATAGTTAATAAGAGATACATCTAAGTTGCAAGCAAAACCCTACTCAAAATTGTATAGTTTTCCTTCAAATCCGACCAAAAAAAATTAGGCTCGAGATAAATTTGGGTGTACGACATACTTATGTCTTAAAAGAAATGTGTTTGAACACTCATTGTGAGGCTCAACCACTTGTCAACATAGATATAGAGATGTGTCTCACACACACATACACTAGTTGCCCAACTTATGTGTTTACATTTATGACCATCTGCTCATATTATCGTAGGTGTTGTATTACTCCATGCAGCTTTCACTCACAATTTCAGTCACTAAGGGCAACGGGAAGATAATAAAGTCTGAAGCCTTGATCATTAGGGTTGAGTCTACCTTGCGCTTTTTCAAAAATATGCGAAATTTTCTTGACGCCATCTTTAAAGATTTGTTTCCTGACTCGATCAATGATGGTAGAGCAGAGAATAAAGAAAACAATGGCGCTCAAGAGTTCCACAAATTTGTTCCCATGAAACTTTACAACTATCATTAAGGTACTAGCCACAAAATTATTACAAATTATTGAAAGTGATTTATGTATCGTATCTGTTGCTAATTTAATTTTCTTACGCATGATAAGCTCATTCCTGTGAACTAACTCTTGGACTTTAATGAGAATACATCTCTCGAGAAAGGCTTTCGATTGCATGCATCGATTCTTTAACATATGCAACAAAATTGAGACAAGGAGCATAGATAAAGCATGGTGGATCAAAATGGCCATGATCACTGGCTGACTACTGAGAATTTTTAAAATGGTGTACTTCTGTGTTGACATTTCTGGCTGACTGCTCATATTATCGTAGGAGTTGTTCTTTTGTGCTCAGAATTCATAACATAGTTTTGTTAAAAAAATTTAACTAGATTATATATTAATAACACTTTTAAAAAAAATACTTATTTCAAAAATATAGGAAATAATACATTTGCATATAAAGCAACATCAAACAAATGAAGAACAGAGCAACATAAATCTTTTTAATTTTTTAACAAATCTCGATTCGACGAAAACCTAAAAAAAAAAGTCAAAGTGAAAAGATTTCTGATCAATTGAAAAGAAGCATAAGAGGGTCTTTTAGAGGATCGTAAAATTCAAATATGATCGTAAAACTTCAAGAAAAATTTGGCGAAGTTGTTTAAAAAAACCAATGAAACTATATCTTCTCCTTCGAACCAAGGTTAGCTCTTCACTGATGAGAGGAATGAGAAGTGAATGAAAGGAATGAGAAGGCCATATGTCTTTCTCTTCACTTCTGAAGGGTGGGAACCAGAGTGAACGAGATAAATAAAGCTAGTTTATGAGCGAGATAGAGAGAGAGAGTTCAAAATTAACTAGTTGGCTATGTATATTTTAATTTTTAAAAACATTTCCTATACCTTGTGTTAAGATATATTTGACATATTGACCTTAATAGAGATCAATCTATTCTCTCGTCAAACCCTAGACTCTCTCTCTCTCTCTCTCCTAGGGTTTGTCACATGGTATTGGAGCGAGGTTGTTCGTTGGCTCCCTAGTCTCCTTTGACCCTGGACCCTTCTCCCCCCCTTCTCTCTCTCTCTCTCTCTCTCTCTCTCTCTATCTCTCTCTCTCTCTCTATCTCTCTCTCTCTCTCTCTCTCTCTCTCTCTCTCTCTCTCTCTATCTGTGTATGTTTAAACTCATAGGGCCAATCATCTCCCACGGATGCCATATCCCGTGGCCATCTACCATGAGCCCGCTATTGTAGCTCGTGTGTACTGAGCGTGGATTTTCTGTATTAACATTAATAAAGATGACTTTGGTTATTGCTTTAATTAGAATACTACTTTGGTATATGTTAATACACATATAATAAAAGAACCCTAGGGAACACAGTAGACCACTGAGGCGCATGGTGGATCCATGCTTGGGAGACCCAGTGGACCAGTTCCGTGTAGACCTAGAACTAGTTCACAGCTTTGGTGATGCCGATCGTTTCACCGAGAATAAGCTGTTGGCAGGTAGAGGATGTGGTGAAGTCTCCACCACGGGAACGTGGGATTCCCATTCACCTGACCAAGCACGCTGATCATATTGAACAGGAACCAAGACGGTGCATAGTTCAGTGATTCAGACACTGGTGTATAACCGTCTTACTACTATAGATAATCCGTCCTTAACCCTGAGGGACCATGCGCACTGGGCCAACCAATTGTGTAGTGCTTTGATGTGCCAACGTGTGCGGGCCTTCCATAGTCCAATACCACGGTACGTTGGGCTACCTGGCTGACGCTTGGGTGGCATGCAATCCCTACAGGTTATCCGACGTCCAGTGATGGATGGGTGCGTTTTGATGAGTCAATCTGTCCACACAATTAACCTAGGCTTGGTGGTTGTTAGTATGATTGACGACATTCCGGATGCTAGGCATAGCACCGGAAGGTGTGTGGTGTTTGTAGACACACGAATTTCGTCGGACCCGAACCCGACTTACGTGTGCCGACTGTTGGAATCTAATCCGGGTCAGAGGCTCACAGCGGAAACGATTTGGTGGTCGAAAGACCGTTCATGGTGCACGTTACACGATTTAAACTTTCATTGAAACTAATCTACATATGTGTGCATGTGTATGCACGAGAATCGAAAACCCCTAACGGTAATCTAGCGTAATGATTAACTTAGCATGGATGCAAATCATAATGCCCGCTAGATCTACATGTTAGATTACACATACCTTTCGTACGGATCTTTTAATCGCGGAGAATTGTCTTCTTTGTCGATGGAGACGGAAGATCGTTCGCGAAGATGCCGACGGTACGAATGGAGATGTTGCCTTCTTGTTCACCCGATCTCACACGATGCACGGAACGTCGCTCTCGGATCTCTGAGTGCCTCCGAAGAACGACCCTTCTCCTTCTTCAGAACTTCACGCGAGGAAGACGAAGTAGCAAGCGGGAAACGGAGAGAGATTAAGGAGAGAACTAGAGAGATTAGAGAGAGGAGGGGGTTCGGATTTTTGCATCCTATGGGGCCGGCGCCCCATAGGTCCCTTTATAGGGCCGGCCAACCCCGTTGGATAGGGATCCAAGGGGATAATGACCCCCTCTCATTATCTCTCCATTATCTCCTTTTTATCTCTCCGCGTATTTATCCGTTTTCCCACTTTTTAGGGCTCGATCTTAACCGTTTTATCGCCCTGTCCCTATCTATATGGCCGGTCCTATAGATGAGGGATTCTTATCCCTACATCATAGGGCCGGCCCTAGCAAGGTGTCACACCACTGGGGTCGGCCAACAGTGAGGTCCGGCAGAGTGAGGTTTTTACCAAAACGCCCCGACGCCTCATTTTGACCATTTCTAGCGTGCGATGCCTAGCGGCCATTACTTAAGTGATCTTTACTAGTTACCTACTATTAACTGAGGACACCGGAGGGTGCCTCTAGCAAAGTCAACTAGTCAACTCGCAACATACCCCGATGCATCGCACCTATACAGCGAAGTTCACTTATGGCTAGGGATTACTACATACGACTCTGCACTAGTCTCGGGCTCAACCCTTAGTACTCGTATGTAGTTACGCATCTACCGTGCTCTAGTGCCATGCACACACGGAGCGTATACTTCTTTCTTCCTCATGCTTATGGTGTTCCGAGGAGACGGTTTAAGAACCGTACATAATGTTGATAAGGTGGAACCATCAGGGACCGGGGTTCATGGCTTCCAACTCAAGCTCGATCGACACACTACCCGAGTGTACCATCGATCCTCTGAGCTCGAGTTAACCTGCGTAGCCACCCAGAGTGCGACGCAGGCTGCACTCCAATTCACTCAGACTTACTATGTTCTCCATCATACCCCTGCTCTCCGCTTAGTAGTGGTAAACCCGCTGTCCCTCCACTTGATGCCATGATTCACTTCGAGCGGTGAAGACTACCGTCAGACTCGAATGATCATATGACTTGGTTCCTTCCAGGTTGACCTATACATCGTACCTCTGATTACCCCGTCGAGTAACCGAACCCGGTCAACAGTCAAACTGATGACCACCAGGCCTGGGTTTGGTACAGTGTAAGTCACACCAAGGAACGCACCTCCCATCAGGGGAGTGGATGACCTGCAGGAGTGACACGCTAATGCAACGCCAGCCGGGTAACCCAGTACACCGTGGTTTTGGATCACTGCATATGGACCCTCACACATTGGTGCGCCAAAGCACCACGCAACTGGTTAGTCCATCAGTCGTGGTTCCTCAGGGTTTAGGACCGTTTTACCCTAAGCATAAACACGGCTTAGTGTACCAGTGTCTGCTCACTGATCTGTACACCGTGTTAGTTCCGTTCAGCCACAGACACTGTGCCTGGTGATGACCATGGTGAAGACATCCCATGAACTGTCATCGCCAACAGCTTACCATGATGAGGCGACCAACCTGATCATAGCTGCGAACATATTTAGGTTATACGGGACCAATCCACTTAGTCTTCAACTCAGTGGACTACCATATAACCATGGCTCTCTGTTCTCTAAAGAACACGTAACTATGTTACGCACCTATATGCATCTCATGTAATAAAAACTATCAATCTTTATTAAACCAAAACATAAAGTTTTACAAGCTTAGAACACATCAATCCTAACAATCTCCCACTTGGTCTAGCGAAGTAAAACGGTTTTGACTCCCATCGCGTCCACATGTCGCTCGAATGCCTTGGTAGGTATTGCCTTTGTGAAAGGATCAGCAACATTATCTGTAGATGCAATCTGTGTCACTGCTACTCGCCCTTGCTTTTGAAACTGTCGAATCAAGTGGAACTTGCGCTCGATGTGCTTCCCCTTTTGGTGATGTCTTGGCTCCTTAGCTTGTGCTACCGCCCCACTATTGTCGCAGTAAAGCACAATAGGTAACTGGGCCTCTGGTACGCACCCTAAATCCGTAAGGAATTTCTTGAGCCATACCGCCTCTTTGGCTGCCTCGCACGCTGCAACGTACTCAGCCTCTGTGGTAGAGTCTGCGATGCATTTCTGCTTCACACTCTGCCAACTAACCGCTGCTCCTCCTAACATAAACACAAAACCTGATGTCGACTTCCTGGATTCCAAATCTGACATAAAGTCAGAATCTGTGTATCCAATCGGCGTCAGTTCTTGTCCAGTGTAAACCAACTCATAGTCCCTTGTTCTACGAAGGTACTTGAGTATACACTTCACTGCTCTCCAGTGATCTGGACCCGGATTCGACTGAAACCGACCCAACATGCCTACTGCGAAACAGATATCTGGCCTTGTACAATGCATAGCATACATTAGACTACCCAATGCCGAGGCATAAGGTATCTTCTGCATTTCTGCTCTCTCCTCAGGTGTCTTAGGACATTGATCCTTAGACAGTTTTATGCCATGTCTAAATGGCACAAAACCCTTCTTGGAGTCTTGCATGTCAAACCTAGCCATAACCTTATCTATATACGCGGCCTGTGACAGCGAGAGAATCCTGTTCTGGCGATCACGTGTTACCTTGATCCCCAAAACATAACTCGCTTCACCTAGGTCTTTCATATCGAACTGTGTTGACAACCAGACCTTTACCGTTGACAATGTTCCTACATCATTTCCAATGAGTAGAATATCGTCTACGTAAAGTATCAAATATACTACTGTGGTCTTATCAGTCCTCTTGTATACACTTGGTTCATCCTCGTTTTGATTAAATCCATACGACTGGATTGCCTGATCAAAACGGATGTTCCAACTTCTAGATGCTTGCTTTAGTCCATAAATGGACTTCTGCAACTTGCAAACTAGATGTTCCTGACCCTCTGACTCAAAGCCTGGTGGCTGAATCATATAAATGTCTTCTTCCAAATTTCCGTTAAGGAATGCTGTCTTGACATCCATTTGCCAGATCTCCCAGTTGTAATGGGCTGCAATGGATAGGAGGATCCGAATAGACTTTATCATAGCTACCGGCGAGAAGGTTTCGTCAAAATCGATCCCTTCTCTCTGGGTATAACCCTTGGCAACTAATCTAGCTTTATAAGTCTCTATTGTACCATCGGATCCTCTCTTCTTCTTATACACCCACTTACACCCAATAGGTTTAATATTGGATGATGGTGTAACAAGAGTCCAGACTGCGTTATGGGACATTGATTCAATTTCTGCCTCCATAGCCTTTTGCCAGTCAGAGCTGTCATAAGCTCCCACTGCCTCATCGTAGCTCAGTGGGTCATCCTCCTGACCCTCTGGATCAACCAATAAGGTTTCTCCATAGTATCTGTCAGGAGCTCTGATGTTTCTCCCACTGCGACGAGGTGGTGGTGGTGTTACAGGATTAATAGGTTCTACAGTATCTAGTATATTATTATCTGTAATGTCAGCTCCCACTATGCTTTTGGATGCGCTCTCTGATCTAGTACCCAGTAGCTCATCCAGAACTACCTTACTAGTAGGTTTGTGGTCCACAATATAATCCTGTTCTAGGAAATAGGCGTTCGTAGAAACGATCACCTTCTTTTCCTCAGGATCATAAAATAGACCACCTTTGGTCTCCTTGGAATACCCTACAAATAAGCATACTCTGGTTTTAGATTCCATCTTTTCCCTCTTATCCCTTCGCACATGTGCAGGGCATCCCCATATTCTGAAATGCTGTATCAATGGCTTTCGCTTTGACCACAGTTCTCTAGGGGTCTGAGGCACTGACTTAGACGGAACGTGATTCAGAATATAAACTGCTATTTGTAGGGCATATCCCCAAAAGGTCATTGGTAAACTGGCGTAACTCATCATGCTACGAACCATGTCCAACAAGGTTCGATTCCTTCTCTCGGAAACTCCATTCTGTTGTGGGGTACCTGGAGCAGTTAACTGAGATTTTATCCCATGCTCCACCAAATACCCTAGGAACTCGTCAGATAGGTATTCACCTCCTCGATCAAATCGAAGGGTTTTTATATATTTACCTGTCTGCTTTTCTACTTCAGCCCTGAACTCTTTGAACATGTCAAAGGATTCTGACTTCCGATGCATCAGGTAAATGTAACCATATCTTGAGTAATCATCAATGAATATGATGAAATACTCATGGCCTCCTATCGCCTTGACGTTCATGGGTCCACAGACATCCGAATGGATTAACTCTAATACCTCAGTGGCTCTTACTCCTTTACCTTTAAAGGACCTCTTGGTCATCTTGCCTTCCAGGCAGGATTCACAGGTGGGAAGGATCTCCGTAGGATCTGTTTCCAGAAGCCCGGCCTTCACCATTCTATGGATCCTATCTAAGGCAATATGCCCAAGTCGTAAGTGCCACAGGTGGGTTAAATTTTCCGAAGGATTCTTACGCTTAGATGAATTAACATTAAATGCTGAAGTTATTATGTTATCTTTTTCAAATTTAGGACTTACAACATAGAGATGATTCTGAACCATTCCTCTTATTATAAAAGTTCCATTCAGTTTAAACGACACACGAGAAGCATCAAAATAAACTGAATAACCTTCATTAACTAAAGAAGAAACAGAAATTAAATTACGTCGCAAGGACGGTACATAAAAGACATCTCTAAGTGTCAAAGTCTTATTATTCGAAAAACTAAGATTAACATCTCCAATAGCTTCAGCAGCAGCCACGGCCTCAGTTCCCATACTCAAGGTCACCTCTTCATCAAGCAATCTTCTGCTTTTCCGAAACCCCTTAAGAGAGTTACAGGCATGGTTAGTGGATCCAGAATCCACAATCCAACTAGCAAAAGTACTATTACTTGAAAGAAATGATTCAACAACTAAGAGTTGTAGATTATCTTCACCAGCATTCTGAGGCTTCTTGCAGTCCTTCTTCCAATGACCCTTCTGGCCACACCGGAAGCACTTCGTGCTCGGTTTCTTTGATTCTCCAGACCCAGAGGCTCCAGCAAAGTCCTGCACAGGCAGTGACTTAGGTTTCTTTTTATGTTTCTTGCCCTGAGGTTTGCCAGGCTTCTTAAAGGATCTGCGTTGCACGTGAAGTGCTTCGCCCTTCTGCTTTAAGCCATCCTCAGCTGCCTGGAGAGCTCCCAGAAGCTCTGCATTTGTCATAGTCAACTTGTTCAAATTAAAGTTGGTGACAAAGCCTTCAAAGGCTCCAGACAGTGACGAGAGGAAGATGTCTGTCATCACCTCGCCTTCTAGCACAATGTCCATGGTAGCTAGTTCGTTCTGGAACCCAAACATTTTCATCATGTGTTCCCGAACCAGCGTCCCATTGGACATCTTAGTGCCGACGAGTTTCTTGATGGTAAGGTATCGCGTAACGCGATTGTGACCTTCAAACATCTCCTTCAAATACAACATCATGTCAAAAGCGTCGGGCATCTCCTCGACTTGCTTCTGCAGAGTTGTTTGCAAGGATGCTATTATATAGCATTTACATATCTCATTAGATTCCTTCCAGTCAGTGAATGCCTTTAATTGTGCCTCTGTGGCATTGGGTCCTGGCAAATCTGGCTCAGGGTCATTAAGTGCTGTCATATGTTTCCCAATCCTTAGGACTAGGTACAGGTTGCGCTTCCAGTCCTCATAGTTGGGACCGGTAAGTATGTGGTCATTTAGGATAGCGGACAGGGGGTCTAACTTAGTCATCTGAAAATAAAGATTGAAAAATGAGTATGCATAAAAACTTATTTTATGGATTTTTAAAACAAGCTAATTATATCCATATGTCAACGCTACCCTCAAGCGAAGTCATTACCATGGATTAATTAACCATGTATGTAAGATCTCGGAATCGACTGTACCTGCCCTAGGGGGCATCATACATCGTCAATCCGCTTACACGGGCCTTTTCCTTGACCCTATCCAAATCTGCCAACTAAGGGCTGTGATGGACCATGGTTATCTTTTGGCCAGTACCACGTGATCACCGTTGTCTTCGCAACGAATACCTCATGTGTACTTAGGATGCTTACCCACGAGCCTAAGCAATTACGACACGGGAGTTCATGCGGCCCCCACTAGGGTGGGATGAAAAGCCCTTCTCTCCTGGCCCCGTAATCGTCATATCCGCAGGGAGGTCATTAAGTAATTTGGCATGGAAACACACAGCTCCCACCCTAGGGGGTGTGAAGTTATGCATCCCCACCCAAACACAAAACGACTGGCCGTGGAGGCCAGAGGATCTTATAAAAGTCCTCTCTTGCATCCCTTATAATTCTGAGGGTTATTTTGCGAGTATGAATTTATGCAAATGCAAAGGTAGCGACCTCCTAAATACTAGACCCTGGTCACACCATGCTCCCACTAGCGTTCAAGCCCTTCGCCTAGCATTAATCACTCTCGGAATATCATAGTCCCTGCCTCAAGTGGATTTCTCCATTCAAGGGTCACATTACATATTCCAAGAATATCGATGCTTTGCAAAATTGGTTATCACGCTAATGCTCTGGAGCTAATCCTAGAGTCAGACTCACTGGAAAGGACTCCCACTAGTCATGGCGCCTCGCTTATAGATTTGACAATTAATGTTCAATGGATCTCCATCTCATCTTTGATTTCGATGCTGGCCAAATAGGCACACCCGACTAGTCGGGTGCTCTCCTAATGGTGGCATAACCATATGTGATGGGATCCCACTAACATCAAAAGTCAACTAAATAATAGGCGTCATCTAGCAGGATCCTAACCTCAAACAGTCGCTTGGACCGGAGGGGAAAGGCATCCCTCTGAAAACTGATAATCACATTATCTCATCGGGGTTCGATATGAAGCTTAAAGAACTAATTAAAGAAAGCAACCATTAAAACTGAATTAAGTTCAGGGTCCGACCCCTGAACCTAATTAGCACAGCACAGGCCTCTAGCTTTCTTCGCAAGGTTCCTCGGTCTGGCTCCTCCGTCGCGCTCGCGAACACTTTGCCGGATCGTCTTCATCCTTCAGGGTTCCGCTTCCGCTCCCGATGGTGGATTTCTTTGGCACATCTTTCTTCTCGATCTGTAACCGAAAAAGTCTAGTACGCTACGAGCAAGTGCTCGGTCGTACACAATTTCCTAGAAAGAAAAGAAAACACACCTAGGAAAAAGCCATGGGAAACCGAGGATGGTCATCCCCCATCACTCGCCCAATCTAAGGCTCAATTACAAATCCACACACAAAAAAACAAATCCAGACAATTGCTAACTCGGGGTCCGACCCCCGGTAGCAAGCACAAAGCATAGATCTAGATTTTTTATAGCGGCGCCCTGCAAGAATGATCAATAGAACAAGCACAATCTATACATATGCATGATCTAAGCGTAAGAACCCCGATGATCTCACGCATTCATCATGCGCACACATGTTAGTTTCATGAAAAAACGTGAAACGTACACCACTAATGCGGCTCTGATACCAATTGTTGGAATCTAATCCGGGTCAGAGGCTCGCAGCAGAAACGATTTGGCGGTCGAAAGACCGTTCATGGTGCACGTTACATGATTTAAACTTTCATTGAAACTAATCTACATATGTGTGCATATGTATGCACGAGAATCGAAAACCCCTAACGGCAATCTAGCGTAATGATTAACTTAGCATGGATGCAAATCATAATGCCCGCTAGATCTACATGTTAGATTACACATACCTTTCGTACGGATCTTTTAACCGCGGAGAATTGTCTTCTTTGTCGATGGAGACGGAAGATCGTTCGCGAAGATGCCGACGGTACGAATGGAGATGTTGCCTTCTTGTTCACCCGATCTCACACGATGCACGGAACGTCGCTCTCGGATCTCTGAGTGCCTCCGAAGAACGACCCTTCTCCTTCTTCAGAACTCCACGCGAGGAAGACGAAGTAGCAAGCGGGAAACGGAGAGAGATTAGGGAGAGAACTAGAGAGATTAGAGAGAGGAGGGGGTTCGGATTTTTGCATCCTATGGGGCCGGCGCCCCATAGGTCCCTTTATAGGGCCGGCCAACCCCGTTGGATAGGGATCCAAGGGGATAATGACCCCCTCTCATTATCTCTCCATTATCTCCTTTTTATCTCTCCGCGTATTTATCCGTTTTCCCACTTTTTAGGGCTCGATCTTAACCGTTTTATCGCCCTGTCCCTATCTATATGGCCGGCCCTATAGATGAGGGATTCTTATCCCTACATCATAGGGCCGGCCCTAGCAAGGTGTCACACCACTGGGGTCGGCCAACAGTGAGGTCCGGCAGAGTGAGGTTTTTACCAAAACGCCCCGACGCCTCATTTTGACCATTTCTAGCGTGCGATGCCTAGCGGCCATTACTTAAGTGATCTTTACTAGTTACCTACTATTAACTGAGGACACCGGAGGGTTCCTCTAGCAAAGTCAACTAGTCAACTCGCAACATACCCCGATGCATCGCACCTATGCAGCGAAGTTCACTTATGGCTAGGGATTACTACATACGACTCTGCACTAGTCTCGGGTTCAACCCTTAGTACTCGTATGTAGTTACGCATCTACCGTGCTCTAGTGCCATGCACACACGGAGCGTATACTTCTTTCTTCCTCATGCTTATGGTGTTCCGAGGAGACGGTTCAAGAACCGTACATAATGTTGATAAGGTGGAACCATCAGGGACCGGGGTTCATGGCTTCCAACTCAAGCTCGATCGACACACTACCCGAGTGTACCATCGATCCTCTGAGCTCGAGTTAACCTGCGTAGCCACCCAGAGTGCGACGCAGGCTGCACTCCAATTCACTCAGACTTACTATGTTCTCCATCATACCCCTGCTCTCCACTTAGTAGTGGTAAACCCGCTGTCCCTCCACTTAATGCCATGATTCACTTCGAGCGGTGAAGACTACCGTCAGACTCGAATGATCATATGACTTGGTTCCTTCCAGGTTGACCTATACATCGTACCTCTGATTACCCCGTCGAGTAACCGAACCCGGTCAACAGTCAAACTGATGACCACCAGGCCTGGGTTTGGTACAGTGTAAGTCACACCAAGGAACGTACCTCCCATCAGGGGTGTGGATGACCTACAGGAGTGACACGCTAATGCAACGCCAGCCGGGTAACCCAGTACACCGTGGTTTTGGATCACTGCATATGGACCCTCACACATTGGTGCGCCAAAGCACCACGCAACTGGTTAGTCCATCAGTCGTGGTTCCTCAGGGTTTAGGACCGTTTTACCCTAAGCAGAAACACGGCTTAGTGTACCAGTGTCTGCTCACTGATCTGTACACCGTGTTAGTTCCGTTCAGCCACAGACACTGTGCCTGGTGATGACCATGGTGAAGACATCCCATGAACTGTCATCGCCAACAGCTTACCATGATGAGGCGACCAACCTGATCATAGCTGCGAACATATTTAGGTTATACGGGACCAATCCACTTAGTCTTCAACTCAGTGGACTACCATATAACCATGGCTCTCTGTTCTCTAAAGAACACGTAACTATGTTACGCACCTATATGCATCTCATGTAATAAAAACTATCAATCTTTATTAGACCAAAACATAAAGTTTTACAAGCTTAGAACACATCAATCCTAACACCGACGCGGATGCAAACCCGACACGCGGACCTGACTCGCCCGCACCAATACGGACCCGGACCCGACTCGCACCTAGCAAAGAGGAGCGGACCCCATGCTTCAAGGGGGGCCGGCCCCTACTAGGGTCCGAACCCCATGGGGCCGACCCCTACTAGGACCCGAGCCACATGGGGCCGGCCCTACTAGGACTCGAACCCCATGAGGGGCCGGCCGGCCTTGCAAGGAAAGAAAGAAAAAAAAAAGAAAAGAAAAGAAAGAAAAGAAAAGAAAAGGAAAGGAAAGAAAAGAAAGGAAAGAAAAGAAAAGGAAAGAAAAGAAAGAAAAGAAAAAAAATACCGCCATGCGCGGGGGGAGGTTGCGTATGACGTCTGCACACACGCGGATCTGCGCCGATCCCTCGATCCGACGCACAAGAAGAAGCGCCCGATCGCCATCGATTTCGTATGCGAAATCCAGCCATAATTGCACCCGCCAGAAAAGGAAAACAACTAAATGTTATTCCCCTCATCAATGGATGAAGAAATCCGGGGTAATTATGAGAGAGATAGAAAAGGGATTTAAAATTAAAAGTTCCCATATCTCTCCCCCCTCCCCTTTGCCTATAAATAGAGGGGGTGGGGGAATGAAGAAGAGGTCGAAGACTGAAGACGAAGCGCGGGAGCTCTGTAGAAGAGGAGACACTTCTTCATCGACCCAAGGCTTCATGAGGCACAGTCAAGCCTATCCCGTCGGGATCGGCTTACTGAAAGCCCTCATCAACGTGAAGACCCTTGCACACGAAGATCATCCCTTCAACTCCGTACACGAAGAAGAAAGCTCGGAGAAGAAGAACCCTTTGACTCCGAAGACGCCAGAAGCAAAGGCCGGAGAAGAAGATCGGAGCGGCACTACCCCGTCGTCTCCAACAAGCCTTCGACTCCGATCAAGCCCAAAAGCCCGAAGAAGAAGAGGAGCGGCACTACCCCGTCGTCTCTAACAAGCCTTCGACTCCGATCAAGCCCAAAAGCCCGGAGAAGAAGAGAAGCGGCGCTACACCCGTCACCTTCAACTTAGCCTTCGACTCCGATCAAGCCCAAAAGCCCGGAAAAGAAAAGGAGCGGCACTACCCCGTCGTCTCCAATAAGCCTTCGACTCCGATCAAGCTCAAAATCCCGGGGAAAAAGAATGAAGCGGCGCTACACCCGTCATCTTCAACAAAGCCTTCGACTCCGATTACGCCGAATATGCTCGGAGAAGAAGCCAACGCCACAAGGGCCGAGGTCAAAAACTGAAGACGAAACGCCGGAGCTCTGCAGAAGAGGAGACGCTTCTTCACCGACCCAAGGCTTCACGAGGCACAGTCAAGCCTGTCCCGAGGGATCGGCTTACTGAAAGTCCTCATCAACGTGAAGACCCTTGCACACGAAGATCAAGACTTCGACTCCGTGCACGAAGAAGAAAGCTCGGAGAAGAAGACCCTTCGACTCCGAAGACGCCAGAAGCAAAGGCCGGAGAAGAAGCTCGGAGCGGCACTACCCCGTCGGCTCCAACAAATCCTCGATCCCGATCAAGCTCCAAAGCCCGGAGGAGAGAAGCGAAGCGTCATCACCCCGTCGTCTTCGACCAACGCCTGCGCCATCCACGAAGAAGAAAGCCTGGAGCAGATCGTCTGAAGCGTCGATACCCCGTCGTCTTCATCAACAAAAGCCGACGCTACAACCGTCGCACGGAGACCGTCGCTACCCTCGTCGTCTTCATCAACAAAAGCCGACGCCACAACCGTCGCACGGAGATCGGTGCTACCCCCACTATCTTCGAAAGCATTCTTCGACTCCGATCACGCCAAAGAAGCCCGGAGAAGAAGAGAAGTCCAGTCGACACGAAAACCGTCGAAGCACAGAAGAAGTAGCCCACGTCGTTCGAAGAAGAAGATCGAGTTGACGCTGAAGCTAAAGCCAACGCAAGAAGCCAAAGAAAAGCCCCAGTAAAGCCCGCGCCAAAGCAACGCAAGTGCCAAAGTCAAGCGACTACGCCGGCCATGAGCAAAAGCACCGCACGTTCTAGCCAATACAACGCGAAGTCCGGAAGAACGAAAGCATCGCAAGTCTCTCCCAGCTACGTCCAAGTGCAAGCGCCGAAGCAAAGCAAAAGCCAGAGCCACGCTGGAGCCAAGCCAAAGCCAAAAAGCCAAAGCCAAAGCCAACGCCAAAAGCTCGATCGACGCCGCGAACCGACGATCAAGGACACCGAGGTCAAGCAAGGAACGAGGAAGACGCGAAGACCGAGGAACGAAGCCGAAAACCCCCTAGCCGAGAAAGCACGAAGCACGGAAGGGACAAAACAACGGTGGACATTCCTTAGCCTCTCCAAAACCCTCTCCCTGTAAAGACCCTGTCCTGGACAACTCCTTCAGAGCTCTCGCACGAACACCACGTGGAGACGCGGATCAAAGGGATCCCCCAGAAGATCTTTCCCATAATCCCCTGATCAAAACTCGCCGCAACCCGGACTCGCTACACCCGAGCCACCCGGGTCCCGGCCACACTTGTAATCTGGTTTTGCGAAATAAAGACGACCCGTGCTTTTTCCCGCGCCACAGTATTATAGATAACAAGTCATCAAACCCTAGTCAGATGATCGATCGGGATCTGACGGTGCTCCCCACCGCCCGAGTCGTATCATGGCACCAATAATTGGAGGGACTGAGGATTATTGGAGTATAGTAGAGAACAGGGTTACGAGGGAGTAACATAAGTTTAGGATCAGTAGAGTTCAACTCACGTCGCACTCTGGGTGGCTGCGCGGGTTAATCGGATTAGGACTGATTAACGGAACTTTCGGTGTGTCACCGGAACAGTTAATCAGGGATCCGGTTGGAGCTAGAGATCCTGAATCTTGAAGGTTCCACCATATCGTTGCGTATAGGAATATGTTCCCCTACCTGGTTGGATACGTTGGATGCAAAGTAACGCGATGGAGCGCAAGCCCAGAGCCTAATAACCTAATTCACATATGTCAGGGACCGTAGGGGTATTTTGGTAAATACTGAAATATGGCTCAGAACATATTGAATATGGATCTTAGAATGAGCGGAATAATTCTAGGAGCTCATAGGCGCTGACGGAACTCGATTCTGAGTAGCGCACCTCACTTAATCTCTCTTTCAGTTTTTTACTTTTCGTGAAGGGTGTTTTCGTCCAGGCTTCACGATAGACACTTGGAAACCCTAAAAACGACCCCCCCTCATCCTAATCTCTTTAGGGCCGGCCCTAGCTTGCGTATGGCACTAGGAGACCGTCCCTATATGTAGAAAGGAGGGGGAGGGGGCCGGCCTAAGGTGCTCCCCCTCTCCTAATACCCGAACCCCTCTCCCTTTCTCCCTCTCTCCCTCTCTAAGGTTTCGGCCAAGGAAGAAATAGGCAGAAGAAGGAGGAAGGAAGGAGAAGGAAGAAGAGAGAAAGAGAAGGAGGAGATCTACCGGCACGCCGTCGTCTTCGCAACGAATTCCTCCGTCGACTCGTAGTCCTTGTACTCAGAGATGGGACTTCGAGGATTCCTCAATTCGTAAAGGACAAGGTGCTATCTAACAGCTTCCCTTGCGATTCAAGTGCGGTTCTTCATCGTTCCGTCCTCTTCGGATCATAGATCCATAAGGTATGATAATTCTAAACACCTAACTAGATGCATGCATATCTTCCGTAGATCGTAGTATGCCTCTAGGGTGTCCGCACATATGCTAAGATCATAGATTTGCATGTAGATTGTTTTGTAGAATTAATTGTAATGAAACATACACCGTATGATATTCGGATCTATCTTTTGCTTCTGTTGCGACTCTGATAAGCAGATCCAAATCCAACACCTGCTGCTTCCTCGTATTCACGCCAGCTGCCATCCAACGGCCTCACGTCTCCAGCGGCCCCACACCTCTCGGCCCTACTGCTACCCAGCGGCCCCACGTCTCCAACGGCCCCGCATATGCAGTCCATGCCTCTGCACCTGCTGTCGGCCAACCTGTAATTGCCATAGTGGCCACCAGAACCCGCGAGCTCGCAGTCACCTTGTGTCTCCATTAGGTCCTACCAGTTCTGATATGAGACATCTTATGCATGATCTAATCCTGATCCTGATCCGGCCACTTGTTGATCCGAATCTCAACACAGTCGTCGCACACTGTCGTTGTCTCGTCAGCCATGGTGGAATATGCTCTCGAGGGTCGCAATCTTCGAGGGCACCTTAATGGCTCTACCACCTATTCTGCTTCTGATGCTGAGTATAGCCCATGTAGGTTTCGTGATCAGCACATCAAGGCCTATCTCGTTGCGTCTTTGGATCGTTCTTTATATCTGGGCTTTATTTGCCTTGCCACCGCTGATCCGATTTGGGGACACCTCATTGCTCGCTTTGTTGAGAAAAATGGCACACGTGAATATCAGCTTCTCACTTAGGCCCAGTTGGCATAGCAGGGTGAGTTGGCTATTAAGCAATTTTATTGTCTGATGCGGTCCTATTGGCAGGATCTTTATGATCTCGTTTCTGTTCCTGATCCATCACGTGCTCTGAAATATTAGTTATAAAATGGTGAGTTTTTATCCGTTTGGATCTTAAGCAGAGACTGAAGAACATTATCATGATTTCACGAGGAGAAAGAGACGAAGATGGATAAAATGATAATTACTTTCCAAACAAGGATCCTACCGAACCACCGTCCCATCCAAAGAAGCAAGCTTTGACAACCGGATATCGGTTATGGGGTTTTGGTGCTATTGTATTTTTATTTTTGAAAGTGTAATCATTATGATAATGTATGTTGAGTAAGTCGGAATGGAAGAACAACTTGGTGATTATGGTTTATCAATGCCTTTCAACTAGCAAAAGTGGGTTCGGATCTCCTCCAGTAGGTCGGTCTCGGTGTGCATCACAGCGGCATGCAATTAGACTGGAGAACGATTCACTTCTGCTCGCCTGCCATCGTGCGGCTGTGATGCATGTGGACCCACCGACCGGAGCTGACAGACTGGAGGAGATCCGAACTCAGCAAAAATTGATCCACTCATGTATCTTTACTCCTTCCTCCGCGCCTCGTTCCTGTCCTTCGCGGTGAAAAAGACATGGACTCTCCATAGGCTCACCTCCTCGAGAAAACTCGGCTCCGGGGAGTAAAATTGATTTCGGATCTCCTCCAGTCGGTCGGTTCCGGTCAGTGGGCTCGGCTCGCATCACAGCGGCATGTAGCCGGGCTGAGTACGATTCACTTCGGATCTCCTGCTATCTTGCGGCTGTGATGCGCACGGGCCCACCCGCCGGAGGCGACCGACTGGAGGAGATCTGAACTCAGCAAAAATGAACTCATCCCCGCTCTGTATAAATACCCTGAATTTCCGCCCTCCTCTATCTTCCTCCGCGCCTCGTCCTTGTCCTCCTTCGCGGTGAAGAAGAAATGGACTCTCCATACGCTCACCTCCTCGAGAAAACTCGGCTCCCCCAACCTTCGTTCCAGCGCTTCGCCGTGATCTCAATCTTCCAGAAGCTCAAATCCGCGACCCCGCGCCACGGCCTAGATTCCGACCCAGGCCGCGCCGCCCTCTCGCGCTGCCTTGGCTCCGCCTCCGCCGCGGTCACCGACCAGGCCGTCCGGGAGCTCTGCCGCCTCGTCACGGAGGGCCACCTTAGGCCCTCCCTCGCCCTGGTGGAGCTCCAATCCGCCCTGGAGGGATGCGACCCCCTGTTCGTGGCCGTCTTCGTGAAGGGAATCGGCTTCCTCTGCCGGTTCGCGTTCCGGACCGACCCCTCGTGGGGCCGCCGCTTCGATCCTCCCGAGCTCCATCCCTTCGTCAAGGTGCGCTGATCATAGAAAATTGCTATGACCGGAGGTTTTCCCTTTCTGTAGTCAACCGTAGCATCAGCGCCACAATCACCTATTGACGACCTGGTGTTTGACGATTTGGTCCTTGGTTCTTTTTGGCTGACAGGTCCTTTCCTGTCCGGGCGAAGTGCAGGCTGAGCTCATTCGGCAAGTTCTGTTGTTCATCGTGCATAACAAGTCCGTCGGCATGGAGGCGGTCTCGGGGTTCTTGAGGCCGTTCCTCATATTTTCTGTGCTTCGCAAACCCTTTTCATTCACTTCATCTTTGTTCGCGAGGGAGGTGATATCATCTCTGGCGTCGCTATCTTGCTCGCTCCCATCTGAAGCTATCTGCATTATCAAGCTTCTCACAGATTGCCTGAAATATTTCCCGAACAATAATGAAGAAGTGAGGCTCTCCATTCTTGCTTCTATTTTCTTAGTTTCATTGTTTGATGAGTAAATTACACTTTGCCCCTCACAAGCTTAGCTCAAAAACACTTAACCCCTCTGTAGTTTATTTTGTTCCAAATCGCTCCCTAAAGTTTGAAATGTTAGCACAATACCCTCTTTAGTCAACTACTTAATTTCCTCATTTGGTAATTTTTATGTGATCAAAACTGAATTGAAGGGGGGCAAAGTGTATTTTTTTAACTATAGGGGGGTTAAGTGTTTTTGATCTAAACTTCACGGGAGCAAAGTGAAATATACCCTTGTTTGAATTGTGCTTGTGCTTGCATTTGATTACTTTAGACGTTTTTACTTCCTGCCTTGTAATTACATCATTTGTTAAAAGGTGGTGTGTTAACACTGACGATAGTTCAAGAAAATTGAGCTCATCATAAATGATTTTTGGGTCAATTTGACTTACCCCCCCCCCCCCCCCCCCCCCCCCCCTGTGTTAAATTGTTAATAGGCAAATTAGACTTACCCCCCTAAAATGATATCAATTAGAGTTGCACCCAACTTTGGCTTAACCCCCCAAAATTTCTATTCGATAATTAGACGGAATTGGGGGTTTCTCAAAATACCATATAGGCATTTGGGGGTTAATTCCAGTTTTTTGGGGGTAACTCTAATTGATATCATTTTAGGGGGTAAGTCTAATTGGCCTATTAACACGAGGGGGTAAGTCAAATTGACCCATGATTTTTAGAAGGCCGTATATTGAGATTTCTCTCATTATCTCTTTCCTTTTCTCTATCTTTTGTAGAGAAAAGAAATCTCGTTAGGGTTAAGAAAACCCTAACAGCTTTTATATAATGAAATAACAGAATTACAATAAAGTCCACAAAGAAATACTTATTAATAATAAGGACAAACTTATTAATAATAAGGACAAACTTAAAACACTTCAATACTCCCCCTCAAGCTGGAGCAAAGACGTCAGACATTCCCAGCTTGGAAATAGTAGTAAGAAGACGAGTAGGTCCAATAGCCTTGGTAAAGGCATCAGCAATCTGGTCAGCAGATGGAATGAACACTGGAGTAATAGTACCAGACCGAACATGATCCCGGAGGAAGTGAATATCAACCTCAATATGCTTGGTCCGTTCATGAAGAACAGAGTCAGAAGCAAGCATAATTGCTGACTGGTTATCACAGAAAAGAGTCGAACAAGCTGACGTAGGAAAGCCAAGCTCTGATAAAAGAGAATGTAACCAAATCAACTCAGTGGTACCATGTGCCATAGCACGATACTCAGCCTCAGCAGAAGATCGAGAGACAACATGCTGCTTTTTACTCTTCCAAGAAATGAGATGGTCACCATAAAATGTGCAAACGCCAGAAGTAGAGCGACGGTCAGAGAGGGAACCCGCATAATCCGAGGCAGTATAACAGGATGCCTTCGAAGTCAAGGATCTTGGTCCTCTTCGTTACTTTCTGGGGATTGAGATAGCTCGTTCTCGCCAGGGTATTTCTATCTCTCAGCGAAAATATACCCTTGATCTTTTGCATGATACTGGTCTTCTTGGATGTCGACCAGCTCGTACACCAATGGATGCTAATCATCGTCTTCATGCCGAATCTGGCGATCTTCTTTCTGATCCCAGTTCATATCAACGTCTTGTTGGTCGTTTGATTTATCTAACTCACACTCGCCCTGATATCAGCTTTGCGAGCATGTAGAGAAAAGAAATCTCGTTAGGGTTAAGAAAACCCTAACAGCTTTTATATAATGAAATAACAGAATTACAATAAAGTCCACAAAGAAATACTTATTAATAATAAGGACAAACTTATTAATAATAAGGACAAACTTAAAACACTTCAATATCTTTTCTAGTGAGCATGGATCAGGTTTGCTGTTAAGTATAGAAAACCATTAGTTCTTACACTATGTGGTATTATTTCTCATCAACTTTTGCCACTACAAACTGGATGGAAGTTGTTATAGTCATGTAGTTAGTTTGTCTCTTGCAACGGTTTTGTATTTGACTTTTTATGCTGTAAAAACGTGCATAGGAATTCAAGTATCTCATCAATTCTGCTGAATGTCTGGTGGATGCGTTCGTGGTGGTCTTGAAGCAGATGGATGGTCCAGAAAAGGTATATCTTCTATGCAGTTGCTGACTTTTGCTTGGATTATTTAAGACAACTTCTCGTGTTGAATGTTCGATTGAAATAGATGATGCTTACAGTTATGTGATATTGGCAAGCTTGCTTTCTTTTGCCTCGTCATTGGTAGAAAATTTCCTAGTGCCTATTTTGAAGGAGATAATTAGAACTAAGTGAAAAGAGAACTAATAAATGGGCTCTGTAGTAGGGAAAAGGAGGAACTTTTTCTTAGCTCTGCCTTGGCCTCTAGTTGGCTATAATAGATTGTATGCTTCCTCATTTTTCTTTAGTCATTTTGGTTTTGAGAATATAATTGAACTCTACTTGCCAAAAGAAGAGAATGCGTGAATTTCATCTATAGAGCTTCCTTAGGACATATTAGTTCTTTGTACTGCTGGTGACAGAGGACGAGCCGGAGTAGTCAGTGGGCGGAGGATCCTCGCCGGTGATGTGACCCCACAGATCACGACTGGAGAGGGCGGCCTCGACGGTGAGGGACCAGTCAGGCCAGTCGCTGGCCGACGACAACTGGAACGCGACCGCCTTCAGCGGTGGAGAGATCGCAACGACGGTCGGTACAGCTGGAGAGGCCATGGAGGAGGCTGGAGGGTGTCGGGAGGGAATCGGGTGGGCTGTAGGGGATCGGGTGGGCTGTAGGGAGGGGATCGGGTGGCCTGAAGGGGGGATCGGGTGGCCTGGAGGACTGTAGGGAGGGGATCGGGTGGCCTGAAGGGCTGTAGGGAGGGTTCGGAGGGCCGGCGGTGACTGGAGGGGGTGCGGGGGAGGTCAGAGGAGGTGCGGGGTGGGCTGAAGGGGGTGCGGGGGAGGTCGGCGGTGACTGGAGGGGCCGGGGGGGGGGGGGGGTTCGGGAGGGGTTCGGGTGGGGTCGGGGGGGGGCCGGCGGTGACTGGAGGGGCCGGGGGGGGGGGGGGGGGGTTCGGGAGGGGTTCGGGTGGGGTCGGGGGGGGGCCGGCGGTGACTGGAGGGGCCGGGGGGGGGGTTCAGGAGGGGTTCGGGTGGGGTCGGGGGGGGGGGGGCCGGCGGTGACTGGAGGGGCCGGGGGGGGGGGGGACGGTTGGAGAAGGGAGGGGGGGCGGCGGTTGCTGTAGGCCGGAGGGGGGGCTGCCGATCAGGTGAAGGAGGCCGGAGGGCTGCCGATCAGATGAAGGAGGCCGGAGGGGGTTGCCGGAGGTGCTGCCGTCGCCCTAGAGCTCTGATATCATGTTAGGAGACGACGGCTAGGGTTTGGAGAGGAACAACATGATTCCATTGAGGGACTCAAGCCCAATATATGTACAGTAAACCCGACCCGACTATACAGTAAACCCGACCCATTACATTTACATTAACAAATTCATAAGTATTTTACTTTCTTTGACGACCTCTGTGTATTTGATTGAAACATGAAAACTCTAGAAACTCAACTTGACTAGAAGTTGGCTGGGACGACTATATATATATATATATATATATATATATATATATATATATATATATATATATATATATATAGGGGTATGCTAAAATGCAGCATGCGGTGCGTGCGGCATCGCACCGCAGCTGTCTGATGCACTGCTGCGTGCATCGCATGCACGCAGCGCTTGCATCAGACGGCTGCGGTGCGATGCCGCACGCACCGCATGCCGCATTTTAGCAAACCCCTATATATATATATATATATATATATATATATATATATATATATATATATATATATATATATATATATATATATATAGAGTAGTGATCGGATGCGAAACCTGCGAAAATTCTTTATTTGCGAAACCCAGCCGTAGCCGTCCGATTAACCGATCGAACGATCGGTGTTCACCCCGCCCACCGACCGCAGCTGTTACTGTGCCGGGCACAGTAACAGCGATTTCGGTGGGTGGGGTGAACCCTGGCCGTCCGATCGGTGTGAATCGAACGGCCAAATATCTCTTCGGCCGGTTAAAATTGTTAACCGTTCGATCGAATGATCGAACGGGTGAGATCCCGTGGGACATCATCAAATAGGACAAAAGGTAATGATTGTAATCATTACCTTTTGTCCTATTTGATGGTGTCCCACGGGATCTCACCCGTTCGATCATTCGATCGAACGGTTAACAATTTTAACCGGCCGGAGAGATATTTGGCCGTTCGATTCACACCGATCGGACGGCCAGGGTTCACCCCACCCACTACCTTTTGTCGTATTTGATGGTTTCCCACGGGATCTCACCCGTTCGATCGAACGGTTAAAAATTTTAACCGGCTGGAGAGATATTTGGCCGTTCGATTCACACCGATCGAACGACCAGTGTTCACCCCACCCACTGAAATCGCTGTTACTGTGCCAGGCACAGTAACAGCTGCGGTCGGTGGGCGGGGTGAACACCGATCGTTCGATCGGTTGATCGGACGGCTGCGGCTGGGTTTCGCAAATAAGGGTTTTCGCATCTAAACTCGGTTTCGCAATAGATCGGCCCTCTCTCTCTCTCTCTCTCTCTCTATATATATATATATATATATATATATATATATATATATATATATATATATATATATATATATATAGAGAGAGAGAGAGAGAGAGAGAGAGAGAGAGATGGGCCCCTACCTCTCAAAGCTGCTTTTTTACTGCTTTGACAACCCATCACGGCCGCGCCTATGTGATCAACATCAACAACCTCTGATCACCTCCACCGGTCATCTCCGTTGACACCACCTGTTGATGTCCACCGATAGAGGACTCCGGTAACTATTTCCATTGTGAGCCATCCATTCATCACCTCATCTCATTTAGCAACCTTCGACGACATCCGCGGCCAACGACCACCTCCGGTGACTTCTAGCACTTCTCGATTATGAGTTCGGATGACATTTGTTGTCGTTCATGGCTTTGATAGCCACCAACGACCTGTCAAAGCAGTGAAGAACGCTGCTTTCGAAGGTAACATCTTGTTTCTTTATATATATATATATATTTATAACTCCTATGACGCCTCTGCCAACCATGGCCACACTCCCCCTACGATAACCACAACCATCGCTGCCTCCGGCCACCCCCTTTCAATGTTGTCCCTCGGTCACCCCCCCACCCCCGGACCTCGAAGTGGTTGCCCCAAAACACTACTATCGCTCCGCCTATTTTTATTCATACATTTTAATTGAGTTTTTCAATGATTGGCAAAATAAGGAAGAATTGTAAAGAAAAAAAAAATTATGAAAACATCCCATAGAAAGAAAGGAAAAAACAAAATGTTATTGAATTTAAAAATTAAAAAGTAGGTTGAAGTATTTATCTCAACTATCCTATCAATTATAATCTCATTTCTTTACACCTGTTGAAATATAAATGGTATTTAATTCAAATTTAAAAACCTAAAGTGCATCCTAAATTTTAAACTTGGTCCCAAATTATCACAAATCAAAGCTAAAATCTAAAGATTGATCAAGAATAAAAAATAATATGAACCAAATTAATTGCCGATATTGCAAGAAAATTGTGATGGATTTTCATAAGTTATGAAGAAAAAGAGAGCATAATTTACCTTATGGTCAGTGGATTCCAATCAAGTTGTGATCAACCAAATTACTTCTTGTAAATTCCAGTCCATATCTTTCCTCCTAAGAAAATAGGAGTAAATCAACAAGTTCAGTATATGAAGACATCAATCATGCAAATTCTATATTCCTCATGTAAGTCCATAGCCCTGGAAAAGAAAAAATCAAAATATTTTCATTAATAAGCATCCATAGTCCGTGTATTCTGTTTGGGGATATTTTTCGCTGGTTCGTACGGTTGTCCTGCAAAATAGAAAAGGCGTGCGAACGGCTGGCTCCCTTCGGAGTGCAGACCCTTCGACGCTCAAGTCAGAACGGGTACTAATAGGAGAGCGCGGTAGTAATTGAAAGTGGTAGGGTTGAGGGTTTCGAACCTGTACTTTGGAGCCGGGGGTTATACTTTTATAGCCTTTTGCGGCCTCTCGGAGCCTGACACGTGGGGGCTCTTCTAGCACCTTCTATGCCCCCATGTGCCGGCCCACATGGGCCTTTGATGTCCTTTGTCGCTTAGCCTGCCAGGCGTTGAAAAAAGGGGGGTGCACCGGTCTTGTCCTTGCCAGGTGGTGGTTCTTGAAAGTTCAAGTCTGGGAGGTCCCAGACCGACTTTGGCCGGCTTCCGTGGGCTGCAATCATCCACGTAGCTCCATGGAGGTGCGGCCACCTGGCGGCTTATCACCGCCTTACTGTTCGGCGACCTCAGAGGGGAAGAGTGCGGGCTCCCTCCGGGTGGTCCGCCCCTTTTTTCTATTGCCAAAAGTCGAACTTTGTGGGTGGGAGGTGGCCTATGCTGGGGAAATAGGCGAACCCTCTGGTTGGGTTGTTCTTTCAGAACCTCTTCTATCACCAACAGACGAGCTCTTGAGTGTCTATGGGGGGCGTGCTTTGTTGAGCTTTTGAGCGCACTGCACGAAGCTCGTACTGTCAGAAACACTAATACAGGCGACCTTTGTGGCTTAGGTCGAGTCCCTTGGTGAGCTGGGGGTGACGTGCATTGGCGGGCTGAGACGAGCTCCTGGGCGATCTCCCGGGCGGGCCGGGACGAGCTCCTGAGCGAGCTGGGACGAGCTCCTGAGCGAGCTGGGGGCGGGCTCCTGATCAAGCTGGGGGCGGGCTCCTGATCGAGCTGGGGGGCGAGCTCCTGAGCGAGCCGCGATGAGCCCCTGGGCGAGCTGAGGGCAAGCTCCTGAGCGAGCTGCGGCGATCTGAGGTTTGTTACGTGGCATTGAGCGGCGTTCTGTACGTGGCTTGAACTTTATAAGCGCGAGCTGGTCACTAGGTGGACTCTATTTGCACCGTTCTCGTGATTCTTCCGGTTCCTTCTGTAAACAGGCATTCTTTGGACTCATCAGATGACTGCTGGGTAAGCTTAATCTGCACGGCATCCCACTATCTCCCAGAGGCGTGCTTAATATCATTGTCTGCTTCGATATGGATGCTAGTGTTTTGGCGGGTCCCATCATATTCTTCAAACCATTGTTCAAAAACTCGAAACTCGGACTCGACTCGAAAGTCCCGAGTTGAGTAAACTCGGTCCGACTTGGCCGAGTTTTCTCCAAACTCATTATGACTCAGCCAAATAACTCGCCTCGAAATCTGTCCGAGTCAAGTCGACTTGGTCCGACTCGACCGAGTTTTTTCGAGTTTTAAAACAGTGCTTCAAACTCTAAATTTCAACAAAATATGAGCAAACAAAAGGTATTCCGAATTAACCAATGCAAAGTCGATCATGAATGTCCTTAAAATATCAACCACCCTCGACCCTCTACCCCTACCCCAATCCTCCTAAACGACTCATGGATCAAAATAGAAAAGCAAATCAAAATAGAAAAGCAAGAGCCACTTGGCTTGATGCCGATCAGGTGTTCCACCGACATGTTGAAATAAGCACACAAAAGAAGACCTATTTGATCACGTCACTACTTTCGCATCAATCTATTGTTAATATTCCTTATATTAATGCCTATTAAAGAATTCAGTCATCTAAACAACTATAATCCAATGAGAACAATCCTATTAAATCAGATATTACTTGATCAAAATGAGAGAGAGGGAGAGAGGGTGGTTCATCGTCTTCTTTTTCTTTTAAAAAATTATTAGGGATTTAGGATGGAGAGAAGAATCTCCTCTCCCACCCCCACCCCCCCCAAAAAAAAAAATCACTTCGAATAAAATCATATAGCATTACAAAAAATTTATCATCAAATTAAGCCTCATCAAAACTCTACCATTAAAATTAAGGCATAAATTTTTAGATCAAAGAGTTGAAGAGATGGAAGGGGGGAGGAGATTATAGGGGAAGAAGATGGGTCGAGCAAGGCAGATCTTAGGGAATGAATGAGCTCATAGCCGGAGTCCGAGATGGTGTCCTGATCCATGTCGGTGGCGATCTTGAGGAGGACGATCTGAGCTTCAGCAGCGGTTTGGGACCATAGTCATGAGAGGAGCCAACATTGAGCAGGAGTCCACAGCCGAAGGGGAGCTCCCCCTTTATCCCTCCTTCACCCATCCTCTCTCTTCTCCTCCCTGATCGCCCTTTTGGTTGCCGATGGATGATCCCGACTACCGTCGGGCAGGTAACCTCTCAACGAACCCCCCCCCCCCCCCCCCCCCCCCCCGGACCCCCCTTGATCGACGGCACCCTTGGCCGGGATAAGTGAGTGACGCACCATGGCTCCGATATGCGTTGGTCATCTTTCAACCGTGCCCCACCCAGGGCGAAGCATGCCGGGGGAATGCTCGGATCTTGGAGCCAAAGGGGAAGGATCAAAGGGTTTCAGGGGAGCCAATGGGGTAGGGGTAGTACTTGAGCAAAGAGATGGATATTAAAGGGGCGCGACAATCAGGGCGAGCAACCCGAACGATTACCCCATTTGTTTGAGCAATGTTATTTAGCCAGACAAAAGGTTACAGATTCTTGACATCTCCTGTCTGTAAAGATTTTTGTCTGGTTGAATAGTATTTTAAAATAGATTGTCGTGGCATGCAATTATAGTGTCCCTTTGCCTGCCGGTCGGGGCTAAGGGTGATGGAGAGATCGGGTCGGGGTGCAACGTACTACTGTGATCGCGACACCAAACAGGGCGAATCTCTCTCCGCTATCTCTCGCGATCACGGCCCGGGCAAAACATTTGACTATCTCTCTCCTTAAAAGGTAGCGACCATGATTAATTTCTTAAATGACAGCTACGATGAATCACACTAGTGTTTGGGCAATTAATTCGACGACCCAGATACATGTTTTATCTATCTTATATATCTGGGCCACAAGCCTAGTCCCTTATTAATATATACACACACACACACACACAGATGATTAAGTGCTCACCGTTGTGCACGGTCAGGCTTACTCACCATTGATCACAACCATTCAGTCATGATCAGGTATATGCATCGCTTTGCACTTGATCATCATGGATGGCCGCTCATGACGGTGAGCACGCTCGACCGTGCATGACGATGAGCACTTGATCACGCGCGCGCGCGCACGTGCATTTTTTCAAGACAATGTCTATATGCCGTGAAGTGCATGGGGCGCTTGGTTGTAAGTTGAGTCAAGATAATGATTGTTCATTAAAATAAGCTTTAATTACTGATTAATAGGGGCTAAAAAGGAAAAAAGTGAGTGGGATGGACACTTTCCCAGAGAGAGATCTCTCCCACTCTGGGATGGACACTTTCCCAGAGTGGGATGGACACTGATTAATTGGGGCTAAAAAGGAAAAAAGTGAGTGGGAAGAGTCTGTGACTCCTCTTTTGTAGGAAAGGGGTTGCATCCTCCCTTTGTCACGTGAAATTTATTACCCTATGCATGGGTTTTTTTTCGCCAAAAAAACTGAGTTGGATATATTGGAAATAGGCCCTACCGTGACCTATTATTTATCATATATTATTTTTCTTCAAATAAAAAGAAAAGAAGCCTTGCTGCTGTCCATGTGTTTGTTCCTCCCTCCCGTACATGAGCAAGGTTCCTTCTGAGTTCTGACTTCCAAAAGTTAATTAAGGAAACATGTAAGAACCCATGCAGGTTCTTTTCCTTTTGTTCTTTTTCTCTTTTCTTTCTTTAATGACTTAAAACAAAGCTTTTATTATTTCGAGAATACCCAGAAAATAGGTGAAAAATAGGAAATCCAATTAGATGATTTGGGGTTTATAGATTTGTCGAGATGATCAAATTGTCATTTTATTATTGAAATCATATCTGGTATTTGATTTAAAACTGTTCTTATTGGTAACATATCTTCTTTTTGAAATAAAGTAATTCAGAATAGTTTATGCTGAAAATATAGGTTTCTTATAAGTTTAACTTAAGCGAGTTTGTATATTTTCATTCTAGTGTATCAATACTCGATGTGATATGATCTATGACATTGTATCTTGGGTCACTTTAGAATCAGTGTACTGTGATTTGACACGCTAATTTCACGGTTTTTGAATGGGCATAATCACATTCACAGGGAGGTTAACTAGGTGATAGATTTGTTTGCAGCGACATGATTACCGGTAGATAATTGACACATGATTGAGTCCACATGATTGAGTCGCCTGTGAATTTTTCATCATTTGTAATTTTCTTTTGATGTCTACCAACAATTGACATAATTTCATTTAAGTCTTCTTTTATACTTATCCTCGATTTTTTACTATTCTTTGATAAAAAATGCTTCTATATATTGGTTTAACCTATTTCTGCCCACAGTTGCTAGGTGCTGCACATGCCTGTGTTTTGGAGCTATTGGAAACTCTCCTATCACTATGTACTTGTCTGCATAAACCTCGGGGAGGAACTGAGATTGTTCTTGAACTATCAAAGCGTTTGTTGGTAGCCCAGAAATGGCTTGGCTTGCAATATTTGCCTGAGTTTGTCATTATTGCCATCTCCCTATCTCTCATTCTCACCCAGGTGGAGTTTGAATATGAACAGCTCTCTATTCTCAAGCTTCTAATTTTCTTAATCGAGTGGAAAACTGAAAAGGGTGCGCTTTTCTTCTCTCTTTTTATGATATATTTGTACAAAAGCTAAGGTAAAGTTTGTTTATTGAAGCCTTGTGGAAACATTAAAATTTATTTCTTTGTATGTAGCATAATGTTTGAAGTAATGTAAATCTTGACTAAAAAATTTCTTTCTGAGCTATTTGTTCAGTGTGAATTATAAAAAGGCTACATTCAGGACGCCCACAACAGAGAATTAGCTACCATTTGGAGTATGAAGTTGCTTATAATTATTCTTATATGTTTACAATGGTGGAATACGTTCATTTATGATTATGGATTAATAGTTGAAATTGATCACTAAATTCATATAAGCAGTGTATTTCAATCAGAGGGGAAGCAGACTTTCTGTTCACACATACGTTGAAGTAGATGAACCTGGCAAAGGATCCATCATTTTCTGGAGAGAACAAAGAACACGATTATTAGCCGAAATATTATTTCCCCATCCCTTATGTATTGTAGATGCCACTGGGAAAACAGAGCAGGGACCATGATGTTTGACCAATAGTCAGTAAGAATTATCGACGAAGACATGGTTAAAAAACGTAGTGTATATGTAATACAATTTTAGTAGGAAGTCAATGTATATGATGGCATTGTCAAGGTTATGACCCTATTGCCATTGTTTTCATTATAACATACAAGGATAAATGAAGACATGCCCAGTATGGTTAAAGCAGGCTGGATGGAAATGAGATGTGCTTGTTTTATGCCATTTATAGGTAAATTTAAGGAAAATCTGATTAGCTGATATTACATCCGTCATTTTTGTATGGCTAGTGGCTTATAATATAAGTGAGGGGTGCACGAGATGACTACTGTAGAGGTGATTATGTTGTGTTGGATGTATAGTTAGCAGAAGAGTTGCATCAATAGATGAATGAACTCATCGAGAGGGTTTTGGTAAATTTCAAAATTTCAATAAAGATTAGGCTGGGATAGGGGACTTATTACCAAATTAATTTGTTCTTTTACAGGAGGGTCTAAAAGATGGTGGTGGGAGAGACTAGTAGAAATGTTAAGGATTTTTATTTTCTCCTCACTTTAGTAGAAATTGGATGTACTATTGATAATGATGATGGGCTCATGGCTTGAAATTTCGGTCGAAACACCGAAATTTCGCCGAAATATTTCGGTTTCGGCCAGGACCTAACCGAAATGAGGGTCGAAACCAGGGGGACTAGCCCTTTCAGTCAAACTTGGTCAATTTCGGTTTCGGCTTTCGGAACTAGAACTGGACCTATAAATTTCAGTCCATTTTGGTCAATTTTCAGTTTTGGAACTGGAACTATAAATTGTCAATTTCGGTCGAAATTTTAAAATTTCAGCCGAATTTTCGGTTTAGGCTTGGACCGAAACCCGACACGAAACCGAATTTCAAAACCTTGGATGTGCTACCAGGAGAAACATAGGAATAGGACCCATGCCAATTTACAAGGAAATCAAGAAACAAGGAGAAATACTTTAAAAAGTATGTGAGCTTGGTGAGAAATATTCACTCGAGCACTGTAGATAACCCCATGACTCCAGTGCCCCCACTTGAGAAAGAACATGCAAGTCATATCCCAAGCCTCCACTTGAGTGCACTCTATACGTTATATAGTGATCTCTAAATATGATCCCTCTATAATACATTGGCCTTTTCAGAGTAATAGACCACTTCTCATATATATTAGTGTGTTAAACATAGAAAGCCACCAGCATAAGCTCCTCCAATGAAATGACAGTGAAGAAGTTGAGTCTTTTCCTAACACACATATGAACACCAAAAAAGTAAAACTGTTGTAGGATTGATGGAGATTGATTCCGCATGGGAAGGAAAATGAGTGAAACTATTTTTAGAGTTGATGCTTTTAGGTTATCTCAGTTTTTGATGTAATAGCCTTAGCGGGTATATAACTGAAGTTACAAGTTCGGACTTGATTTAACGGTTTATTAGTTTAATGGGTTTAACTCTTTTTAGCCCAATATAAGGGAAACTTAGGCCATGTTTGGATCCTGATTCTGGGATTATTGGAGCCCATAATCCCAAAATCCCAAAAAGGGCTCCGGAGCCTCGAATTTGTGCTCCGGGAAAATGGCTCCCACAAGCATGCTTTGGGCTCTTCGAAGAAACACTTTTTGGGATCCAGTTGTATCAAAACAAGCTCTCAACCATTTTTACGGATTATGGGCTCCCAGAATCCCAGATCCGATGTGTATCCAAACATGCCCTTAGGAAACAAAAAATATCTCTTGCTAATGAAAGCGTTCCCATGTATTTTCTAACAACTTCCATAAATGTTATTCTAGGTCTTCCCTTCCTTGGACCATCCACAATAATCTGAGTCGCTCTCCTTATCAGGTCCCCCCTCTGCTCTACGTTGCACATGCCCAAACTATCTTAATATATTGTCTATTATCTTGCCCTCAATTGGTGCTACTCCAATTCTTCCTCTAATACACTCATGCTTAAGTTTATATCCCTTTTTGTTTGTCTACGCATCCACCTCAACATCCTCATGTCTACCACACTTATGAGCTTGAGATATCTTTAAGTTTGAACCATATAACTTTGCGGGGGTCATGTAAGATTAACTCTTAAGTCATAGAGCCATGCATCGATCATGTAGCACTCCCGAAGCTTCTCTCCATTTCATCCAACCAGCTCCAATCATTTTTTTTTTGCCAATCATTCCAATCCTATTTCAGATCTTACATTTTAGGATCCAATCTTGGACTATAGGATGGAAATGGAAGTCTTATAAAATAGAAGATCCAATTTTGATGTTGGCAACTTGGCATCAAATTGGTTCGCTACAATCCTAAGCCTTTGACACACACTTTAGTCAACAACCGGTGACGATTATCAATATATTGAAATAAAAACTCAACAAAGAGAGTAGATAAGTATTATTTCTTGTAGATCTATCATATATAAGTGAACAATATCAAGCACAGTTTAAGATACCTAATTCTACCACAATAAGTTGAATTGACATATAATAATATCAATTGCAGCAACTGATTTTGTTTAAAAAAGAGCCTAAAATTGTTCTGCAAAGGCCATGACAGTAGGATTAAATATGGCAATGACTCTGGCACTTTAATGGGCTTCAGAATATAGAATAGTGACGATTGGGGGCCTCAAAAATAGTAGAAAACAAATAAAATATGGCAGATGATGGCGAAGACAGTGAGGGAAATAAATAAAAAAGGGAGAGAAGGATATATACTTCTTGTAGGTATCTGTGGTGGAACTAGCGAGGTTGTGCCAATGATCTACTCATAGAGTAAGGTCGGACGTCGGATCCTTCGGAAATGCAAAGTCAAGGGTGATGGCGATGATCTGGAGCAAAGCTACCCCTAGAAGAATTTCTTCTAAAACGGTTCAGATCTAAAGTTCTTTTTTTTCCCTTGAAGGAAAAATAGGGCTAAGGGCTTGGATGGAAGGCCAAATAAGGAAAGAATATGAAAAGAAGTGAGAGAAAAGGGAGCGGAGTAGAGAGGGGAGGAGGAATCGGTCCCTAAGGCATGGTAATAGGGCAGGGGGCGGGCATGAAGAAGAGAGAGAGATTAGGGGGAGTAATAGATCAAAGGGAGAGAGAGAGAGAGAGAGAGAGAGAGAGAGAGAGAGAGAGAGAGAGAGAGAGAGAGAGAGAGAGAGAGAGAGAGAGGTGGGTTTGGGGTGGTGTGGTTATGGGCGGAACCAAGGGGCGAGGGCGGACCATGGCCCCCGAAAGCTGAGAAAATTGAAAAACTCTTGGTTGGAAGCAACTTCTTTGAAAGTTTATGCATATTTTCCCTTAGTTCTTTAGGAATCTTATGAAATGGATCACACGTCACCAAAATTTATACAGAATACATTCGGATGTTGCCTCAGATAAAATTCCGATTCCCCAAATTTGCTCTCCTTGCTCTTCAAGGTGTACCACGAGTGTGCAGTTGGGATTCGGGGTTGTTGTCAACCAGACATTGTACAACTATCATGCTGTTACGTTTAAGAAATCACGACTTCATTGGAGCCCAATCCCCCGAGTTGCGACTAACCCTTTTTCTTCTTTCTCTCTTTAGAATCTGCTAACTTTAGCCTTTTTTGGGTGACGTAGAGAGATGTGGTAGTAGGTTCGACACCAGGATGATTTTTTTGTCCAATAACTAATCTAACCAGCCCATTACATAGCAGGAAGAGATGCATGTAGTTTTTTGGGAAATTTTTTGCAGGAAAGTATTATATTACTTTGATATTTGATTTAAAATAAAGATTTTTGGAATGGGTTCTTATTTGGCGGGATGATCTAACCGAGTTAATTTTGACATTTGGTTGTTTTATGTTATTTTTTTGATGTGCTTGTAGATAATCTTGAATAGATGCTTGTGGTTTTATTTTGCCATATTTGTGACAAATATTTTAGGTACTTCAGAAAGTTACAATAGAGATTCACAACTAACATAAAATTTCAAATGGGGCTCAAAAGGAAATTAAAAGATTGACATGTGCTTTTATTTCATGTATGTCTATAGCGCTTGGATGTTCTGTGACTTTCTACCGAAATTGATTAGATTTCTCTGGCAAGTTTAGTGTTTTTCTTTTATGCTTTTATGCTCAACTTTTTTTTTTTATATTTAGGCAACAATAGATTTGTGTAAATTCTGGCATCATTATGCCTTAAGATGGTGAAGTCGTTTTTAGTCCCCCCTCCCCCCCCTTCCAAAAAAAGGAGAAAGTCTTGGTTCCTCCCCTTGGTGCAGCTCTTTTTAAAGCCCTATGAAGCCCATCAAGTGCCACATCATCTAATGTTTAATCTCGAACATCAGTGCCCTGCAGAAACTTGTTAGCCCATTTTTTCTTAATGATAAATATGAAAAGCTATCCGAAGGCGACCCTAATAAGATTATGGACTTCCCCCACAATTTAGGGAATAATCTAAAAAGTAACAATGCATAATGGCTAAAAACATCATAATATGACCTACATAAACTGAAATAAACCACTATATATAACGTTTATCAGCATATAAAATTAAGACAAATGATGAAGATTTAGTGATGCACATCTGGCTGAATCATATTTATCGAATTTACTAGTTTTAGAGTATATTCTCTATTTTAGATCATGGATCCTAAATTTTAGAATTCTAGAGTAGAACATGTTTGGTTTAGATATTTTTACCAATTTTATAGGAAGTAGAATCCTAATTGGAAAAGATTTTGCATCCAACTTGTAGTCAAATAAGAAAGTAATGGAGGCTCAACTCTAGGACTTCTCCCACATCCTTATGGCCTATACGAACTGAAGTAAGTCCGCCCTTCAAAACTATTCTCTCTCCCACATGAAATCTTTTCCCAAGCGCAAATACTTTTTAATATTTATATTGATGCCAATTTAGTTGTTATATTAATCTTGAAACATTATATTGAAGAAAATTGTATACTTTTCAAAGAAAGAACTGTTAGATCAGGGGAAATCCCTAGATCTAATCTTAGTCTATTTGTGGATCGGTGGTTCTAGTTAGGGTTTTCTAGATCTATCATTTCTTTCTGGGATTCTAAAACAGCCCCATATTTCTGAGTTTATTGTGTATTTTCAAAAACAAAAAATAATAACTAATTATTTTACCTTTCGACCTGTAACGTAAAACTTAGAAACTTTTAAGATAACATGAAACAAGAAACTCAAAACACATCCAGTCCGTTTTAATCAATGAATGGATGAATAAGATAATGAATAAACCCAAAAAGTATTAGGCTTGAGCACGAAACAATAGCGCTTTTCGTATCTCTATTTTAAGGTAGCATGAAAAAAAAAGCACAAAACAAATTCAGTCAGTTTTAGTCAATGAATTATTATATGGACGACCAAGAATGAATAATTCTGATAAGTATTAGGTTTGAGCACAACACAGTAGCGCTTTTAGTTGCTCTATTTGTATTAATACTGTAACTTTAATTCCCAACCAGTACATTCGGTGAAGTATCAGGTTTTGATCTCGTTTGAATCAGCAAAACATTTTTCATTAATTAAGTGGTTCTACTCATAGAATCATTCCTCTAGGGGTGCATAGATATCATACATCTCGTGAAAACCAAATTGATCCCCCTAGTCAACTGAGATGGGTATAGTATGACACTGCCTCACCGATTTAGTCCTGATATTGTATGTATGGTGTGATTCGGACAGTATGATAAATACGTGGAATCTTGCTGCGGAGGTAATTGTATAAAATAGCCCAATATTGAGAAACCATCCGACATTGTGTTGGACAACTCTCAAATCAGAACAAAAGTGATGAAAATTGATCCAAAATAGAGCTGTCAAATTCATATTAAAACCCATGTACTTCTCATGCCGTCATGCCGGCCACCACGATTCTACCTTGCAACATTTCAACTTATTTAATTGTTTCTTAAACTAGGTGACTACTAATTTCTCACATGGTGCTTGAAAATATTGTATGTGACCACTTCTCTCTAGGAATTCTGTTGTGTCGATATTTTGGACCGTTGAACTTGACTCTAGAAAGAGTATGATTCGTGTCAACTATTAATCTTTAGTGGTTAGGTATTTTAATAAATAGTCACAGCTTATTGTTTTTTCTCTTGGAAACAATATAATATGAAAATCCGTCATCTCCGCTCCCAATCCAGGATGGTAAAGGTTGAGGGTGGTTGTTAGGTTGAAAGCTGCTTGTAAAAAATCAACTCAAACTATGAAATGAATCCTAAAATAATATTTAAAACCCAAACTTTCAAAAAGTTAACTTGTAACGAATCAGTATTGTACTGAACAATTTTTATATACATACAAATATTATACGTTTATTTCATTGCATTATGTGGAAGTGTTCCTGATTCGTGTTTTGTTGAGATTTTAACTATAAGATACGTGATGACTTGCTACCAATCACCTGTGCCAAGTTGTCTAGGTAGCAATGGTCGGGACCTGCCTTTTAATTTCTAGGCTAGTAGAATCCTCCATAAGAGGTGGCTTCCATAGCAAAGAGCAATGATTGGCACCTCAAGACCTTTGTATAAAAACGGCTCCCTGTTCTTGGCAACCTCCTGATTGATGCCCTATTATAGGGCAGGACAATGGTTTGGACTGCAGATAAAAATACCATATAGCATTGACCAATCAATTGTGCATTGTTGATCAATGGCGCTCATGAATAGGCTATTACTCTAAAGTATCTTGTGTTTGCAAATATTATCCATTTGAACAATGAGAAATTTCAACTATGATTTTGTTTCGTTTAATTTGTAACACTATACATTACATTACATTTTTTTTAATTTTGGAGGATTTTGTTTAGATACGTGGTTGCTCTATGCTTGCATACATGAATCATCTGTTTACACTTGAAATGGCTACAAACACTTATCATGTGTTTCAACCTATGATTCGGGGGACACATCCCACTTAGATATCGACAGCCGTGTCCACACGTGTGGGCACATGAAACTAGGGTTTTGGTGCGTTGTTGGGAACAATAATGCGGTCGTATAAGAGCATTAAATGCATCGTGCTAATGATACCCATCATTCCATGGTATCCTATATTTGTGGGGGCTTGTCACATGTGGCTTCGTAATAAACACATAATGTATTTTGCATTATTGACTATAATTTGTTTCTTTTTCTATATGGGTCCATAAACAACATTAAAATGTTGTGTTATTAGCAAGAATTTGTTCCTTTCTTTCTATAGGACCATCAATGACATTACATGTGCCGTGTGATTGACCTATTACTTTCATCACATGCATAGTTAACTAAAGAGAGGCTCGTATCAGAGTAGAGCTTTTTTCTTTTAGAGTTTATTCTGACTGCATTGAATACACCCTTCGTTTGATCTCTTCCTTTCTCTTATCATATGCATGGTTGACCATATTTATGCTTGGTATTATTTATATGTAATTAGATTATATATGTTATATTTCTGTATCCTCGTATCCAGGTTGTATGGTTTCGATGTGTATGATTCGACACACGTGTTCGTGTCCACAAACTATATGTTTCAACTTGTTTGAACAGAAAGTTCTAGGACTAGCCATCATGGGTTGATTCATCATTGCCCGAACATAACAAGTGATTTTATATAGATTTCTTGATCTTCCTTGTTTTTGCTTGATATTCATGTTCGCGTTGTTGTTGAATGTTGTTGACATATTCATATTAAAAGGTTTTTATATTGCATGATATAATGTTAGAGATTGAGCCTTTTTTTCTTTTGCTTGATTTTCATGTTTGCGTGATTGTGACGGTTGATGACCAATTCATGTTAGAAGATGTTTGTCTTGCAGGATATAATGTTAAAGCTGAGGTCAGCAAAGAGCTTCTAGTTCTTTTCCCTGTTATCAAGCTTTTGTCATCTCCTTCTAGATCTGTTAAAGCTACAGCAACTTATCTTCTTTCAGCTATGGAAGAGCTTCTCTTAGACTTATCAGTTGCTTCAAGTAAACCACAGATCGTGGATGCTGGATTCCCATCTATAAGCAAGACATGGTCTATTCCTTATAGGCTTCTGTATCATCTTTGGTTTCAGGTTATTTTTAATCTTTTGCCTTTTATTATAATTTAACTTGCCTGCCTATTAAAATGTTGGGTTGCTTTTCTGCATATCAAATTTTAATTCCTTGCCTTTATATGGACATCTGTTCAAGACTTGGTTGTGTACTTATTATGTTATTGCTTACTGGTCATTTCATCTCAAGTATGAGATCTTCAACAGGTTATGTAGTGATCTATTTTTAATCAAATTATGAGGTTGAATCTGCCAAATGCTTAACTTACTAATGTCGTGCTTCTATCATTATACTTATTTGAGTTTTTGTTAGGGACCTCTTATTTTGTGGTTGATTGTCATTAATCGTTTTCTTCAAAACAAATGTTTAGATTTGTATAAATTGTAGTGAATCAGTTGGTCACTTAATTTCGTCAATCGTATGTGCATGAGGAGGCTCAAATTTTTATTCTATCCCTCCATTACTTATATATGATTACCAATATCAATTTCATCGTGAATAATTTGAGATATATTTTATAATTTGACTCATATTTATGCATACTGAATTGACTCTTCCTAAATTTATTTCCTTTTAAGACATGGAGACTTGCCAATATTCTTTATATTACCACTGCTGTAGAAGTTTCCGAGTCATAATGTTAATGATGTTAATCCTTATGCTTCTTATCAATCTGATTAAACTTTCCAGGATATCTTGTCATCAGGCTAACTTGTAGGTGTTTTGATGTGGGATGATGGTGGGCCGCGGGTGGTAGTCGGAACTAGGCCGATTGCACACACACACACACACACATACAGAGAGAGAGAGAGAGAGAGAGAGAGAGAGAGAGAGAGAGAGAGAGAGAGAGAGAGAGAGAGAGAGAGAGAGATCCGGAGTCCTCCGGACTGCGAGGAATCCTTGTCTAATTCTATCCAATCCAGGTTGGGTTACATCCACAAATGTCCCTAGGCAAGACGGGACTAAAAGAAAACGTAACAAGATTTAGACACCAAGGCTAAAATATACCCTAATTTTTTATGCCAAAATAACGATTAAATACTAAATAAAACAATAAAGATAACTTGTCCCAACATGGGTCAGGACTTTGGTGGAGGCTGTGCCTGCCAAGGATATGATCCCCTATCATTTGCTTCCATTGCGGAATACTCGTCCCTGAGTTTATACCGAAGAATCTAGGCAGTTGTAGCATCAAAGTCACCTCCACTGTGGTAGTGTCTCAAAATCAGAAGCTGGTGGTGGAGACCTAATAGATGATATTGTGCAAGACTGTAGTCAACTCCTAGGTCTCAAGATATGGTGGATGGAGTAGGGGTGGCAATGGGTCGTGTCGGGTCGGGTTCGTGTCGTGTCTAGATTCGGGTCGTGTCCAAAACCCCTAGATCTGAACCTGACTCGTTTAACTAATCGTGTCTAGACCTTAAACTCGTCCCCGACCCACTTATAAACGGGTAAACCTGATAAGACCTATTAGACCCATTTACCACACGGGTCTATTCGGTTGACCCGATCTGACCCAATCCGATTCGACCCGACCTGACCCGATATGACCCGCTGGTACTACATACTACAGTATCAGATTGCAGGTAGACCCGACCCGACCTGACACGACCCGTTGAATTTTAAACGGGTCTTCCTGGGTTTACCGTGTCCAGACCCTAAACCCGGACCCGACCCGTTTAACCCAGACCCAGACCCGCTAATTTCGTGTCGGGTCCGAAATTGCCAGCCCTAGGATGGAGTTGTCCTGGGACCAACAGTCAGAGGAGTGCTGACACAAGCTATTGACGACAATCACCTGGGCGGGCTTATGTGCAAGGTTGGAGGAAGATACGCCCAAGTGAAATTGAAGGAGTACCTGAGCTAGGGGTTGAAGGTGTAGCCCAAGGAAGTCAATAGTCAGGGCTAATATGTTGGAATCGACACCCAGTTGAGGCTCGGCTGGTAATGAGTGCTCCACTGAAGGCAAAGGCAGGAGATCCATTGGTGGCAGTTGTGAGTGCAAAATTTGGCTAAACTGTTCATGAGCCCGCAATTTGTGCAGGCTACCAACCTGTTTTTGAGCGGCTTGCAAACAAGCCCGATAAAAGCTCGTTTGAGTTTGTTTAGTTATTAGTCAAGCCAAGTCCAAGCCTAGAGTTTTGGCTCGTTTAATAAACGAGTCGAGCTCAAGCAGACCAAAGCTCGGCTCGTTTGGGCTCGTGAACGTGCTTGTTTAGGGCTCGTGAGTAAGCTCGTGAATAAGCTCATAAATGGCTTGAGTAGACCTAACATATATAGTTCATGCTTTTGACTGATTTTGGAGTTCTTGAACAAGCTCGATAAGGGACCGTTTGATACTAATTGAGTAATGCCTAGCCTGAAGTTTAGGCTCGTTTAGTAAACAAGGCAAGCTCAAGCAGACCAAGACTCGACTCGGCCCGATTATTAAACAAGCCAATCCCAAGCTTGAAATTTAGGCTCGTTTAATAAAGGAGCAAGCTTAAATAGACCAAAGCTCAGCTCGTTTGCAGCCCTATGTGCAACCCAAGTGGGGCCCACGGGAACAACCCTGGGCCCAGCAGACTACTGAGGCCCACGACGACAGCCCAGGGTAGGGATGGCAATGGGTCGGGTTCGGGGTGGGCCTATTCAAAAATCATAAAACTTAATTTCCAAACCCGTCCCATTGCCATTCCTAGCCCAGGGGCTCACCGGTTTGCTCGGGGTCCACGACGACAGCTTGGGGGCCCGACAGCCCCCCGAGCCCTATAAATAGCTGACTAGACATCTACTCTAGACCAGAATCTCAGCATAGATCCCCCTTTTATCAAAATCCCATTCCAGAGCTTATTCTTCTTTTCCCACAGATCAGATAGGTTTCTAGAAACCTTTCTCCTAGATCCGATAGGGTTATGGAATTCACTCTCTATCCCCCACTTTGCTCTTTGTTTACTTGTACAAGCACTCATTGGCATGTCGAGAGTTGCTCTATTTTTCTCAAAGTTAGTGGATTTAATGTTGCTTCTTACCGCACGGAGACGTATGCTTCGGCCGAACTTCATCACCACATCACTATATATATGCTCTACAGTGTCTACGCTACAGGGCACCAAACTCATCTTCTATTGATTATTGACATGACACTTTATACGGCAAAAGAATCCCCCACAACAATGGTGAAAAGTTCATTGTTTGCGGATGCTCCACTGGGACCAAAGGCTGTTTCGGAAGTAGAAGCTTGTTGGAATGTGGAGTCTCCTCAGGGACTACTGCTGGAGACGGAGTCCCTACTGATGGTACTGGGGAAAATAAATGCATTGCCAATGGTGATAGAGTCTATGCCGGACCCAACTCTGGGTGGTCGGCTGTGTGGGCAGACCAACAGGGAGTCTGGACCTGGGGCTACCTGGTGAGGAGTTGACTGATCCTCTAAGCTACATCGTCTTGAATTTGAGCCAATTCCTCTTGTCGCCGCCAGCTAAACTCCTCAATGCCGTTGAGGATGGATTGAGTCTCTAACTTCTTGTCCTCTACCCATAGAGAATGGTGCTCATGTAAAACCCAGTTGACGAAATATCCCCCAGATAGGCCTATATAAATGGCATGTTCTTTAATGCGAGCACAAAGGGGAAAGTCCAATCGGGACTTTGGACGACGAAGGAGAAAGAGAGGATAATCCTTGTATTGCTAGATAAAATGCTTGTGGTACTCTGTATCAGAGGCATGAAGAGAATAAAGCAGCATGTTGCCATTATGAGATCTAACGTATGAGGAAGGCAACTAGGGTATTTTTGTCATCCTGTTGTTTCTGGACCTACTAGATCGGTGCACAAAGGATACGAGTTGATAGGGCTCAAAAAATTCGTCAAGATTGGTATATGGTTAGTCAAAAATCCAAATCCGACCCGATCAAAAGTTATGGTTCAAGAGGTCAAACTTGTTGAGTTCCAAATCAGTTGGTTAGGTTTTAATTGGCTTGGTTTTGATTTGGGTTCGAGCTTATGGGGTTAGGCCAATAGGTTTAATGGCTTGTTGGGTTCCCCTGTTCGAATGGACAACAATCTGATGGATAATGGGTTCGGCCAACTAAGGCTTATAGGGAAAGTGGTCTTTTTGATTTGGGGAAATGGAGGAAACAGATGATATGGTTTTGGGGAACAAAGGAGGGGAAAGAAAATGATAGGGGGTTGGCGTACCATGTGGATGCAGGAGGTGAAGCGACAAGGTGATTGTGGCTGCACAAAGGTTGCAATGATTATGGATGCAGGTGAATCTCTTCTTTTCTTTTCTTTCATTTTTATTATTTTTTTCTTCTTCTTTTGGTTCAGATCTAATACCAAATCTGTTTCTTTTTTTCCTTCTTGCTGCATATCATAGCGGCATAAGGAAGGGAGCGACGATTTGGACCAGCTATGGTGCCGGTTTGGGGCAGCATTGGTGGCCTGGGTTTGGTTTTTAATTTTTATTTGTTGTGAAGGATGATGATGAATAGATAGTGGATGATACTTCTTGCTTGGATGACAGTGATGAAGATGATAGTTGTTAGAGACAACGACGATGAGTGATGGTGTGGGGCGAGCCTCAGATTGCTTGACGGAACGGAACCCACCAAGAGTGGGTTCCGAATTCCTATACCAAACTGATGCGGGACGACGACGGGTCGTGGGTGGCTTTTTGGAACCTGGGACCGGTTCCAAAAAAGATAACTTGGCTCAACATGGGCCGGCCTCTGATGGAGGCTGTGCATGCCTAGGATTTGATCCCCATTAGTGTTTTGTTCTTTTGTACGAAGCCTAGTAGACCTAAGTTCAAGATAACCTGTTGTCATTTCATTGAGATTTTGTTTCTCTCACCTGCCTACATTAAGCAAACCTAAGCTCAAGATAACCTATTGTCATTTCATTGAGATTTTCTCTCTCAACTAGCTACATTAAGCACAAATTTGGTTCTTTCAGGTTCAATATGAGTTTTCATTTATGATTAGAGGTAATAGATCACTTTTTTTTTTCTTCTGTTGTATATATTCGAGGTTATTTTGTGTTTCTAATCTATATTCTGATCTTTATCAGACCTTTCCAAGCATGTGGTTGTTCTTTTGTTCACTTTTGGACCTCCTTAGGATGAATCTTTTAATCTTTGTAAACCAACCAAAAGAAATGCCATATAATGAAGGCTTTGTGGCCACATCTCTAGAGGAAAGTTGATGATGATGGATACAAAATCTGTCTATCTTCTATTCCTTATGAATCTACTCCGTTTCAACTTAGGCTTTTCTGGTAATTTTAGCTCCTTTGAAGAAGAAATGACTGGATGAAAAAATTTCTGCAGTATTGTCACCTACTTGAATGTTCGATCCTAATCTTATTTCCTCAACATGTTGGAATCATACAGACTCTGCGATGTGTAATTTAGATTTATGTTTGAGTAAATTTTATCTCTTTTCCACATGTCTCTAACCTTTGTCCCAATTATTCATTTCCCTTCACTGTTATATTTTTTTTATCACCCTATTATGTACCCGTGGCTTAGTCTTTTCCAAGTTTCCTTGTTTCCGAAGGTTTTCCCTGTCTCTAGTCTTATTCGATCTACACGCCTTCTTAGAAGGGAATGTACCCTTGTAAAAATTGTGTTCCATGAGTATAGGAATATTATTTTTGCCAATATGAGTATAGGATTATGACCCAAAATGCTAAGAGAAAGGCTCAGGTCTCATGCTGGTTTAGCTAGCAGACATATTAGGGATATGGTGCTACCACGGTTAACAGAAGCCTTGCCAGCTTACATAAACTTGCTTCTTGTTGGAAAATTAATGAGGATCATAGTTTACTCTATTTATCATCTTCTCACAAACTATGTGAGCAAGACCAGCTAGTACGCTTTCTAAAGCAAGATGGGGATAGTAACGAAACTCTGTCCAGCAAGTTAAGTCACTTGAATTCTTGTTGTGAAGTTCTTTCACCATCATTTTTCTTTTGCTTCTGCACATCTTCTTAAACCACTGCAAAAGCAATTATAGTGCTTACTAACCCCATTTTTCATTGGTCCAATACCTTTTGTCTCCAAGGATCTCGTTTCTTACATCATTACGAATTCCTTACTACAATGTTTTTAGCTCCAATCAACAACAGTCAATTACTCGAGTGTACCTTCTGGCTCTATTTAAAGTGATGCACTGACTGTATCCTATCCTTCTTCACAATGATAAGAGAACTCTTTGTCTTCTTTAATTATCTCTCAACAGTTTAGAGAAGACCTTTGTCACATTATGTATGTCTTTTTTTTCTTGAATCAGTTTCCGTATATTACTGGACACATTTCCATCTCTACCATCTTGCAAACATAGCTTTGTATAAGCTGGAGATAATCAACCTCAATATCTGTGTATTAACATCTTTCATAGTATTTCTTAAAGTTAACACTGCTACAATACCACTCCACCTTTGATTGCTCCAAAACCTTCCTGGCAACTATAATCCCTCTTTGCATTAAAAGGTTCAGCAAGACAGGCTTTTCCCAATTGACTTTTTTGGTTTTTCCATCCTCACTTTGCAACCAGTAGTTGATGATTTCCCTGTATATAAGGACTTGTTACTTTTTTCTTCTTGTTTTTATTATATCCGTGAATAGTTTTTAGGTTCTCAAATGAACTTAAGAATCATGGTTGAGCCTTGGTAGTGAAAAACTGTTGTTTTCCTATTATAAGGCAATTAGGATTTCCTTTGATACTGTAATACAACTCATGGCTAATTTTTTGTGTTGAGAGTCTTGAGACTAATGCAAACTTCATACTTAACTAGCCTTTTGTCTTTGTATTTTCATGAATAATCTAGTCTTGCTTGGAGGGTAATGCATAATTAATACTCAGGTAACCTTTTGTCATTTGTACTTTCAGGAAAAATCTCCTTTTACGCATATCTATTTCTTAGATTTTACTTGCAGTGATGCCTCTGAGGTTGAAGAGATATGTGGTGGGAAAAGATATTGGACATCTCAACTAACAGAGTATGCATCAAATGCTGAGAAATATAAATTTACATCAGTCTCTCAATCTCCAGAAAGTATGCTACCAGTCTTTACTGTATTTTTACTTCTCTTTAATTTTATAGTGACCAAAATTTTGTTCAGCTTGTTTGTCCTGAAAATTTCAATATGAAATACCAGCACATACGTTTTTGTAGGAATGTCGCTGTTGCTAAGTTCTGTAGCTTCCATACTAGCTATGCATCCAATGATTGGAGGCTCTGCTATTGAATCTTTGGCGGGTATTGGAGTGATGGACCCAAAACTTGGCATGCCGTTGTTGCTTTCCGTACTTTTCTATAACAAAATGCTATGTTGTCATGAGATCAAGTCACCTGAAATATTGGTAAGCTGTCTGCATTGCTCTACTGTACGTTTTGCTGCAGAGATGAGTAATTTGTTCTATGAAGTGATCCATGATGATTTTCAATTTGGTTGTAATTTTTTTTTCCTTTCTTCAAAGTTAAAACACCTGTGCTTGTTTCTTTAAATTTAATCCATTACTTGTGTTTCACATAAAAAGAAGATGCTGTATTTGCGGAAGTGTGATGTCCTCCCTGTTAGTTCCATGATTTGTATGGGATTTTTGATATCATTGTTGGTGCCACACCTGTGTTAGCCACAACAAAGAAAATTGTAGCCAATGTTTGTTTTGAACATCTCACAAGAATGAAAATAAAATATGAATAGTTAGAATTACTCACTTAGGATGCAGTAGAATCTAACATAGGATTGATGTGTAGTCAATGTAAAATACGTAGTTGCACTTCCGAATCACGATCTCCACATCTTGTACCTAGATTGATCGTCGAGCAGTAGTGCACTAAAATCGCACAACACAAATCCGAGTTTCAAAAATATAGGATTAGGGGTATGACCATTAGGGAAAGACAGTGAAAAATGGAGGAGAGAGGGGATGGTAGAGTAGCAACAACAACAAAAGGAGTTTACTAGAACCGATCTTACCCCTTCCAAAGAAAAGGGAGACCTCCTAATTTCTAGGAGGGGAGATCTGTTTCACTTCCCGTTCCTTGTCTCTCTTTGGTGGTTCGAAACTTCCTAAATGGGAGCCACTTGGACGACCTTAAGGCTGGTTAGGTCTGCGTCCACTCACTTTAATAGCTCACAAAAGCTCCAACTGCCTTTTCTATCTAACCGAAAACTGTGTTTACTGAACAGGAACATAGTGATAGTGCACAGTTACTATAAGCAAATCACCAATGGTTGGCTGAGTATGCGATTCAAAACGATTGCTAAGATTCAATTTAACATGGTTAGTTAACAAACCAATGTTACTGCCCAATATGGTCAGTTGATCTAGGAATACGATATCATGGTGAAGACTCTGCTAGTAATAAAACTATATGTAGGGTTCCAAATTAGGACAAGATCCCTTCGTGCATCTTTAAAAAAATGTAAGAACTTTCTTCTACCGATTAACATCCCTGTCTGAGCTAGGCAAGGTAGTATCACTGTCTAACCCATATTTGACTTGTTTGATTCACGAATGAGGTTGATTAGATCAATACAATAGTTTAGGAACTTAAATATAATGATATAAAATATACTATAATAAAATATTTTTTTGATCATTTTGTACATAATATTATAATACCAATTAGACTTAATGTTTGATCAAACCGATTCAAACTTTTAGACTCGAAGGGGACGTTCTCCCCATCAAGAGGCCATGGATTCCTTGTCGAGAACAACGGTGACCTGCACGTGCCTAACAAAGCACATGGTGATCGATATACAAGTAATCATATAGTGTAAGCCTATCAAAGTATATCTAACCACTCTAGGGTTAAACAGACCTCTATGGTAAAGGACATGCATTCATTCCCATTGTCATATTACAACCACTGCATCCAAATGGCAAAAAATTGAGAAGCTTTCTCAAGCGTTCTTCTAGCTACGATAATTTAGGGTTTGATTTGCCAAAGCAATTCACTCGACTGTCCTACAATCCTTTTTATGGATCGTAGTTATCATATTTCGTATTAGTCATCTCATGTCTGGTAAATAAAGCAATTTATAAGCGAAAAACTGCGAAAAACAGCATAGGAAATTTCTGCATATATCTAATACAATGAACCCATGGCTATGATGGGCCACCACTTCCACTTGCACACTTTAGCCATGTAAAAATTAGCGTAACTCATTGGCTTAGTCATCAGGTTGACAAAGTTCTTCAGTGATGGATCTTTTGTGACAAAGATTTGCTTCTCTTTATGGAAGTAACACTCTTATCAGCTAAAGCAACCTTCGGAACATCGATTTCATTTATGATTCTGGAAGCTCATCAAATTTCAACTCCCAACACTAAATGATTCCTTGGAGGCCTCATAGAAAACCTTGTATTCCACCTTTGACTTAGAATCAGTAGTATCAGGCATGTACTTTGAAAACTCATGAGACCCCTAGTTCGTGAAAATACATAACTGGTAGCAGAAATTCTATCATCAGGGCAATACTAGAAAATCTGCATCGGTGTATTCCAATGGTATCAACAGGGCTAGATAAAGTGAGGGCATAGTCCTTGACTAGGCAGTCAAATGTGCACCTAGGGGTTCCTAGACTCACCAGGCTTAAACTTGGCACCTCGCCTAGGCAATGCCCAGGTCCCTTGAGGCACATGTATGCCTAGGCACACGCTAGCTGCTCCCAAGCCAGACGCGCCTAGGACTCGATGTTTTATTTTCATTTTTTTTTGCATTCTTTGACTTTTTTTTTCCTTCCCACGTCTTCCCTTAAGGCCTAAGAGCCCTTATAAGCATTCCAATTTACTTTCTTATCCAAAGACCCTCCATAATCCTAGACTTGGTGATAACCAAGTTCATCCACAAACCTAGATTTGTATTTTATTTAATTCTTCTTCGATCTGGGTTCATCCCCAATTGCAATTTGAGTGTTTTTGACAATACGAGTACAAATCTCAAAATATAATTTGCTCTTGACAATGTAAAACTTATTATTTTAAGTTCCTTACATATAATTTCTAGTTTAGTGAACTTATTATTTAAGTTTCTAACCAAGATATTACAATTCTCTACTCTTTAGTTTCTGATTGGAGATTTCATTAATGTCATGCTTATGCTATTCGACGCACCTAGGGTCACACCAAGGCGTCCCTAGGCAAAGGCGCACTCCTTGCACCTGGGTCGTGCCTGAGCTTTTGATTGCATAAGTTCTTGATACATTTAGGGTACTTTAGGATGTTCTTCAGAGTAGTCCAATTATTTTTTCCAGAGTTATTTTAAACCCAACACGATCCCAAGTGTATAGCATTTATCTGTTCTCATACATTGTATGACAAATATCGAGTTCCATACCGCTGAATCATTACATAATTTACTTTTTCTGCTCAATAGCATTAGAGACAAGAGACATAGCTTTTGCGAGAGTGTGATCCTGTATTTGCGTCCTACAACACCTTACTGTCTTCCTTTTATAAGAAAATGCCTCATAAGGTCCGACAACGTCAAGTGATATATTCTAGCTTCTCGAGGCTTATTTGAGGCTGTATCACTGTAGATGGTCTTGAATAACTAGTCGATCATGTGTATTGACTAGGTGCTATTACTGCTATAAAGCCATCTAACTAGTCTATATTGTTGTCTTCGCCAAGCTTTACAAGAGGTAGAGAAGTATGTGGCTAGCTTTGAGACCACATTGAGGGGATGGGTAGTGCACCGACCCGTAATCACCCCATCACTACCACTTACTCCATACCCACTTGTTCCACTCTAACTCCGATCAAGTGTGAAGATTGTTGTGATAGAGCCTTTACAGATCTATGGACCACCCAATGAAAAAGATTCCACTGGTTGTCAGGACACACTTGAGGCTCATGCTGTACCTGTCATTTGGGGTAACAAAAACAAAGAGCTCCTTTATATTCTTTGCCAACAACCATGTTGCCTCATGAATTCTTCACAGATGCTTCCCTTGATCTATAGCTTGAGAGTTCCCCTTGGTAGTTGGCCTCTGACTCTGATTTATCGTGTCTACCCCCCAAAGTATGACACCTAGTAAGCCTCGTGGCATATCATCTACCCTATCATGCCTGGTACTATTACTTATCATATTATGGATGATTAGAAGTGGTTAAGAATGAATACTTTCACTTCCTTTGATAGTTTTGAGGGAATTTTAGGTATCATTACATTGAATCGGCGAGCACCGATAACTACATGGCTAGATTTTTTTAGATCATCAGGGGCTAAAAGTAGATCTCTTTAAACATCCTTATCAAATAGTGTAGGTTACAATAGACAAAGTTTTAGTGGTCACAATTTGTTGTCTTGGTCGCCTATCTTTTGGGACCTATGGCTATAATGTTCGAGATATGGACTGTTGCCATGTTTTGTAATGTCGACCATGGGAGTTTGACTATAATACTCTACATGATAGTCGTACTAACAATTATATGTTTTTCAAGGAAGGTTGTGTCTATATTTTGGAATCCCAAAAGGCTGTACTATTGTCATCACATGCAGTTGAACAATATAAAGAAATGCATTCAAAAATACATTAGTGACTTGAGAGAAAAGCTCGAATAAAGAAATTGAATTTTTCGGTATCCATCCTTATAAGTCTCAATTTATTGTACATAACTTGTACAAAGAGATTAAAAATGAAATCAATAATAATCTGAAATACCAAGAATTTGCAGATTCACATCGCCGTCATAAGGAATTCAATGATGGTGATGAGATGATTGTTAGGGTAAGACTTAAGAGGTTTTTTGCGGAAACTTTGAGCCAGACCTTTCAAGATCCTGAAAGGAGTCGGACGAAACACGTATATTGTGGATCTACCATCTGGCTATAGGAGCAGTGCTATCTTTAATATTGAAGATCTAGTAGCTTACGAAGCTCCAGGGGCAATTCTTGAGCACCCTTTTGTTGAGCTTACCTTTGACTCTAACCAACTCACAAATCTTGTCCCTACTCTTTTCATTCACCAATTCTTCAGCCTAGATGAGAAAAGTTCGATCAAATCTTTGATGAGCAGTCAATATCTACTCGAAGAGGAGGCTACTAGAGATACTTGGTTAGTGGACAGGTCGACCATAGTCGGACGCCACGTGAACCACTTGATAGGAGTTGTGGCACTTGGATCCATAATTGCTGGAGCATTACTAGAGCCATACAAACCTACACTAGTCAAAGTCGAGTTCTTCTAGCCCCTAGAGAGTTGGTGGGGCATAGGACCACTTGGAGTACCAGAGACGCATGCCCAAGCCCGCAGGAGGTGTAAGACTGTTGCTCAGCTCGGACTTTGACTTGGAGAGTCATCTTCTACTGCATAGGCTCAACAGTTGGGGCCTATTTATTTTATTGTTATTCAATAGATGGGGTCCCATTTATTTTATTTTATTTAGTTATTTGTTATGAATTGGGAACTATTTGTTGTGAAATTTCTTACCTAAAACCCATGTTATGAGAGATTTTAGGTCTTCTTCGCTATATTAGGTTTATGGTTCCATTAGGCCACTATATGAATATGCTATGGCCATCATGTTGCTAATTGTTAATTGATGATGAAAAATTCTTATGCAAGAGCTTTGTTTGCATCTCCTTGAGAGAGGATTCGTGGAAGTGGGGGACATCAGGCTTCGAGCCAAAATCCCCGTTACATTTCTGTCTATTGTGATATTGGTTCTCTACTTCTTTTTACTTATGAATTATCATCTTCCAAGCGACGTTATCATCAAAGTATCTTCAAGACTTCAACGTCGAAGCATCATCATCGTCATCGAGTCCACGCCTCGATCGGCCTCCGCCCATGACCACGAGCCGCATGCCTAGCAGCCTACGCAAACCCTACGACCTCGCATTACCCGCGGCCCCGCATGCCTAGCATCCTCTGCCACCCGTGGCCTTGTGCCACCCTGCATCCCCGAGTGCCCCGCGACCCCCGTGTATGTCGACCTTGTGACGTCGTTCCCTCACCCCATGATGCCTTCCTACTTCCTTTGTTAGATTTGGATTATCGTGGATCGTACATCAATCAATAACTCTGAAAATTTCTTAATCGTCGAAAGTTTGATCATTCTTGAACCTTTGCTATTCATGTTTCTTTGATAAACCATAAGCCATAATAGATTATTCTTGAATCTAATAATGGCAAATGGTTTAAAACTAGAAACCCAAACATTACATGAATCCAAACCATTCACTTGCGTGTTTTGAGCTTTACATTCTTGAAATCCTCTGTGGTTAACTACGTCTAATATTAAGCCTAGACGCCTACGAGAGTTCCAAACTTCCAAATAGTCGGCGAGTTGAGCTCGTGAATCCTTTGGCACCCTTGCTTGTGAGTAGTTGTGACTATCCTATTATCATCTTCAATTCTGAATGGTTGTCTTGTGAAAGGAATAGTGTTCTTATAATTATATGACTTTTTGAATAATCTCCATTGTATCGGCACTGCAGCAAAAATCCTCTTCGACGAATTTTGCATTTCTAATAACTGAGACCTTTGATTCTTGTGGGAGTAGGGAAAGCTGTGGGTTCCTTTTGAATCTCTTGTACATGGACACACTTCTTAGATCGAGATCTAAAGCTGATTTGGGTTTGCTTTCACACTTGGCATTTCCTGATCTTCAGATGGTGTCCACAACTTGTAAGGCTTATTTATTAATGTCTTGCTTGTACCAGATTAAGAGCATTGATTGCTGGATCTAATGCTAAACCCCAAAACTACCACGACATCCATATGACTCATTACTTGCCACAACTGTTAATAGCCAATAACCACCACTAATGACCACTACTCCTTCAACCATTCTAACCAGCCTTACCATGGGAATCATCAAAAGCATCATTGGCACAATCACCATTACCCCTATTTATATTGTCGTTATTGTGATTGTGTCCACAATTATTTCCACTGTAGCCACCATTCTGACTAATATTGTAGCTACCACCACCACTATCTTCAATATACTGAGGCATTGCTCCTATTATGATTTAGTGAAACTCATCATTTCAGCGGCCTCACCCTGATATTACCATTTTCATCATTGCTCCATTATCACTCATTAAATGGTGAAAATTATATCCCATTGTATTTCCTTCTCAATAAAATCAAATAATAGTAAATTTCTAATTTCCTGCTTTCTCATTTTCACTCCTGCAACTATCTTTTTTCTCGGGTGATACTCTTTTTGCGATGAGAGGGTTCGCTGAGCGACTCCCTGGCGATTCCCGTCCACCTCTCTGGAATCCTCGGACGCAGCGCCGCCACCAGGACCTAGCGCTTAACTCGAAGGTCCTCAATGGTCACTGGCGGTGATCGTTAACAGCCGGGGCCACTGGGATGGATCGGAATCCAGTCTTTAATCCATTGATCCAGAACGGACGATGGAGAGAGAAGGCGTCGGTCCCGGGAGGACCATGGGCCCCCCAGATCTCTCCACGACCGAGACGACGACGGGTTTTTTCCGAGCAGACCTGGCCATGATGGTGGTGTCAGCCCCTCCATGGGAGCCGAGAGGCCACGTACAACCTCTTGGGCTTCCCATCTTTTTGGACATCCCTTCCCTCCTCCTCCACTGCCTCATCTCCCCCCTTCCAGCCTTCCTCCGTTCCTCCCTCTTCCCACTCGTTGGCCGTCGCCCCTTCCCACTCCGCCCCCTCCGCCTCATCTCCCTGCTCGTCCCACTTTGACAGAGGGTCTTCAACCTGAGAAGATCCATCATCCATTCCCTCGAGGTAGCTGTTTCCGCTGTGGAGGGAAGGACCACCTGCGATCCGCCTGCCGCACCGCCATGGTCTGCTGGATTTGCAGAGGGATTGGCCACTCCTCCAACGTCTGTCTGATGAGGATCATCCTTGCCCCATCTGTTCATAACCAACCGGCCTTTCACCCGCTCTCCCCGCCCAGATCCTTTCCTGCCGCCTTCGTTACATCCCGGAATCCTTTGAGTCCAACGCCATTGTCGCTAAGCTTGACTCATGTGCTGTGATCAGAACCTCTGGTGGCTCCCATACCCCATCAGATATTTCTTCGGCCTTTAGTACGTACTGGCAATCCGAATGGTCCTTTCCAACCTTGAGCCTTGGACCATCAGAATTCCTTGTTGAGTTTCCCTCACCTTATGTCAGACACTCCATTGTTAGTAGAGTTTCTCTGGACGTTGGTCCTCTCCACGTGCATGCTTCTGCTTGGACCCCCTCCCACCGATCGTCCGGTGTTTGCACCACCTCGCTAGTCAACCTCTTCATCACAGGCCTACCGATTCCTTGCTGGAACCGCCCTTTCTTGCAATCAGTCTTAGCTGAATTCGGTGATGTGGTCGAGGTGAACAATGAGTTTGTAACTACAAACGATCTTCAAGAAATGATGATCTCCTTCCGAACGGTCAACCCATCACTCATCCCCCTGTCGATAGTGGCCCGTTTTGGGGGCTACTTCGATTTGACCATCCGAGTGGCAGAGTTCTCGTCCTCGGATTCTCCATCCGCCGGTTCTCCACAGGATCCCGGCGACGTCGACAGCCAGCCTGACGTCGGAGCAAGCTCTCAGGTGCAGAACCCGGTCCAGGCGCCGGTTCGGGCCCCCGGTTCGGAGTCATCCCCGACTTCACCCAGGCCGGTAGGTTCTGTTTCTGGTAGCGTATCTGGTAACGTCTGGTTTTCGAATACTGGCCCGTTTGGTTTTCGAATTTTGAATCCGCAATCCGTGTTTGATTCTCCCGCGGGAGAGGATTCTCCACGCCGAGATTTAGGGGATTCTCCGGAGTTAGTGGTTCCTCACCAAGTTCTTCCCGCTGAGGTGGAGTCGAACCTTGAGATAGAATGCCCTAACCTGGTTGGCGAGGATCTGATCGCTCCATCCGTGGTGGCAGGGGCACCGAGCCTTCTGACGTACGTCAGAAGGAACCAGAGACCAGGAAGCCTGATGCAGGACCTGAGAAGCTTCCTTGCTTCGAGGGCGGTTGAAGATTTTGAACTCCTGCTGAACCTGCTTGATCAAGATTCCATTGTGCAGATCGCGACTGTCTGTGGATTCTCTTTTGGAGGTGACGTGGAAGCTGTGAAGGAGTTTTTGTTTTCTTCTCAGTCCCTGGAGAAGGATGGGGTTTTGGCCAATGGCCTGTAATATTTTAATGAAACTCTTGTCTTGGAACATTAGGGGGTTGGGAGATATTGAGAAGCGTAGAGCTGTTTCCCTCTTTTGTGTACTCCACAATATTGACGTAGTGTGTCTTCAGGAGACTAAAACTTCCAACCCTGATACCACCTTCTTGAAGAATTTAGCGGGGCCCAAGATCACCCAATGGGAACTCTTTGATGCGGTTAAAGCCTCTGGTGGAATCCTTATTGGCTGGAGGGAAGATTTCTTTGATCTGGTCAGTTCTAACGTGGGAGTTTTCTCTCTTTCTGTTTCACTCCTCTCTAAGCGAGATAATTCTGTTTGCGTGTTCTCCTCGGTCTATGGACCCAATGATGTGACCCTTCGTACTGACTTATGGGATGAGCTCTCCTTGTTTCGAGCGTCGAACCCAGGCCCCTAGGTGATTGGAGGGGACTTTAATGTAACTCGCTTTAGCCACGAGAGACAGGGGGGACCGGGGCGCAGAGGCTCTATGGAGGACTTTTCCAATTTCATCCGCCTCTTTGACTTGAATGACCTACCTCTTCATGGCCGCCTTTTCACCTGGTCCAACAAGAGAGATACTCCCTCGTTTGCGAGACTGGACATATTTCTCACCTCGGGAGAGTGAGATTCCCTTTTCCCTAACTCTATTCAGTCTTCTCTCCAGTCTATTGTTTCGGATCATGTTCCACTGCTGTTGGACACTTGCCTAACCCTCGGCAAGTCTCCGAGAAGATTCCGTTTTAAAAAAGTTTGGAGAGAGAACCCGACTTTTGATGACCTGATTCGTAAGTGGTGGTCCCAGACGCTAGTAGATTTTAACTCAGCTTGGAACCTAGTTCGGAAGTTCAAAATACTGCGGCAGAAAATTCGTGGCTGGGAACATGCAGAATTTGGACATATTATGAACAGTAAAAAAGCTCTTCTAGATGCAATTGGGTTTCTGGAAGTGAAGGAGAAGAACGCCAGCCTTTCTGATGAGGAGTCGAATGTCTTGCTCAAATCTTGCCAGGACCTTCTTGATATTTTGAAGAAAGAGGAGATTCTCTCTGAAGCAAAGATCGAGAGATAAATGGGTGCTGCTGGGAGACCGTAACACCTCTTATTTTCATAAGATAGCCAACCAGAGGAGAAAACAGAACTTCATAGGTACCCTTGAAGTGGGGGGACATCGGCTTTCAGGAACAGAACCAGTCTTACAAGGAGTCAGTAACCATTTCAAGAACTATTTCAGATCGCTACCGTCTTCCTCGACTTCTCTGGGCTGGGAGAATCTTCCGATGGGCCGGCTTGCCGATGGAACAGACATTGCATGAATTTTTCTGCAGACGAGATCCGTAAAGCCGTTTTTGACATGAAAGGAGATGGTGCTCCGGGTCCAGATGGGTTTCCTATGTTCTTCCAAGCTTTCTGGGATTGCATCTCCCCGGATGTGATCCGATTTGTAGAGGACTTCTTTTATGGTGCAATTCCACTCCACAGCCTGAACTACTCTATTTTCGTCCTCATCCCGAAGCGTCCTGGGGCGGAAGCCGTCACAGATTTTCGTCCGATCAGTCTCTCGAACTGTATCTACAAGATCGTCACTAAGATCCTGGCGAATAGGTTGTCCCCTATTATGGACTCCATAATCAGTAAATCCCAATCCGCTTTCATAAAAGGACGCCTTATCCTTGACAGTGTGGCTTCAGTCCAAGAGGTCATCTTCCATCTTAAGGAGCAAAGAGAGGAGGCCTCATTTTGAAGCTGGATTTTGAGAAGGCCTTCGATAGACTGCATTGGGACTTCATTCTAGCTACTCTACGAGCGAAAGGTTTCCCAGCGAAGTGGTTATGATGGATCCTAGACTGCCTCTCTTCCTCCAAACTCTCCTGCTCCATTAATGGGGAATTGGGCAGCCAATTCCTAGTGAAGAAAGGGCTGAAGCAGGGATGTCCCATCTCTCCGTTTCTTTTTTATCCTAGCAGTTGACGCGTTTGATGCTATCCTAATGATGGCCAATGCTAGAAACCTCATCCACGGAATCCGAGGTAATTCTTGGTGCTTGTCAAACCTTCATTTTGCTGACGACACTATTCTCTTCTGTGAAGCGAAGCTTGAGCAGGTAGCAGTGTTGAAGATTATATTATATGCGCTAGAGTATTGCTCTGGCCTTCGAATTAACTTCAACAAGAGCTCTATTTTCTACGTGGGTTCCTCAGATGATATTGGCACTAGGGCTTCCTTGCTCCTGAATTGCAAACTTGACTCGCTACCTATGAAGAACCTGGGCCTCCCTATCAGCAACAAATCCCTTTCTCGGGCGCATTGGTCTAAAGTAATTGAGAAAGTAGACTTGCGTCTCTCTAGCTGGAAGAGTAGGCATCTTTCACTTGGAGGTCGCCTCTGTCTGGTTAACTTCGTCCTATCCTCGATCCCGTCCTATTATCTGGCCTTTTACTTCGTCCCTTCGTGGGTGATTAGGAAGATAGATAGCATTCGCAACAATTTCCTTTGGAAAGGAGCGGATGGCTCTTCAGGGTCGTATCATCTTATCAAGTGGGGGGTAACTTGTAAATCAAAAACTCAAGGCGGGCTAGGGATTCTCGATTTAAAAGACTTCAACAAAGCTCTGCTGGAAAAGTGGTGGTGGAGACTCCAGAACGACCATGGTGATCACTGGTCGAACATCATCAGAGATCGGTACTTTAGGTGGTTTTCCCCTCTTCAAGCGAGGAGCCGTAGATCTGGTAAAATCTCTCCCTTCTGGAAGGGTATTTACAAAGTCGGGACTGCCTTTAATTGCGGGACAAAGCTAATCTTAGGTGATGGGAGGAACATCAAATTCTGGACAGATCAATGGGTCGGAGACGTCAAACTAGCGACTCTTTTTGCCGACCTTTTTGACTTAGCGTGGGACCAGAACGCTTCGGTCCGTTCTCAGGTTTCTAGAGCTCAGGGAGACTTCTCTTGGTCAGTCAAATTCAGGCGGAACATTAACCTCACTCTGCTGAACTAGCTCGTTGATCTCTACCAGATCCTTTCCACCTTCACTCTTAGTTCTGACAGAGATTCCTCGTCGTGGAAGTGGGAAGCCTCCGGAGTCTATTCGGTCAGATCGTTTTACCGCTTCTTCAATGCAGGAGAGATTATTTGCCCGATTGCTAATCACCTATGGAGAACCTGGCTCCTCTCAAGACTAGGATTTTCATGTGGTTGGCGATTAGAGAAAGACTTCTCACCCGAGTCAATCTGCGGCAGCGGAATAATCCTAACATCCCGGATATCACCTGCACCCTCTGCCATTCGCATCGGGAGGACGTTGACCATTTATTTCTTCGTTGTTCCTACTCCAGGAAGCTGTGGAGAATGCTGAAGCACAGGTTCCTGATTAAGGGTCATCCAGGATTCGTTCTTTGTGGATTATTTGGCGTACGAAACGGATCAGCCATAACCTCAGAACAGCTTGGGACCTTCTAGTTATTGGGCTTTGCTGGTGCGTGTGGAGGGAGAGGAATGCTCAAGTTTTCTCCAGATCGGAACTTCCTATAGAGAAGGTCTGGGAGAAGTACAAGGGAATGATTCTTAGTTGGTCCACTGCTTTCTCTCCTAAGCAATCGGGAGAGATTCTTCCCTTCCTTTGTAATCTGTAGCTCTCTTTCCTTTTTTTTATAAAATAGCTTGGGGTATGGTTGAACCCCATCCTCTCCTTCTCGGAGAGGAATTCCTCAAAAAAAAAAAAAACTATCTTTTTTCTCTCTTGTTGGCAACCATATGTATCAATGGCGTTCGTCCCTTGATTTTTGGAAATTATATCCCATGGTATTTCTTTCTCTTTAATAGAACCAAAGAATAGTAAATTTCTAATTTCCGTTTCTTTCTCATTTACACTCCTCTTTTTTCTCTCTTGTTGGCAACCAAATGAACCAAAGAACAGTAAATTCTAATTTCCTTCTCTCTCTCATTTAACGTCCCTTTTTTTTCTCTCTTGTTTGCAACCATATGCATCAATGATGTTCATACCTTGTGAATCTCTAGGAATGATTATACATTATTTTTGTTTCTAGTATGCGTTAAACTACTAAATTTTTGCTGTAACCTAATCAATTTATTTCATTTATTTGCAGCTCAGATTTTTGGAATTGCTTCCATCACTTGCCTTACAGTCTGACATGGTCCCACTTATTGTTCAGACAATTTTGCCAATGCTTCAGAGGGATGCAAAACCGTATGCTATCTATCTGATTTATCTTGATATCTAGTTTTAATGTTGTACATTTTTATGAATGGAGCACTAGTGTTTGGAATCTGATTATTCTCTATTGGTGTTTTATTTGATTTTGATATTTGACTTATAATTTATTGTTGATGGCATATGTAAATTGTATTCCTTATAGCATAGTTAGTAGTTACCAAGTCGGAAAACGGGAAAAAAACGGCAAAGGAAAAAATCGGTTAGATACGATGAAAACGGGAAAAACGGAAAAAAAAACGTGAAAACATCGGAAATAACAAAAAAAATCTTGAAAATTATACCAAGTATGTATATATGTCATTTTCCAACATTAAGTAATCAAAAGTTCAAAACATATAGCATATGCGTTTATTAAGCACAAATAAAATAAAACCCGAACCCAATTTAAACCTGGACCAAACCTGATGTGTTTTATACATGTTTTATACATGTTTTTTCCGTTTTAAACGCGTATAAAACACGTACGGAAGTTTTTTTTCAAAAAAACGAGTTTTTTTCCTGTTTACTACGTCTTCGGATCGATACGCGTTCTATACGCGTTTTTTTCAAAAAAACGCCCGATTTGGTAACTATGTCTTATAGAATACATGAGATGAACTTATCCTCTAAAATTCCCTAAATAAACTATTTGATTCCACTTATTTTTTCTGCATCAAACTATGATCTACAGCTGATGATGCCCTCAAAGTTGAATATAACAATTAGACTTCAAACTGCAGATAAGTCTGCCCATAATATATAATTGAACTATTATGGGCCCGGCGGGAGATGTATTTCTTAAGCAGGAAGTAAAGGATAAATGCTAGACCAGTATCTAATAATGCTAGAATGTCGTTGCAGATGGTTAAGTATAATTTGATAGGTTGATAAAATTCAAAGTTAGGTTTAGGAAGTTAATGATCTTAAATTAGTAGAACCAGAACATATATATGAAATGCAACTTTAATGGAAGTTGAGAGAAAAGTGAGATCAAATAAATTGATGTTTATGTTATACTCTTCACACTTAATTACTTAAATTTGTTATCTTTGATCTATACATCATAACAGAGTAATTAACGAAGACATATCTAATAGTATTTGAGCAAGGTGAATGAAGTCCTAGTTTATAATGTGATTCTGTCATTCTCGTTTTCCTTTAGACTTGAAAATTAGTGTTTAAAGGGGTTTTATGCATTAATTAGGCACCTGATGCTGTACCCAGTGCCTAGTTGGGCACTGGAAGATGCCCATAATTCAATTAAAAAGTCAATAAATCATAAAAGAGTTATGCCCAGTGGCACAAGCACAGACACTCCAATCCGCACGCATGAAACTGCAATATTAGGCGGTGATTGTCTAGATTTAGATGTAACCGAAGATTTTCAAGAATGAATCTTTTGGTACTGAGAAGTTCTCTCTGGCTTGTATTGCTGAAAACTCTTTAAAGAGAAGGCACAATATGAATTCAAAAAGTAAACAGTGATTATATGCTTCATTATGTCCTCACCAGTACATGTAACTTTTGAATGTTGATAAGTTGAACAAGTAAGATACTTGTAGGCAGGTATGCTGAGGCCGGCATGTTTACTTAAATCAGTGAAGATTTGGAGTTGACTCTTGACACCTGGAAGTATTCATGGGAGGGCCCGTGTACCTCTGCTAGGATAATCTATAATGATGTTTTCAATATAAGTATCACAACTTCAGTCTAATCTGTGTACTTAACATTGTGGGATTGGGCTCCTTTTACCTCCGATGAATGTTGCTAGTACCCCATGGATGCTAGAAACCCGATACTTACTAAAACATTCAATCTCGTAGTTACATGTACATAAACAAAAATGTTAAAATTCTGATAACTATAGGTAAATAAAATTTACAGTGAAGAAAATACTAAATAGGATATTGACTTGCGTTGATGGTGGATATGTTGCAGTCTGTGGGATTTTGTACAATTTAACATTTAACGATGAATAGTGAAGGACTTTTTTTTTTTGACATCGGCGGGTGTCTCAAAACCTTTTAGGCAAGGGACCCACTTCAGGCTCAGACTAATCCCTCCGGAAATGCGGACCGATCCACTCAAAAGTTTCCCTATGCACTCCTAGGTAGCTCGAGGGGGGGAGGAATTGAACCCACAACCTCCTCACCCAAGCATCAATTGCTTTGCCAACTCCTCTATCCCCTAGTGGGTGTGAAGAATGAACTTTGGTCACCTAGCTAAAGGGTTAGAGATTTCTCCCTATGTGTTTTCGTTGCCTACGTGACTTTTCTCCTCTCTTTAGCACTGAGGTTTCAGGGAGTTTGAGCATTAGTAATGTGGAGAATGAAGGGTTTATTATATTACTTTAAAAGAGATGGATAAGTTCTTTACCCAAGTTCCTTTTCCATGGAGTATGTTCCCCCTGTTTATATGACAAAGTAGTGAATCGTCATAGGATGATCACGTGGACTAGGCTGTATGTTGTTGAACTAATTAAAAAATCTCTAAAGTTTCTAGAAAAGTAATCTCCAGGTTTTATCCAATTTTTAAGAAAGGAGAGGCTTAGAAGATTAAGATAGGATTCAATGAGATTGTAGGTTGATGTTGTTGTACGAGCTAAATCGAATGTCAAACGAACTTCGATTCATCATTATTTTGCCTTCAGTTGGAGTCCAATTTGAATCCTTGAGGCATCTTTTCCATTTGCTTATTTATCTTTAGTGATTCTTTGTCTTATTTTGATTGTTAGAACTTTGTAGAGTTTGGAGCTAGGAAGCACGGATACTTCCCTAGGCCCCCCTTACCCGTGTCAGACATGTGTCGGGCACCAACACTCGTCGGGCATGCGTCGGACGCATGTGCCGTGTCTCACATGCTTCCGGGAGTCGATTACGGTCGGACATTTGCTGGACAATCATCGGACGCACACTGAACACGGCGGGTTGACGGACTGTTCGATATAGGGTCGGGTCATAAGCTGTTGTGATTCAGTTTTGACTTCAACCTGTCTAATCATCAGAGGATCAGATAGCTTGAAGCCAAAACTGAATCGCGACCGTTCTTTTGCATGCCATTTGGGCCTGAGTGCGATTCACTTGTCAGGCTGGTTGTAACGGACTGTTACAATTCAGTTTTGGCTTTAACTTATCTGATTCTCTGAGGTTCAGATAGGTTGAAGCCAAAACTAAAATCCATCCGTTCTTTTCCATACCATTTAGGGCTGTGTGCGATTCACCGATCGGGATGGATGTAACTAACGATTGCGATTCAGTATGCATTAAATTTTCATTTTAGTTGTTTTCTATGAGGTTTTTTCAGTTATTGGAATATATATGAATTGTAAACACACATAAAATATAAATAAAAAATATTAATTTATTTTGCCGTGTCTTCGCCGTACCCGTGTTCTTTTTTAGGATTTGCCGTGTCGGCGAACCTGTGTGGTGTTGTATCCGTATCCCCGTACCAGTGTCAGTGCGTCTTAGGTTTGGAGTTTTTCTAGCAAGTATAGGCCTTGTTTAAATTTAGGAAATGTAGGGACTTAGTTGTAAGATTTTGAGTTGGGCTTATGTGTAAAATAGCACATTTACTTAAGATAAAGCTAGCTGGGTGTTGATATGCAATCATATCTATTTGAAATTGATTAGCAAGGAAACTGGAGGGTTCAGACTCCTCTCCTTGGCAGGGATAGAGAATTTGGGTTCATATTCGAGTTCAATCCGTGAGAAAAAGCGATCAGTTTTGCAATTACAGCTGAAACTATAAAAAAAATCATAAAAAATTATGAAACTCGGGTCTTACTCGGGCGTTTATGCAAATAAGATGCTGATGTTGTAGGTTTAAGCCAAAATATGAATGAAGTGCAATACGCTGTGATTAAAAATTATAGAAGTTAAATTGCAAAAAACAAATTATAGAAGTTATTTATTATGATCTCTCTATAATAGACAATGGTAGTGTATTAATGAAATTATAGCAAAAGTTTACAATTTGTACGCACATACTACAGCTATGATTGCTTGAGAAATGCTATTCAGCCCGAAGGCTTGTCCCGATTTTGCCAGCCCGATTGACGTGGCAGCGTGCAACTGGTGGCTGAAACCCACTAGCGATTTTAAAATCTTTAACAGCACCAGTTGCACGCTGCCACGTCAATCGGGCCGGCGAAATCGGGAAAACCTTCAGGCTGAATAGCATTTCTCATGATTGGTTATTGGCTCATAGCAATTTTATGTTATTTGGCAACAATTCAAAGTTAGATGAGAAGGGAAAGGATAATAAGAGAAGAAATGATAAATGTGGGTAGTTAATCAATTCATAAACAATATTTATAGTGAGAAAACTCGAGAAATCCGTTCTGAATAGAAATAACACTGGACATATATGTGCATCACAAATAAAAAGCAATGACCTCATCTATATTCGGATATCTTATCAACTTAATCAAAAAAGCAGCAACAAAGTAGTGCAAAATCGGAAATTTGGGCTGAACTTGATCCGAATCGGGGCATATTTCGGATTTGTATGAGGGTTCGGTTCGGATCAGCCGAAATACAACCTATTCGGTTTCGCCCAAGCCCTCCAACCATGCATCTTGGCAATATGCAAAAAACGTTATAGTAGACCCCTATGCAGTCAAAGTCGGTAGTCGGCCAAGGGCCAACTAGGACTAGTCAGGACCAAGGTTTTAAATATCGTTTTCAGTGTCTATGTCGGTCAACCAAAAAAAGGAAAATTTTCGTTTTTCGATAATTTGTCGGTGGAAAAATTGTAAAATGGAAAGACAAATTTCGGTGGAAATATTCAGTTTTTCGGTCAAATTTCATTGTTTTTTGATGGAAATTTGTCGGTTTTCAGTCAGATTTCGATTTTGTTCTTTCGATATGAAAAAGATAGAATATTTCAGCAAAACTTCTGTGACATAAATATGCATATCTACTTATCTAGGACTTTAGATTCATATTTAAAATTTTAAACCACTTAATGAATTACAAAGTAGAATGCCATACAAAATCTCAAAGCCACTCAAAGTCTGAAACTGAAAGTAGAATCCATAACATAGAATAAACAACGATTGTAGAATAGTTGTACAAACTACAAAGTACAAATATAGTACTAGACTGCTCAAGTTCCATACAAAATACAAGCATACAACTGTAAACTATTAATACAAACAAGCATACAATTTATACAATGCTACCAACCCAAAAATTTATATTTTATTCACAAAGGAAGAGCAACAGCTGGGAATCCCAGCTTTTCCACCGAAATCCACCGACAAACCGACAAATATCGGTGATGTCACCGATAAATAGCCCAACAAATGAAATAATTGTAAAGTCACAAGTTCTTTTCGCCGACAGCATCGATAATTGTCGACATCCACCGACAATGTCGACCGACAAATTGTAATGTCGATAATTCAGACCTTTTTTTATGTCGGAGCCTCCAAATACCGACATATATCGGTGATTTCGACCAACATTTGTCGAAATTTGATTCCATGGTCGGGACTAATTTGGGACTACTCGGCCAAACTTATTCTAACCCCTCCCCCCTCCCTAAAGCCTAAACATATATGATATATGAACTAGCATAAATGTCAATAAGTGTATGATATTAGTTGGTCAATAACAATGCATGCCTTCACACTTCACAGCATGCATATAAATACATAAGTAACAGAACACGGTTGTATTGGCTTCATGCCCATGTCATAAGACTCAGAACTAAGAATTCATCACAATATTTGTTTGCTGAAGTTTAATCTGTGAACAACCCCAATTTTGATTATAGGGTTATATGGATATCAATAAATAAACAATAACTATTTGTCTATGTTTTTATCTCAGATTCTCAAATCCTCAACAAATGATTATAGGGAAGAGCCATAGTTGCGACTCAAGACTTCGAGGCAATGCAAAAAAATTCAAATAAAATTGTCTTGTAGAGACTCCTTGTAAAAAAAAAAAAAATGCTTTCAGAATGCTGCTTGGGGACTAGTCTCAGTCACTAGTCGGGTTTAGTCGGGGACTAGTCGGGATTCCGGCCAGCTATGAAAGAAACAAAATTAGTCGATCGACACAATGTAGCCTAGGGACTAGTCGCCGACTAGTCCCGATTTTGATAGCATAGGTAGGCCCCACGAGAAAATCTTTGGTATAACTGTGATACCAGATCAACTGGTATCATGAGCCAATCACAAATGCTGAAGCAGCCCTAATGCACCAGGACAGGTGCATCATAGCCACACGATGGTAGCCACCACGATAGGGCATCACACTCAGCTCCAACTGCATTTCATGGGTTTCTCTTATTTAAATGGTGATTGCGCATAGAGAGGTTTGTTCTGGCGTTTGTGATTGATCTGTGATACCAACTGAGCTGTTATATGTTATACCAAAGTTTTTCTCTAGTCCCACACTTTCTAGAGCCTTGCCATTATCGGAGAATTCTTGTGATTGTGTTATGTATGTCTGCTTGATAGTTCAAAGTTTTTCTCGTATTTGAATTGTTTCAAATTACATGCCAATGGAATCTTGGTCTTTGATCGAAACATGGTTTCCGTATAAGCAGTCCTAACCTAGTCTGCCACAAAATATAAGGCATAACACAAATAAGTGGTAGCTAACCGAAGGATCCGATGATTCCATCGACGACCTTTTTCCGCGATTGATTCCCAAGGGAGATTACTTATAAATCCATGGCTATTTAATTTATCCTCTACTTTGTTTTCTTTTTACACCCGCTTCATATTCTATCGTTTTAGTTGCTTCCGTATCCTTTCCGTTGCAATTAAACATCCCAATTCATCTATTTTGAAGCCCATTAAAAATCCTAATCGTCCTTATAATTAATCGGATCGTCGTGGCCCTTGCAAACTCGTTTAGCTTTCTTTTTTATATAAAAACTGCTTGCTGATTTTGTAAAATCTGCACATTATTTTATTCCGTAACTTCACATCCAACGATCCGATTAACCCCAAATTTTGACCAGCCCTTCCTAGCATCGATACCCACATCCCCACAAAATTTTGTTAAGATCGAAAAAACTGAACATCTTGAAAAGACAAAAATATCCCTGGCTGTCTTGTTTTCCAGATTTCCCAAAATCCCTCAGGAACCTAGTGTAGTATGCCCTCTTCCACATCATATGGGTTTTCTAATGTACATATCGCAACCGGTTGTGTTCTTTTTACTCTTTTTCTTGTTTTTTTATTTGCTGAATATTATGCTAAAGTATGCTAATGTATATAGATACGGGTCGTAAGGGGAGGTCCACAGGGGGTATATTAAGCGGGTGATGGGTGCCTTCCTCACCGATGTGGGACTATTTGTCAACACTCCCCCTCACACAGAGCACGCGTGGCAAGGATCCTCCCACGCGGAGCACATGTGGCAAGGCACGATCAATAGGGAGCACCCGGAGCAAGATCAGGAGCAGGAGCAGGAGACGAACTAGCTCTGAAACCATGTTAGATACCCTCACGCCCTAAAACTTGGGTTTTGGGGCGTGAGGGTATCTACAAAGTAGATCAAGCGTGTGGAACCTAGAATGGTGAAGTTTGGAGTTTTATTGGCATTGAGAATTCTATTTTTCGTGGATTTGTCATCTCCCAAGTCTTTTACTTTTCTATCTCCTTAAAATTAGAATTTATGGCTAATTAGCATATAGAACTACTATTTCAATTATCATTGCCGTCCCAATTTATGCTATTAGCAGTTTCCATACATCTCGTAATACCAAAGACCCTAAATGCAACAAATTTGAACCCAGAACAGACCCATACACCAAAGTGCTGGAATAATTCTGGAAAATCCAGAAATGTCCTAAAAGATTAAAAAACTTGTTTCTAGCCTACTCGACTAACTAAGCGAGTCTATCCACCTATGAGCCGGCTTACTAATAACACTAAATGACAGTTAATAACCCTCTGATTAGTTAAAACTCAAAATTTTGTTGCTCAAGTACTCTGTAGCTAACGATTTTGACTGGCCATGGATGCACATGCATCATTATGGTTTGGACTGTTGTTCCATGCCCAACATCCATTTTTTAACCAATGGCAGCTATATTTTTGGGCTAGGTAACAGTTATACATTTATAACAGGGTAAGTTGCACTCCCCCCCCCCCCCCCCCCCGCGCGCGCGCGCGTACTAGTTACCCATTTTGACGTTACCCTCCTGAACTAAAAAACAGAATTCCCCCACTATGAGATATCTACACTTAACCCACCTCCTATAAGTTAAGTTTGTCCATAAGATGGTAAATGATCATCTTTTCGACATTTGGTTATCTACTCTAAATAGTTCAGGGGGTGTTATATTCAGTATGTTAAGTCGTGGGGGTAACTTGAAACTAGGCAATAATTTAGGGGGGGGGGGGGGGGTACATAATAATATGTTACTTCCGTTGCTGCACTAGTTTATCTCCAAAACTAACCAATTGAGGCTCATTTCATGTGGTATTGCATGCTTTAACATGTCCAGTTGGTTAGTTTTATTCCTCCTGTTGGCCTATACTCTTTGGTGCTCATCCTGGTCTATTCTTGTCTCCTTTTTGTCCTCGGAGTGTACCTTTTTGTTTGATGTCAGAATATAATTCCTTTTGCGTAAATTAGAACAAATTTCAACAGTCGTTTGTGATTTAAAGAATACTAGTGTTTATATTATTAAATTGTTGGAAAGTTCAAACACATGCATTCCTGACTGCCTTCTTAGTTCTTACAACTATAGATATTTGTATGTTGTAGGAATAGGCTCTCGGCAGGTTTTACCAGACATACTATTGTAGATATGACATTAATCGTTTTATGCCTTTGTGACACTATATTCTTGTACCATTGTTTGAAACATTTGTTTAGTAGAGCACATTTTTCCAGATTAAAAGGAACATTCTTTTAGTAGCACATTTTCCAGATTAAAAGGAAGAAATCTGTATGTTAATCAACTACATGGTCTATGTTCCACAGCTCAGCTGATTGCAAGGGTTTTACTTACAAATTTTGGTAATGGATTGAAACTCAAGTTACTTATATAACAAGTTCATGGTCAATAGATAGCTGCCATGGTTTGCGGTTCCGCTTGTTGATTATGTATTTTTTACTATATCATCCATTGCAACAAATTTGGTTACTGTTTACAGTAAAAGATGACCAAACAAGTAAACAACAATACTATTATCTGGTGTTTGCATTTCCAGAGTGTTATATGCTACCGCTGTCCGTTTGCTTTGTAAGATATGGATTGTTACAGATCGGGCCTTTGCTACTTTGCAAGTAAGACAATTTTTCTTACTTTTCACATGTTAATTAGCACCATTGGATTTTTACTTTTTCCCTTTGTTAATGTCGAGGAATAGTTGCATGTTTTAGTAATTGCTGTTTCGAGCGTACAATCTGTTTTTTTTTAGGCTAATTGCAAGAGACCATTCTTTCATTTCCAGAAGAAATTGCATTCATGAATTACTTGTGATGCATTAGTGTAGAAGCATAGCTCTTGATATAATTCGGAAGCATGATCCATTAAGAAGCTAATGTCTAAATAATATAGCTTTAAGTTAATAAAACCTAGTCATTTGGTGGTGTCTTCATAAGGAGGTACGATCAAATTTCAAATACTCCAATGGTAAATGATTCTTAATTGAAGAGAGTAAGTATTATGAATTGGGTGTTGGGAAAGATAATATCCCGATCTAATCATCAAGACTAGATCTCAATTTAGTCTTATAGAAGTGAAGATACACTAAGATTCTTAAGAACTAGATCTAAAGAAAAATAGGTCTGCCATTATGATCTAGATGTATGGTTTGAAATTTTGGTCAAATTGTTGAAATTTTGTTGGAATATTTCGGTTTAGGCTGCGGGCGAAACGAAAGGGGTTCGAAATCTGGACCCGTTCTGATTTCGGCAAAGTTTTGTGATTTCAGGAGAAATTCGGTCATTTCGTCAATTTTTGACTAAAATAGTGGGGCCCACCAAAACAATGTATTGTTCCCCGGTTTTGTTGTCCACTTCGCTGAAGTTTTGTTGTCCACTTTGCTGAAGTTTCGTTGTTTCGTGGATTTGTCGGATTTCACCGGATCTCGTTGTCAGATTCGTGAGATCTCGTTGCCAAATCACCGGTTTTCACCAGATCTCACCCCGAATTCATTGGATCCTTCCCCCGGATTGTTGGTTTTTACCGGATCTCACCCCGAAGTCGCTGGATCTTGCCGGATATGTATGCACTAATATAAAAGACTTTAATTTATTTTTTTTTAAAATCCAGTAAAAAATAATTATTTTACCATTTTTAAAATTTTCTACCATTTCGGTTGAAATCTCATTTTTTGTCTAGACCGAAACCATACACGAACGAAGTTTAAAACCATGTCTAGATGAAAGAATGCAATGAAAAAAGTTAAAAAACAATCTACAATCGATCTTTAAACCAGGGTTTGGAGTTTCGGTCGAAACTGATTCGTTTCGACTATTTCGGATCGATTTTGGTTGGAACTGGTCCCAAAACCCTCCAATTTCGTGTTCGGAACTCAACACTCAGTAAAAGCAGGACTGAATTCAGGATAAAGTGTATTTCAGCATATGTTCTCTATTTATTTTAAGTTATTTTATGTAAATAAGCAAATACCCCCCCCCCCCCCATTTGGATTTAATAAAAATATCAGAAAAATCAAAATGTAATTTTCTAGTTCCTATACAAAATCAGACTTTACAACTTTTGGCTAAAAAAGAAAGTTCGGTGAAAAAAAACTCTCAAAAGTATTTTGGACCAGAACAAATCTCAGAAATCTTGAAGTATAAGATCAACGTAAAAACCCAAAGTCCGGTAAAGTATTTTGAATCTTTAAAAAAAATCTTTCACATGAACTCTTTTCCGCCAGACTTGGCCAAAATTCAGAATCACGATTTTTCAATTTTTTGACAAAAAGTCGGGGTAAAGCAAAAACCATGCTCTTTTGAAAATAAGACCACTATGAAGTAGGTACCGATGTAATTATTTTATATTATTTTTATATTTTGTAATTATTTTAAATTTAAAATACGAAACCGAAATCACTGAAGCTCCGAAACCAACCGAAACTGATCCTCGGTGGGCGGACCGAAACCGAAACTACAAACCTTGCTTTAAACCATATATGAGATCATATATTATAAAGCAATGAACGAAACATTTGATGTAGAGGTGTATTTTTAGCAAAAGGAAAACCTATATTCTGATGAAAATCATATAATAAAAACTGACTGATGCATCTTTAATAATAATTGCATTAGATATTCTATTATACATATCGTTATGAAGATCTAGATAAAAAACTTTCATCTTTTGTTTACAGGCTTACCTCTTGTAGATCTTTATATAAGAAGATCAATGAATGCTTGCTTGAAGAACCTCGAGAACTTACTCTTGTTGTCCCATGAACGATTTCCAGATGTTGGATGGTGGGACCCTTCCACTAGCACTTCTCTCTCTCTCTCTCTCTCTCTCTCTCTCTCTCTCTCTCTCTCAAGAACCTGTGGTTGGATGTTATAAAAACATGATGAAAACTTGTGGCTGACCTCTCTATTATTCCGTAGTTCTTAATCACAGCAAGTTGGCGGAAAGAAGAAATAGAGAGAGGTCCTCCAAGTGGGGTGGCCATTTGTGCCTTTATAGAGCAATGGTGGCCGGCCTCATTGAAAAGCAAGGAAATGATTCTTATCTCTTATGCTTGAATTTCCAATTTCCAACTAAAACCTCTCCTAACCATTTATATCTTTTCCAATATGATTTAAAGGTTGATCTAACAACTAAAGTATAAATTTATTAGTAATAATCTGCTAGAAAATGAAAGAGGATAGTCCCCAAACAAGGTGGCCGGCCTTATGATTGGATGCCATTTGGCCAACCCATAAGGGCCTCGGTTGGGCTTTCATCAAATGGGCTAGCCTATTGTTTCCCACGCGTAGCAGTTCAGGGCCAACTACTAAGGATCACAATATTGTGGTAAATAAAGAACATGCTGCATCCAGAGCGAGAGAGTGTAGTGTAGGTAAGAAATAGTAAAGTGGCCAAATGGTTGGTCTGGACTTTGTATTAGCCCATACGTAGGGCTGGCAATGGGCCAGGCTTGGGCCGGACTCGGCCAAGCCTGGATCCAGGCCCCCATTATTTTTTTCGGCCCAAGCCCGGCCAATTTCATAGTCGGGCTTTGGAATCAAGGCCCAAGCCCAAACCCATATTCGTGATTCGAGCTTGGGCCGGGCCTGGGCCCGAAAAACCTCAAATCATTGATAAATAAAAAATTTTGGTTTAAGTTGCTTGGCATAATCCAAATTGTTAAACACACTATTGTAATCAAAACATAATACAAATAGATCAAGACTAAATTTTGCTTACTAGGGCATCGAGTAAATAAGTTTGATCTGCTAGGGCTTTGAGTAGATAGACTTGATATACTCTACGAGAGCAATGCATCGAGGGCGTCGAGGTAGCCTTGAGAGCGAGGACTCGAGGGGCCTTGAGCTTGAGAGCGAGCACTCGAGGGGCCAAGGGCGTCGGGGCCTCAAGACATGGTATCGAAGGGGCCAAGCCGCGTCGCTCCGCTCAGCTATGAATTCCGAAGCCTCTGATTCTCTAAAACCATAAGAGGTCAAACCATACTACCGTCATTATATAGCCACATATATAGATTTGAGCCGTTCAATTATCACCCATCGAACGACTCACATCAATCGTAAAGAACCTAATAAGTTACGGCACTTGTTACTACATTTGTTACAGAACTCAACTTGGTAAATGTTAAATGTAAGCTACTAACCGGGTCGGGTTTGGGCCGGACCCATACATGCCCGGGCCTGGCCTGTTTTCTATTTCGGGCCTGGAATTGAAGCCCAAGCCCGATGATTCAGCTATAATTGCAGGCCCAAGTCCTGTGAACTATGGGCCGGGCTAAATCGGACCCGGATCGGGCTCAGGCCCATTGCCAACCCTACCCATACGGAGGTTCATTGCGCTCTAAAGGGGACCTCCAGGGTTTCACTTGGTTACAAGTCATTCATGACACACTTGGGAAATTCAGTCGAGTCACATTGACTCCACTAAACAATGTTAGTGAACTCGTAGTAAGTGAAAATTACATTCAAGTCCTTTTGATGCCTCTTCCCTAACTAATATCCAGTACATAGTTACGGGACTATTTTGTGTCTACCCAAAAGCATATTTACATCTTAATTCCTTAAGTACTTAGCCTAACTATTCGACCACTGGTGCCAAACAATTTTTTTTTAACATGGACCAAACTATCATAAAATCTTTCATGCGGAAAAATAAGTTCTGTTATATTTTATAATGAGAAATACTGAGGACAGACTTTCAGTGATCAAATCCACGGGCTATGGAGTATATAGAGATGATTCTGGTGAGAAACTTGCATGATAAAGCAAGTTGATATTAGAAAGTTTTGATGGGCCTTATGCTTAGAATCCTTTTATTTGGTTTGGATTTATTTAGTTCATTTTGCATGATTTTTATCTTATTTAGCTTTAGAGTGATGTTTTAAATATCTGTAAGCTGTTATTTTAGGAATTGATCACATGGAAGACTATTGTTATTTTGGTGGCCATGGGAGTTAATTAGGTCCAATATTTAATCATTGGTGTGGCGAAGATTTAATTTAGACTATTTTTTTAGTATGGATGTTGCTGATTAAAAGAAGCTCTCATGTTCATGGCCGAAGGTTTGGGTGAGGTCACACCCATTTTAACCATCAATGAAAAAACTCAGCAACTCGAAAGGACGTACCTTAAGATTATATCACATTATCACCCATATTAGGCATCGACACCCTAATATGACACCCCATGCTGATACTTCGTGGGCATATCTTGGCCGTATTAAATTGACCTTGTAGACATTAATTATATAGGCAAGTTACATGTTATCACGAACATAGCTCCTTTCTTATGTTCATTGCATCATCCTGTTGTTTCCTTTTGTGTACATGGATGATGGATCTATTAAAATCACTGTATAGCATAATTGTTGTACTATGCTACAAACTGGTAGAAAAGCAAAGTATTGTGCTTGTTCAATCTTATTAGGTGCTTTGTTGTCAATTAACTATTTTCATTACCAACACAGTTAGCACCTTTGAGTTAAAGGTTATCTTGGTGGGTTGGTGGTAGTTTATTGTACTTCTATAAGCTTCTTGTATCCATGTCACCTCCATATCGACTTGCATAGAATTCAGCATTTATACTTCGTTAGAACTCATTATTATTAACTGATTATATTATATTCTATCAAAAACAGACTTAAAACACTGTCCACATACTTGTAGACTCTTCATTTTATATTTACTGTATGGAGGTGAAAATTGACTGATATCCATACTCAAAGATCTTTTATAATGTAACAAGTGTAAATTATCAAATTGCAGTGAAAGGAAAATATCTATTTATTGTATAAAGCATGAAATGGTATTGATTAAATATTTAGTAGGAGCATGATGGCCTTTGTATCAATTCATACGTTGATGTGAAGTTGTCTTGATGGGACGAAGCCGGTGCTGTCCTATGATATTGTCATATTGATACCTAAATAATGGAAGCCGAGATTGGTGAATTTTGTGGTGTTGATCCAGTTATTAGAGGGAGCCTAATTCCATGTGCTAGTTGAGATACATAAAAGCTAGAGTTATTTCTATCCTCTCCCAGTCACTCTTGTAGTCGCATCTGTTCCTGCTTTTGGCTTTCAAGATACATATACTCTGTTATCAACCTTCTAGCCTTTTGTCATTTATATGGGTTGGCTTTATGAATCGAAGTATAATTGGTCAAATTTTTGAGAACACGTTACAAGCTGCTCTCAACCTGGAGACAGTCATTCATGTATTGATTTTGAATTCATTGCTAGTGCAACTTTTCATGAGATTGGTTTACTTCCATCCATGGCACGCAAAGGGCTGCTTGTTGAACATGTAAACCTTCCTTATTCATTAGATCAAGCGAATACAACTAAGGATCAAGTGATCAACTCTCCAAGATTGCTATAGACTTGGAAAGGATTTAAGATGAAGAGGGAAAAAGGCTTGATGAAAGTGAACTGCATTCATCTTTGAAGCACAACTAAAGGTGCCAAGTCAAACACATATTCTTGAACTATATACATTTATATGGTTGTCATATCTCTATCATATACTTGTGTTAGATCTTTGTCTATATTTGCTCCATGTATATATAGATATGTGGTATATGTATAGCCTGGCGCATGGACCATGTATACCTAGTTTTTATCCCGTATGGTTACCTTTGTATGAGAACTGCATTTTTGCTTCCCAGAAGCGGATTTTCAACAATTTTATCTATATGCTCATCAGCGAGTTGTTTATAACATAGATTTTAGTGAATGCCACGTCATATCCTTAGATAACATATAGAATTAGAATGTCTTTTTTTTTTTGAGAGAGAGGTTGAATCTATGTCATTTTATATATCTTCGTAGGGTGGTACTTAGTGGTGGCTGGAAAAACAAAGGGGTTATGTTTGGAGCAATTATTTTGGTAGATATGTCTGTAAAGCTAACTTAAGCGCACTAGATCATGCATTGTCTTTACTTCTCTTGAGATGCAGTGAATAAAGGAAACTTCATTTTTCTAATTTGGCCAAATTCTTGAGTTTATGCTTTCCTACTTAATCTTTTGAATTTTATGGAATATGGTTTGTTTAACATTTAAAATGGATCAATTTTTTTATATCTGTTTTTGTTTTTGCTGTAGGGATTCTTGGATCCTAAAGCATTTTCTGATTTTATCTTTGAGAGAGAAATTTGTATAAGTATTGCTGCTTCAATACGTGACGTTTGCAAGCACAATCCAGATAGAGGCATTGACCTTATACTATCTGTCTCGGTAAGAATGTTTACAAACTCTTTATATGCTCTTTTTATCTATACTATGAAAACTTCAATCATTTCCTTTCTCTTTAACAGTCATGTATTGAGAGCCGAGTTTCCTCCATACAAGCTCTTGGTTTTGAAAGCCTTGCACATCTTTGTGAAGCAGATGTAGTTGGTAAAGTTATTTATTAGTAGGAGAGCATTTACATCCATTTTACTTTTCAAGAACATCATGTTTTTCTCCTATTTTTGACTGACTGAGTAAGAAAACTATTCTGTGAATGGGCTCTAGTTTTTAAAACCTTGTGATGCAGGGCGGCTTCGATCGTCGTTGCGTGAGAGGAAGAGGAAGAAGATAGAAAGAGTGGGCCTCGCGCCCTTGGCCTCACGCCAAATCCGATCTCACACCGTCATGAGCCTCACGCCTGCTCTCCTCTCATAGGGGAACTCGTGGCAAGATGCACGCAATTTCATTCATAACTATTCGACCCTCAAAAAGAGAGGCTTTGTGATCTTTTTATACTCCCAAGTGAATACAAAATGTATAAGACTTGTAGTTCCCAAAAGTAAAGGACTAGGACATCTAAAACACTCATACAACCCTTATAAGTTGGGTTTTGATATGTGCAGAAATTACCATAAAAAGAACTCCGAAAATAGCAAATAAATAACTAAAAACAGCAAAATTAAATACTAATGGGCCTTAAACAAATGGGCCATCAAAATTAAGCTGAGCCTAGGCCTTGGAATCCATGTAGCGCAGCCTGACTCCCACCAAACGCTTCCGCTACGTGGAGCTCGTCTCGAGTTCTGCTGTAACTGTAGCTGATGGAATCATCGGGATCACCACCAAAGTAACTCATCAGACTCAGAAGCTGATGGTAGAGACCCTGTAGTGGATGTTGTATCATCAAACGATCGTCTCCCGGATCCCATACAAGAAGTCAGCTGGAGTCGTGGCTGAAGTAGTCCTGGAACCTAAAGTCAGGAAAGTACCAAGCCCGCGGTGAAAGGTCTAACCTGAGGAAGTCAATTGTCGGGACTAGTGTGCTAAAGTCGACACCCGATGGCGGCTCTGCTGGTAGTGAGTGCTCCACTTGGGGCAAAAACAGAGGTAGAAGATCCACTGGAGGTGTTGCAGAAAATGGAGACTCGACTGGTGGTACTATAGTAGGTAGAAGATCATCTACTGAAGTGACTGTCGGAATCGAAAACTCGTTGGGATGTGGAATGTCCTCAAGAATCTCCACTGGTGGCACTGCTGGAGGTGGTGCCACTGGTGGGGGTGGAGCTGTTGGTGCAAGAAGCACAACTGATGGAGGTTTGACTGAGGCTCGGACTTTGCGTCGTTGTAAGATCGTAGCCTCTTGCTCAATCTTGCTAATCAGCTGCATCATATCATCAAGTCGTTCTTCAGCCGATCCTCCTTGATGGGTCGATTGGCAAAGTCAGCTCTCAGATTCGATCCTTTATGAGTCAAATATTGATAAATTCATGAGATGTGGATGGATAGATGGTAAGGCCAGATGTACCTACCCAATTAAGGAGTTGTGCAAAAAGGGCGGTTTGATTATACATGATGATCAAGGGCATAGTCGTAATTCTGAATAGCTAGGATGACTGGACGAAAAGCATGAATGTCACGAGTGGATCGGGTTTGAAAAATCATGCAACTTTGGTATTTGGTCGTTCAATTTTGACTAATGGATCAAAAGATAGGATCTATTGATGCTTGTCGGGTTTGAATCGGATTTGGGTCGGGTCTGAGAGTGCAATTCGGGTTCAGTCACTTAAGTTAAGGGGCTGTTTTTTTTGTTTGTTAACTGTGGGATGAATTGACACCTTTGGATGGGTATCTAAGGGTGGGTGGTTGAGGGGTAAAGAGGATGTGGGATTAAGAGGTCATATGTTAGGGTTTTTTTTTTGGCAGCTTTTGGGAAAATCTGAGTAACGGTTGCAAGGAAGGGATGGCGGCGACCAGCAAAGGACATCAACAGCAAGAAAGAAAAATGAAGGTAAGTTTCTCTTCTTTCCTTTCTCTTTCTCCTTCCTTTTCTATCCTCTTTCCTTCTTTGTGTTCTCGTTTTTTTCCTTTCAGATCTTACCTCTATAGCTACTTCTTTTTTTTTTGTGAACATGAGCAAAGAAAGGGGAAACCTGATGGAGCGATGGGAGGTAAGGCGGGCTGTAGATCGGGGCTGTAGGCGGTGACGCAGGTCGGCGGGATCAGACAGGTGGCCGATGAAAACGCGTTGAAGATGATGACAGTGGTGATGGCGAGGATCGTTTGGCGAGATTGAAATTCGTCAACCTGGCTCTGATACCAAAATTGATGCAGGACGACTTCAATCGTCGTTGCACTAGAGGAAGAGGAAGAAGATAGAAAGGGTGGGCCTCGCGCCCTTGGCCTCACGCCAAATCCGATCTCACACCGGCATGAGGCTCACGCTCACTCTCCTCTCACAGGGGAACTCGTGGCTAGATGCACGCAATTTCATTCATAACTATTTGACCCTCAAAAAGAGAGGCTTTGGTGTCTTTTTATACTCCCAAGTGAATACAAAACACGTAGGACTTGTAGTTCCTAAAAGTAAAGGACTAGGACACCTAAAAATACTCATACAACCCTTATAAGTTGGGTTTTGACATGTGCAGAAATTACCATAAAAAGAACTCCGAAAATAGCAAATAAATAACTAAAAACAGCAAAATTAAATATTAATGGGCCTTAAACAAATGGGCCATCAAAACTAAGCTGAGCCTGGGCCTTGGAATCCATGTAGCGCAACCTGACTCCCATCACCTTGAAGTGATTCAAGAACTGTACAGTCTGGGTTGATTACTATGGGCTCTTTTATCCCTGTTAGCATGTTGTACTACAGCGATCAAACATATTTTACCAAGATCTTAAATCGCCTAATTTATTTTACAGTTTCTGTTTTTCCTCAAATTTGCGAAGTATTCTTTCTTGTCCTACAATTTCTTGAGAATAATATATGATGAATATTTAGAACTTTCCATCTGTCCCTTGTCTGAAATGTAAAAGATAGGATTTGCCTCATCATAGTTGTTACATTTACTGGAAAGATAGTGAATATTGGTACATGTTGTAATTGAAAAGCTCTAATGCCTTTTGTCACTTGTTCAACTTCCTGCCATATTGGGTTTGGTCATGTGTCCTAAATCCTAGGCCTTCAACTTCCTACCACATTGGGTTCTGCTCATGCTGTACTTAGACCCAAACTTTTTTTATTTATTTTGACTATTACTAGAAAATTTCTAGTTTTTTGTCATTATTAATACCCACAGTATTTTCTTCATGTGGGCATGTCCTACTTCAAAGATGAGTCATCTTTTCCTTGGATAATTCATTAATTTACTATTCAAGCGTTGAATCATTAAATATTAACGAGTGTCAGGTCTCTCACAGTTTACCTTGTAGTCTCCATCTTCGTTGGAGCATTGTTTAAAGAATTGTATCACACATTCATACCTTGTGATACATATTGTATTGCGTTTCAAAATCCTCAATGCGTTAATTTTACTTTGTCAAGGTATCTGGTCCTTGGGATGGTTATGTCCTTTAGAAGCCTTAAGGATTACTCTAATCCTGGGATGTTCCCAAACCAATTTATTTTCATAGGATTTGGTTTGTCTATGGCTGGTCTAACATAAGTTGAATCAAATGAAAGGAGGACCAGCTCAGTTCTGTGAAATGCTTCTCCAGGATTAGAGTTTTGGGTTTTTGTAGAGGAGCTCCTTTTTGTTATTTTTTGTGGGTTGGAGCCCTCATCTTCTTCTATCTTTATGTCTTTTAGCTGTATTTTGCAACTCTTCTTTTAATACACAGGTAGGAGTCTGCCTAACCCCCTTGGAGCTTGCCTCAAAAAACAAAAAGAGACCGTGAGCTAGATCTACAATAAGAACATGAAGAGAGCTATTAAACTGGCATTATAGAGCCGTCTTCCCTAATAAATTGGTCATCTTTCATGCTAACTAGAAACAAGGAAATCAATTCTACGCATGCGTTGGTTCATCCTTATTTTTTCTTATTTGTTTCTTATTTTTTTTCATAAATATATTTAAGCGTAAAAACCAATGTTTTTAGAAGATGCTTTAGGAAAAGAGTAGTTCTATGGATACTGAAGTGGACCAATAAATCTAGAGGTTGATAAAAAAATACCGATATGGGGGAATCCCCAAATCTGCATGTTATTATCTTAAAGCCAAGGAATTAAATTGTTTTCTTTTAGTGCAATTTTAAATCGGTTATCCTTTGTTCAAAGAGTAAATGAGATCTCCTGAGGAATATTTTTTTATGGGGTTTTCGTCAAAACTTTAGTTATCTCTAATTTATTTTATGGTTTCTTTAAGTTTGCTTACAAATTCTGAATTTTAATTTCAATTTGTTAGTGGTTAAAGTATAATGTATTTTTTCCTGCGTCCGTAGAGTAGATCTACAAATTAGTATGACTTTGGAATTTTTAGCCAAACTCACCTTTTGTTTTGCGTGAGAGCCAAAAATTGAAAATAGTTCTCTACACAAATGTTTTAAATTCAACCTTTTTTGTTTCATTAAAATTTTGAACATCATAAAAGATCAATCATGATGATACCTTAAAGTCGATAAATTTGAGATCTTTTTAATTTATGGTTATTTTTAATTTTATAAATAAAACTGAATAGCTTGCACTTATGTATTTCTTATTCAGTTATAACTTATCGATCTTCTTTAAGGACTAGATTAGAGGGAAGCATGTTGTTAGGTATCAAGCTTGTAATGAGTTTAGTTTGTTGAGAACAACTGTAGGGGTTACTTGTACCACTAGTGGTTTACACCTGAGGGTACTAAAACACTAGTATACCCAATAGTCTTATTGGAAATGGACTTGAACCATTCAGAAACAGATCAAAGGTGGATCATTTCTTTCGGGTCAGGATACTGCGTACGCATAAAATTTGTTGGCATTATGGACGTGGGAGGAAGATAAGAATCACGAGCTTGATTTCCAAAGGTGACTAGTTATTTCTTGATGATAAATGATTTGGTAATTAAGTTCCATGCAATGTCTTCCTACAGACCTAGCGCCAACACATGCATAATGCTCTACTTTTTTTTTGCCTCGTTCAAATTCTTTGAGCTTATATATTTTTTTGCATAACTTCCTTCAAGCCCATCTAGAATTCTGCTACTGCATTAATTTTCTTTGGTGCATGCCATAACAAGTATGAACTTGTATTATTCTGTAATGTCCCTGCTAAATTTGTTCCAGTATTTTTGGATCCACAAATAACTCCTAGTTACCTTGTAGTAGTAAGACTTCTCCGTGCCATCCAAAAATTATAGCCGACTCCGTAGCTATCTTTCATTAGGATGTATACATTGCTCTTTCTTTTAGTAAAATGGTATTGTTATCATTAATTCTCTAAACACCAGCTATACGAACACCTACAATGCATGACTGTCAACAAAGGAATTGTTTGTTTCCCATTAGTTTTTTTTGTCAGAAAATAACAGGCATGTCGGCACCATACGGTACTTAAAGTGAAGCTAGGTCATTTATAAATATTTAGAAATTTGGTGCCGAATCTTGTGGAGATGTCACTATCTAAAATTATATGAATATTTCACATGCTCCAAAATTTGATGTTGAACAGAGTATCTATATATGTAGGATACATGATGCAGGAGACTGAAACTATAAACATTCAATAGTTTCTAGTAAAGTACTGCTGCTGATGGGTGTCAGGAGAATTTTTGGCTATAGAATGAATGAATAACGCTAGGAAAAAGTAATACGTATAGAATGCAACGTTATGCTACTCATCTATTTGCTTTGTCCATTTCTTTCTCAATTTCAATTGCTATGTATTGGATAAGATTGGAAAATGTTCCATTGTAATTCTGATGCATCAATTTTTTTTTCTTGTTTTTCTCCTCCAAGCTATCATCTAACTGAAATTGCTAGGGCATTGAATAGTGCCAGAATCCTGTGATAATAAATTTTGTAAGGTCATTGGATGCAGACCTACACTTTTCTAAATTATTTCAGATTTTTATACTTATCTACTGAAATATAGTGCTTTAGAATGTAGTTGTGCTGTAGATCCTCAATTGTTTGTTTAATAGATTGAGCATTATAATTTTGGTTTTTATATTATGTAGGTCTTATCCGTGTTACTAATATTCTCAGATTTTTACACTGCTTGGGATGTTATATCGAAGCATATGCTGGATTACTCATCAGACCCGATTGTTGCAAATGGGTAAGAAAGTTTGAAGTCCAGCTCTGTGGAGGGATTTAAGAATGTTTCAAGCGTTCTATAACTCTCTAAATGTTTTTACTCTCTAAATGTTTTTACTGATTAGCGCACACAAATGATAGTGCACCCAGAAGGTTGTTTTAGTGTTCTATAAATCTTAAAATCAACCCCACAGAACTCTAAGTCAACTCCACATTCTTTAATGTGCCTACACATATAATATGCACCCAAAATGTTGGAACATGCTTATTGTTACTTAAAGCGCTATCACATTATTACTTTCGATGTTTTGCATGCACCTTTTTCAACTATCAATGACCATTGTATTATATATACTGAGGTCTAGGAAATCATTTCCATATATATATATATATATATATATATATATATATATATATATATATATATATATATATATATATATATATATATGGGAAAAGGAAACCTCCAGACATTCGGAGGGAAACCTACCTCCATATGCAATGATTTTATGAGACTCCAATGAAGGAGATTCTTTTCAATGATAATCACCTTATCTTAGATAGAACACATGCCAAAAATCACAATCACCATTGTATTATTCATACTGAGCTCTAGGAAATCATTTCCATATATATATATATATATATATATATATATATATATATATATATATATATATATAGGAGAAATGATTTGGACTAGGAAATGATTTGGAGAAATGATTTGTCCTAGACCACAGTCTAGGAAATCATTTTCATATATATATATATATGGGAAAAGGAAACCTCCAGACATTCGGAGGGAAACCTACCTACATATGCAATGATTTCATGAGACTCCAACGAAGGTGATTCTTTTTCGACGATAATCACCTTATCTTAAATAAAACACATGCCAAAAATCCGCACATTTGGAAAGTTGTTGAGGCATGAAATATGATGTTCAAAATTAACGGTTATAATGGACGACCTATTAAGCTTCCAACATTTGATGCCTCTAAAGGTTTCAAAATTTGCCAAAAATCACTACATATGGAGGTAATTTTCCCTCCGAACTTATGGAGACTCCCTTTTACTTATATATATATATATATATATGTATGTATGTATGTGTGTGTGTGTGTGTGTGTGTGTGTGTGTGTGTGTGTGTTTTCCTAGGTAGGTGATAACCTTTGTTAATGGAAGTCTTTCAAGTTCCCTCACAACTTTAAACATGGTTTATTTCGACAATAACTCACATTATATATGCAACATGAACTTGACACCCAACGGCCTTCTTTTCTGTTTATGTGTGTGCTTTGCTCATATTTAGCAAGGAAGAAGGCCATTTCTCGCGTCTTTGATGCATTTTTATTGACCATAGTTTTCTTTGTGACAATTGTTTTCTTCTATTTTATGAATTCTGCTTTTTATTTTCCTTCTTCCATTGTCATGGTGCAGCTTGTGCACTCTGTTAAGATGGGGCGCATTGGATGCAGAAGCTTATGCTGAAGCATCAAAGATTGTTCTGCAGATTTTGTGGGAAGTTGCGACATCGAAAATCCCTTCTACTAAATCTTTATGGGTGAAAGCACGAGTGTCTGCCTTCAAGTCCTTGTCCCATTATGAGGTGAAACGTTCTTTCTTGTTGCAAGTTGCAACTATTCTCTTCGTGTCATTGGCCATATTATGCAGCATTTATTAATTTTAGTTTGCTCTTCACTAGTCATTTGTTTGATAAATTATTCTGCTATGCTTCTCTATTTACTTCAGAAATGGGTTTACCTCTCATGCTTATTCAATTACCATTTCCAGGTAGTGGGTGTTCAGAAAACCATTATTGATTTCAAGAAAAGGAATTTGCAGTGTCTTCTTTCTGAAGAATGTGCTGAAGTTCTTAAGGCAATGGAGGAATTTGAACTGAAGCTTATCGATTTTGAATACATGTTAGTATTAAGTATATTAGTTATCTTATTTGTGTCTTATACTGGTTTATATGATTGAAGTGCCCTTACTGAGTGACTTTTGGGTGGTTATTTAGAACAAGGCATAGAGTGCTCAAAGAGAAAAGAGTCAAGGTGCACAAGATTGAAAAGCTGTTAGAAGTATTTCCTCAGGTTATGTTTTCTCCAGGTATCAAGACTAAGCTATAGGGCATTACTAAATAAATGACCTTATTAGCTGGTGTTTTAGTTGTTTGACTTGAATTTGATTTTCTTGCATTTTGCAAACACATTCATGTTTGTCCTCTACAATATGTATTTAGTGCATCTTTAATAAAATTATAACTTCTTTAAATCCAGAAACTTGATGACAATTTTTTTTAAAAATCAGAATTGTTCCAAGCCAGAACTTGTCATTTTTTATTCGGAATTGTTCCAAGCCAGTTACTTATCATTTTTTATTCAAAATTGTTCTAAGCGAGTTACTTGTCTTGAAATCCAGAAACTTAATGACGCATTTGGTAAAAGAGGAGGGCTTTTGGTTATTTGGGTAACATGGACTTTTAAGGAAGTAAGTCTGAATATAGGAGATACGGATAAAGTATCAACTGTCCACCATTGCATCAAATTAGGTTTTAAACCAATTAGTGAAGAGAAATGGTGGGAATCAGTTCTCCCTGGGAAAAGAGAGTCTATGACTCTTCCTGTGGGGCCCACCAACAGGAGAGAGGAGTCTTCTGACCAAGGTCGAAATTTCCATTTTGGTCAATACTTCGACCCCTCTGGATATGGAAATATTTCGTGGAAATATTTCGACAGTGTGGAAATATTGGATTTTATAGAAATGGTGGAAATATTGATTTTTTAATGGAATTTTTCAGTGAATATTTGCATAGTCATAAACCAAGTATATATACATAATTTGGAACACTCAGATAATAATGATACCCAATCTACAGGTGTAAAGCATCACAAAGCATGTATTCTACATTTGAGTCTATGAGTCTTGTGCAGTCTTGTTTGGTCCTGTTTTGATCTATGTTTTTAAAATAGATTTTAATTTTTTTTGTGGATAAAAATATTTCCAAAATAAAGATTAGTTGATTGTTAAAATAATGCTTCAAACGATTTTGAAAACGGACTTAAAACAAGAAAGTTGTGCAAGTTTGAAATCGTGCAAAAATTATGCTGAAATGCAAAACACTGTTTTTTTACTAAGTCTGAAAAAAAGAGTTTTTATAAAGAAAAGTTTTTATACATTCAAAATTTTCTTTGATGGACCATGATTTTCTAGATGTACTTGTAGTTCTACATCTTGTGGAATTTTTTGAGCTAAAAATGAGTTGATTTAACCACTTTTCTCAACATACAAATTTTATGAAAAACCGAAAAAACTATTTTCTCCTACTAAAACTGAAAACCTACTTTTTGATTTACTTGGTTTTTGATTTTTTTGATATTTTTATTGAAATCAAATGGGGGGGGGGGTATTTGCTTATTTACATATAATAACTTAAAGTAAATGGAGAAAATAAAATTTAAGTAAGACGACATGTACTTAAATGTTATTATATGTAAATAAGCTGCTGAGAACGAAACCCCCAGTCCCCTTTAATAACCAGTCAGTCCTACCATTTTGGTGCCAAAATCCCGAAATTTCTCGAAATTTCCCGAAATATCTCGAAATTTCCATGAAATATCGCGATATTTCGTGCCAACAAATATATCGTGCGAAATATCGCGATATTATCGTGATTCCTATTTCGTTCGATATCACAATAGGAATTTCGTGCCGATGTTTGAGAAAACCGAGATATTTCATGAAATATCTCGAGATTTTGTACCTTGCTTCTGACATCTCCTGCAGGGGAGAAACGACCTCTCCCTTCCATGTCTCACTAATAGTCCATGGAAGGTCCAGTTATAACGGTTTTAATTGGAGGTTACTGGCAAGTCTTTCTTCGTATTATTTCATTATTCTTTTCTCTTTACTGAAAAACAACATTATTTATTTCATTATTTACTGAAAATAAAAAATGCCTACAAATAGAAAAAAACTGATTGTATGTGATTAATAGTCCTTTTTCCACCTGGGTTTTGTTCCTAGTTTTAATTTTCGAATCCTAGGAAGGTTAAGTACTTTAATTTTAGTCTATAAGGACCCGTTGAATTCAACTTTTAATTCAATAAAAAACAGAAATCAGCCATTGCTAAATTTTGTTTAGAAGAGCTAATTTTGAAATTTCTAGTTCTCTTGTAGCTTCTTGTGTACTTCTACTTGTGTGGATTCTTTTGATAGCCTATTGTTCCTGAATAGTCGGCATGTTCAATATTAGATTAGGGTGTTTTCAGAACACCCTCTGCTGACCTCCAGCATGTACAAGAAATGTGAAGGGTTGATGTCAACTTAGCTTATGTTCAATAAAGAGGTCAGATTTTGTAACCCATGTTTTCCTTTGATTTTGTAGGATTCACTTTTGATGTCTAAGCCTTTTCCATTGAAAGGGTTACATGATGGAGTAAGAAAATGATGTTCTCTAACACAAACCTACACCCATGCTCTCGGGATAAGTTATGTTGTATTCAGTCCGTATGTATGCATTTAATTGTCATGTCCAATTCTGGCCTTCAATTTAGAGATTTAAATTCCGTTGGCACCATGGACTTGTAAATAGAAAATTCTGAAGTGGTTGCCCCAAGTGTAGGCTAGGGCTTTGTAAATAGAAAATTCTGAAGTGGTTGCCCCAAGTGTAGGCTAGGGCTTAAGTGCTTAACCATTCCTTATCCTAAGTCACTCTCTGAAATGTGAATTCCTCCCACTCTCTTTAATGAAAAATATCCAGGTTTTGATGTATCCAAGAGCATGTTGATGGCATTAATACCATATCAGGATGTAAGGACCACACCTGTGATTGGCTGCCAGCCAAACAGTTTCAGAATTGTGACTGCATCATTTACCTTCAAGTTTTCGATAATGATAGGATTGCAAGGGTGATTTTATCTTCTTGAGCAGTGTGGTATTAGCTACCAAGCAATTCTAAACGACCTAGTCATTTCATGACAGGCAGAGTTAATACTTGGAATCTGAATGCAGTTATATGGCTTTGATAGTTTGATATGAAGTTCTGTATTGTCAAGCCTTTGGATTTTATGTTGTTTCCAGGGATTACTAAGTATCTTAAGGATTTCTTTTTGTGTTGTCTTGATGGTTTTGTTTGCAAGTTGTCCATTAAATGAATTTATCTTGAAAATAGGAAACTAATGAGTAATGGCAATTGTCTTTTTTTTAATTGTTGTAAGGATTATCTTTGTACATAGTCGACAGTTTTTGGCATGAGATGTAGAAATAAATATAAAATAAAGCCTTTAATTGTTGTGTGAAGTTGTGATGTAAGATATACAAAACACACTTATCCAAAGAACAAACTTTACTAAGACATTAAGAGAAGCGAGGAGAAATTAATATTGGTACTACACTTAATTTTTTTGATTGAAACTTCATATCGAATAGTTTTAATATTGTCAATTCTATCTATTAGTGATATTTTATAATTTTATTGAAAGTGCAGATAAAAAAAGAAATTTGATTTGCGTTTATGCTAGCTGTAAACTTTATTGTTTATTTCAAATTGAGGTGTAACTATATGGAGAATAACGTGTATTACAAATTCTTGGTAATGAAAAAAGCTCTATTTGTTTAGAACTCCTCAGCGTCATATATGATGGAGTGTTAAGGCAGACCCGTACTAGTGGTGAAGGTACGATTCGATCCCAGGTCTCTGGTACAGCCACCAAGAGACATTGCTGACTATGCTAGTTGCCACCCTCTCAAGTTCCTTGAGTTATTTTGTGATGCAGGCCTGATTTGCTTCAGGATTCATTAAAATATTCTTATATCAGTTTTTCATATATATTTATGTCCGTTTATGGTGTTTTTGATTATTTTATGATTTATTTATCACTTGTAATCAATGCCTTGTCGGGCGGGGATGTTCACGACCTCATCCGGAAGCTTTTTGGATCATTTTGGGCTCTTTTGGATGTGTTTACAACTTTTAACGTGAATAAATAGGCTAGTAAGTAACTTCAGAGCACTGACGGTTGAGATTAGATCTAGAATCCGATGGTTGGATCACCATGACTTAAAAATTAAATGACGTGGCAATTAATAGTGGCTTTAATTACAACCTCATGGGCTTTTAAGATAAACTCACCTGAGGCCTATCTCCCCCCCTCGCTCTTCCTTTTCTCTCCTAGTTGTTTCCCCTCTCTCCCCTTAGTTCTCTCTCTCTCTCTCTCACTTTTAAGATAAACCCTTGAGGCCTCCATCACTTTCTTTCTTTGACCTTGGTCATTGGGTTGAAACCCTAATTCTTTCTTTTATCACTGCAACTTAAGATAAACCCACCCTCCATCGCATTCTTTTTTTGATCTCGGCCATTGGATTGAAACCCTAATTCTATATAATGGAAGAATTCCTCGATGTGATATATTAGGGTTGACTCGTGTCCTTCCTCGACTTCGCCTCAAGAAGCGTTGTCTTCCAACTCTGGAAGTGATACTTGGCTAGTGAACCGAATGATTCGACGATTCCATCGACGGCCTTTCTCTGTGAAGGCTTTCCCTGGGAGATTCCTTGTAAATCTGTGACGGATTGATTTATCATTTATCCTCACCTTTATCCTCTTTCTTCGCTTTCGCATCATTTTATCTTTGTTTTCTTTGCCTCCGCTTCGCATCACATCTATTAAACGTCCTAGTTCATCTATTTTGAAGCCATTAAAAGCAATAATCGTCATTATGTTAATCGGATCGTTGTGGCCCTTGCAGAACTTGTTTAGTTTCTTTTATATAAATAAATTGCTTGCTGATTTTGTAAAATCTAGACACAGTTTTAGCCGTAACTTCACATTCAACGATCCGATCGACCCCAAAATTTGACCAGTCCTTCCTAGCATCAATACCGACATCCCCATAAATTTTTGTCAATATTGAAAAAATTGAACATTCTAGAAATACGAAAATACTCCTGGATGTTCTGTTTTTCAGCATGTATCAAGTTGATATCAGAGCAATCTGACGATATGTCTGAGCTCAAGCATGCAGTTCAGGAATGCAACAATGGCAACAACTGAAAGCAATTATAATGAAATTGCTGCATTTGATGCAATTTCAAGTTTCCTGCATTTGCTAATGAAATTGAAAGCCTAAATGGACATGGCGTCAGATTGGGGCCTGAGCAATTGATGTATGCATGAGCAAATGCAGCTTAGGCATGCATCCAATGCCCAAACATTTGCAGATTACCCATAAACTTGAAATTGCATGATTGCATCAAATGCAACAATTTCATTATCAATTGCTTTCAATTGCTGCAATTGCATCGAATGCCTGATCTGCCTGATCGCTTTCTTTCTTTGATCTCGGCCATCGGGTTGAAACCCTGATTCTATATAAGGGATGAGAGAACAAAACAATGCAAATTTTTGATGAAAGAATTCATGCGCGTGAGAGATTAGGGTTGACTCGTGTCACTACCCCTTCTTCATCGATTTCACCTCGAGAAGCATCATCTTCCACCTCTGGGAGAGGTACTCGGCTAGCGAACTAAAGGATCTGATGATTCCATCGACGACCTTTCTCTACGAAGGATTTCTCTAGGAGATTCCTTGCAAATCTATTAAACGCCCCAATTCATCTATTTTGAAGCTCATTAAAAGCCATAATCATCATTATGTTAATCGGATCGTTGTGACCCTTGCAGAACTTGTTTAGTTTCTTTTATATGAAAAAACGGCTTGCTGGTTTTCTAAAATCTGCATAATGTTTTAGCCGTAACTTCATATCCAACGTTCCGATCGACCCCAAATTTTGACCTATCATTCCTAGACATCCCCATGAATTTTCGTCAAGATCAAAAAAGCTGAATATCCTGAAATGACAAAAATAGCTGACCTGTTTTTCGGATTTCCCAAAATCCCTACGAAACCTAGTGTAGGTCACCCTCGCCTACATCACTTTGGCTGAACGCCTTGTTGAAATTTAACATTTATATGAGTAGTTTCAACTTGCCACAGTGACCTTTTCCCTGAGAAATAAGTTATTCCCATAAAAAATTTTTTTGGCTTGTTTTTCTTTTTGTTATGGAACTTAAATTACAGCTTCAGAGTAATCCATAGTTCTTCATTGAGTTTTTTATGTTCTTATGCAGGGAAACAAAACTTCAGAGCTAGTGAGTTACCTGGTGCAGCTCTGTTGTCTCTTGTTTTCACTCCTAAAGACGTACATGGCCAAGGCACTCCTAAGGTAAAGACTACCTAGTGGTTTCATGCTTTTTAAAATCCAATTTTCTGTTGTTTATCAAGCTGGATTTTCAAATTAATCTAATGAACTGAAAATGTTGCCAACTGATGAATCCACTCTGATGCTGTTTCATCAGGATTTGCTTGAAGTACATGCTGCTTATGAAAATGCTCTGAAGGAAATAGCTGAATCTTTTCTTGTATCGAGGAATATTTTGGTTGCTCTTCTTGCACTTCAGTCTTGGAGGTCTTTTATTCACCGGTGGATGAGGGCGATGGTTATGTTTGCTAACGATAAAGTGCCATCTAATGTATCAGATAAAGGATCAAAGTTTGCCCAGGATATCTTTAAGGTCTAATCGCATCTCTTTTATCAGTTCATGTATTTGTTTTTTCTCCTTTTCGTTAGGGATGTTCATGGTAAATGTTATTTTGCATTCACTTCTATCTTTTACATGGTGCTGAATTTATGAAGTGTCGCCCTCTTAACCTTCTGATAGCACCCAAGGTCCTGTCACTTCCTCTTCGTCCTCTGGTATTGTCGTAATTGTTAGATAGGGCACCCAAAAGAGTTCTTTGTCCGGAAGGTCCTTACTTCCACCTTGCTCTTCTAAAGAGTCTTTGCTTTGGTCCAACTTCCATTTTTGTTGCATGAACTCTTCGAGCACCACCGGGAATTGTGGTGGTTTCTCTAGTTGTTCATTTGGCACCAACTTTTCGACCATCTTCTGCTTGTCAAGCAGCCTCACTGCATTCATGCATAGGCGTTCTACAAACGAAAGCGAACCAATGCATTTCCTTTAGCGGCCGCTACCATAGGACATAGAGTATTTCATTCTTAAATCTTTTCAATGATTCATTCGTCTAAGGGTTAAACGGAGACCTTTTTAAGGTTCCCTAGATCTTATCCCACCAAGGTCAAGGTGTTCATTCAGATCAATACCATCTAGGGTTCGACCCGTGGTAGCTGGGGTCACCTTACCTGGAGCAGATCGGTCGGTCTTATAGACACGTGATTAAAAGCTCCATAGGGTTTATCCACTCTATCTAATAGTATAGGGAGTTGACCCACTCAACTAAAAGGAGAGGCACATGATTCTTTGATAGACTCTACCTTGATCGAGCTGTTCCTCTTTCTTATTGATGGCTCTGAAGTCTCTTTTCTTCATCTATGAGCGCACTACCAGCAGTGGAGGAGCTTGCTCAAGAACTGAGAGCCGGCCATCCAGGGACTGGATAGCCCTTCTTCAGTCAAGTGTTTGTCGCTATACTATAGGCACCACCAAGAACAAGAAAGAGGTGCTCTTAGTTACGTCACTAAGTAGTGTTATTCTGTCCTTCGAGGGACTCCATCAAGAAGAGATTCTTTTTGTCACGTCATTTGCCCGCTCGTTCCACTTTCTTAATCAAGGATTAAGGTATCGGATATCATTTTTGTGCTAGTCAAAGGCCATACCTACCATGTTGACACTTGTCCACCAATTACATGGGAAGATGACCAAACTTTCTGAAGATGCGACCGTCATGCTAATAAACATGCTTTAAAAACTTTTTTTCCTTTATCTAAGCATTTTTAATTTCTTAGTGTGGGCACTAGACATGTTTGGCACATGTATTATTTTGAAATCATCAGAAGTAGTATTATGTCAAGATTGAACATGTAGATTAAGTTAATCGTACCATTGGTTATATTAGTTCAACTTGTTTCCCTTTCATCAAATGTTTGGTTAACACATAATACGTCTAATCTTTCATAGTCATTATAGGATTCATCCATCGATGTTGATCTCCTCAGCCTCTTCTAGAATTAGGTTAACCATTACACCCGATTACATGAGGGATCAATAAGTCTATAAATGCCAGTATGTAAGTAGACCTGCAATGGTACAATCGTTTCTTGGACACTTGACTAGTTTTTCCTTTACATCCCTATCCTATAAAAATTGGCAGGATAAGTTTGTGCCCTTTGCTCCCTTTGTTATCTCCAAGAGTCTCATGCGACCTCTATAACTGCGTGCAAACAATTGCCAGATCTATTATGTCCACAGTAGTTTGTGATGATCGAACCATCATCTTTTGGGTCTTTGCTGGTCATAACCCCTCACATGCACCCAACAACAGAAGTATGGTAAATTGATGTCCGTAACTCAGTCTACTATCTCCAAGCACAAATCAAGGCTTTCATCCTATCATTTCAGCAGTTATAATGTCCACTGCAAATCGAGATGCTTTATACGTTTGTCCATCTTTTGTCCATAGATTAAAGAGTCGCATGAGAACCACGTTTGATGTATCTGTCAGGCCTCAAGGGATTGAGGACATGCCCCAATGTCTCCCTTAAACGAGCTTGATGATATTAAACGCAAGTTGAGCCTTTAGTATAGCAATGACTTGCTCTGCAAAATGAGCAATTCTCCTGAAGCCAGAAACTCTCTTTCCTGATCAATAGGAGGTGACATAATCCCTACAATTGCATAGATAATATAATTGTTAGATACATTTCATGGCAGTCGACACAGTAAATTGAATAATCATGTATGCAATTAGCAACTAATTACTTATATATAATGTTTTATTTTCTTTGTTAGCAAAATAATAAGCAATCTACAGTATAACTATTATTATATGGGAAAAACTAACTTTTCATTTTAATTAATTTTCAAGTAGGAGTAACTATCCATTTAATACTTTGCAGACGATGCGTAAGGTCGCGGCAGAGTCCATTCCTCAAGTTGCTGTAAACATAGCTTTAGCTATGGGTGCTCTGTGCTTGGTAAGAATCTCAAACTAAAATTTTTAATTCCATTTTTGCGTGAACAACGTGTGTTAAACTAATATCTAGAGGTAATAGAAGGTTTGAGCATATAATACCTAGCTAATTGATTAATTGACATCCCTACACAAAATACTCACACATGAATAGCTAATTATCAATCATGGATTCACTATAACAAGAAGAAATGATTATGCCATAAACAGTTACTAATGTCTCACTCAAGTGTATAGTTTTTAATGGACATCCATGGTACATTTATTATTCGCATCTGAAGCTATTGCTACTCGGATCACTACAGACAGCCACGTCAAAATATGATTTTATAGACATAAAGGTTCCCTAAAACCTATCTATTACCATCATGCATTTTCTGTAAAACTAATCTTACTAGATTTAGGAAATAAATCTTGATAGACAAACTTTATGAATCTCATGTGCTTCCTACCAATTGACATCAAAAGTCCATCGCATGAGGACAGACCAACTATGAATCTCTAAATACATTTCTACAAGTTCTCTTAACCAAAATGTACAAATAATGTATTAATGTTAATTGAAATGTAAATACCTTTGTACATGTATCATTCTTTATTGGTAGAAGAAAATGTTTGAGTTATATAGTGCTTAAACCTACATCCCTGATTTTGAATCCCATAGGCATTTGGTTTAAATTGCACAATTATCATTTTGATGTAACTCTGTACACAAGTTTTAACCATGGTACTCTTTGCCAGTGTTTAAAATGTGTTTTTATGTAGCGCTACAAGGCTTTTACTTATTTTGTTGTAGGTGCTAGTGAGAGGCATTGTGAGCTAAGAGGTGTATGCCTTATGCCCGTGGCGCACCTTGAGGCATGCACTTGATGAACTAGTAACTGTGTCTAGGTTGAGGCATGCTCCTCTTTGTCACTGGTCAAACGTGTAAGATGTTTGAAGTATTTGATAGCAGGATTGGTTAGACTTAGAGCTTTGTAGGGCTGTTCTTCTCCGTATGTCCATTGCAGTGGTGTATCCCTCTGCAGTCTGCTGTGGAGGAAAAGATGTAAAGAGGAAATCTGAAAAAAACTAAGACGATTTGTTTCTACTTCCTGGCCCTTCTCCTCCAATGCCTGCTAAGGTCAACCCCTTCTCCAATGTTTTCTATGGCCGGACAGTTCTCCAAGGTTGGTTGTGCCTCAACCTTCTCAAAGAAAGCATGCATATCCTTATTACTCTTTCTCCCTCTCTCCACTATATATGGGGTCTATGTTTTATATTTTACTCTTTTTTTAGTGAGTGATATTGGGTTTAGTGATGGGATGCGAATGCTTAAATAAACTCACGTGCTGAATTTAAAACATTAAAATCAGATTTCAGCATGTCATAATCAAATTTCAGCAAAGTACAAGAACCCTATTCATCATTCAATCATTCCCACGCAGATTTATTTCAGCAAAGTAATAAACTGACAAGATAAATATTAATTCCAGATTTTAGTACTCAATTCCAGCAATAATGATGATCACAATCTCAAGTAATAAAGCCAATGTATCAAAGAACAACCAAAGATCTAGCCGATAAACCCTAATGGATGAGATTCTCAGAAAACCAAATATTTAGGAAACCCTAATGGAAATTCAGCAATAATGCCGGTTGGAAAAAGAAGGTTTATCACACGAAAATATTGAGGGACAATTTCAAACCGTGCTTTGGTCAATGCCGGCGGTTATCAGATGCTCCGTTGTTGCAGATGAAAGGGGCGGAAGAGGAGGCGTGGTTCGGAAGAAAGGATGAAGAAGCCGAGACGAGTTGATCTTTGAAGATGAAGGATCTCCGCGTCGATCTTCTGCGAAGTCGTAGACGAAAAGGCGTGGCGACGAGGTAGAAGCTTGCGAAGGAAGAAAAGACTGGAAGCAAGGAAGATTCTTCGGAAGATACAAGCGAACAAGCGTACACGCTTCTCCGTTCTAGGGTTTCAATTTCAATTCATCGTCCCTTAGCAATTAGGGTTTGATGGATTTATAGGCGATGAGACACAAAAAAACACAAAAGGAAAGAAAGAGAGAGAGTCCGCGCGGGAGGAGAGAGAGAGGGACGCGGGCACGCTTCCCAAGGCGTGCTCATGCGGGTTTGTCCGCGGGAATGGGGGGCCGGCCGGGTGAGAGGGTTCGGCTAAGGGTTTTAGGGTTCCTTCGAATCTCATCCATTGAGATTTAATCGACCTAAGATCCTATGGCTAAAAACCTAACATAGAAACGAGTCAGTTCGGCATCTGTGGCTCGAACCGGATGCGAACATGGCTCGCACCTACCCAAACCAGAAATAAAAAGACAAATAACTAAAGATCCGTCAGTCGGATCAAAATAAAATGAAAACCCAAGTCCTAGCTCTTCGAATGATCTTTCCACTGATGCAGACGGATTGGCGATCAGCTTCCTGGATCTCCGGAGGGGATGAAAATACATGATCAGCTGTAGAAAATCTGCACGTAGTAGGGCTCGTCTGCATCATTTAGTCTACTTTATACCATTGTATTCTCTTTAACACCTAGACTTGGGTCATAAGCATTACTCTTAATAAGCATTTTTATTTTCAAAATTATTAGTAATATCACTTATCTCATTTAGTTTATTTTTTCTATTTACTTACATTATTTGTTTTAAAATCGCCAATGCTACTTCCAAGGCCAAATGAAAAAGGTTGGATGCTGATTCTAGGTTGACAGTTACTTGCAAAAAACGTACTCAGACTATGAAAATGAATCCTAATGTGATATTTATTAATACTAAGGTGGTACCCTTTGTAAGTGGCGTACCACAACCTTACACTACTATAATGAGAAATGGTCAAGGGTTTGTTACCGTTCCCCGTGAGTGACGCTCTAAAACCTAATCTGATTGTTGTGAGAAATGAGCAAGGGTTGGTTATGGTATCCCTTGTAAGCTACATGGCTCAACAAAGACTGTTGTGGTAAGAATTATGCAATGGATAGTGTCATGGTGTCGTTTGCAAGCAGCATGTTGCAATGACACGGATTGGAGAAACAAAACCGATGAGTTTACATACCAAATAACGCAAGAGCAATCAAGAAGGCTAGTCCCACAAAAGAAGAGGATTATATTTGCGACTTTAACCATTGGGGATTTAAGTTGAAATAATAAAGGACTGGTGGATATGGGGATGTTACTTGCTTACAAGAAATGTAGTGATAAAAAGGAAAATCTAAGGAAATTGGTGATTGCTACAAGCTTATCTATGCAGGGAGGGATATTACTAGAAATTGAGTTGGAAATTTGGTGAATAAACATACAAAATGATAATACGAATTATACGATTGAGGTTAAAAAGATAAGTGTTAAACTGTTAGCTATAACATTTCTTTTAAATAAGGATATTATCAATATAATCAATGCCTTATGAACCACATGTAGAATTGAATGGAAAAGTAATGAAATTTTTTTGGCAGGGATGGATGTATTAATGCATGGAATTCTAGAGAAATGATAGTTGTAGACAATGATTTAATGTCATGTTGGGTAAACTAGTAGAGGATGTGAAAGGCTACATGTGGACAAGGGTTTGAAGATAGAAATGCAATTGGAGATTTCATATTTGTGTTCGTGGTGACATGTGATCTAGTGATAACTAATACATATTGTAAGAAGACAGATGATGGGGAATTAGAGATTCAAGCCCGCTCCAAAATCTAGCCTAGAGGACTGGCACAATGCGCAACACATCAAGGCAACCATGGATAAGCAAGGATTGTTTTTAATTCTTATGATATTTTTATAAAAAAATGATGCTATCATTTTAGAGATTCGATTAGGAGTTGATTAGTTGTTTCTAGTCTATTTAAGGAGGCCTTGCCCTCCTATTGCAATCATCTAAGTAATGAATGAAAATTTGAGATTGCAAGTGTCTAATGGCTGTGGGTGTGAGGCCATAATTGATGCAGACGAGCCCTACATGCAGATTTTCACAGCTGATGGCGTATTTTTATTCCCTACGAAGATCCAGGAAGCCGATCGCCAATCCGTCTGCATTAGTGGAGAGCTATTTCGATTACCTATGACTTTGGTTTTTACTTTCTGTCGATCCGACTGACGGATCTTGAGTTATTTATGTTTTTATTTCTGGTTTGGGTAGGTGCGAGCCATGTTCGCATCCGGTTCGAGCCACAGATGCCGAACTGGCTCATTTCTATGTTTGGTTTTTAGCCGTAGGATCTTAAGTCGATTTAGATCTCAATGGATGAGATTCAGAGGGAGACAAGACACCCTAAAGCCCTAGCCGAACCCCCCCTCACCCGTCCGTCTCTCTTCCCGCGGCAAGACCCGTGCGGGGATGCCTCGGGAAGCGTGCCCGCGCCCCTTCTCCCTCTTTTCCCGTGCGGATGCGCCTCTCTCTCTTTCTTTCCTTTTTTTTTCATTGTTTTTTCCCTCTCTATAAAGCTTACAAACCCAAAATTGAAGAGGACGATTGATGATGAATTGAAACCCTAGAACGGAGAAGCGGGATCGCTTGTTCGGCACCTTATTCGAAGAATCCTCTAGCTTCTAGTCTTCTTCCTCCCTCCGCAAGCTTCTTCCTCGTCGCCACGCCTTCGTCTACGACTTCGCGGAAGATCGACGCGGATATCATCTCTTCTACAAGATCAAATCGTCTCGGCTTCTTCACCCTTTTCTTCCGGACCACGCCTCCTCTTCCGCCCATTCATCGACAACAACGGAGTCTTTGATCGCGGCCGGCATTGACCAAAGCACGGTTTGAATCGTCCCTCGATATTTTCATGTGATAAGCATCTTTTCAATCCGGCCTATTGCTGATTTTAAATTAGGGTTTCCAATTAATTGGCTTCTGAAGAATCTTATCCATTAGGTTTTCTATCGCTTAGATCTATGTTTTATCTTGAGACTTTGGCTTATATTTGAGATATTGTTATTCTCCTATTGCTGTAATTTGTTTATTAAATCTGGAATTAATCCTTCTCATGTCAGTTTTATTGCTTCGTGAAATTAAACTTGTTTGGGCATGATTGGATGATGATTAGGCTTCTTCGTCTTTGCTGAAATTTGACTAAAGACATGCAGAAATCTATCTTTAATTGTTTAAAATTCAGCACTTAGAGTTCTTTTAAGCATCTGCATGCATCAATAATCATTTCTCAATCTCTCTACCCATCTCTCTTTGTGATTTTCCCTTTTACTGCTCTATCTGTGTCTCTCTCCATATTACTTTGTTCTATTCTCTCAATTTACAACATCACAGAGAAGCATAGAAGGCAAAAAATCATCTCTTTACCTCTTTATGCACACCCGTAGAAGCATCCACCCACAATCGTCGCCAGCTGTGGCTACAGTCACCAATGAAAGGCACCATATTCGTCAATTTCCATGATTTGAGGGTTCATCCAAATCAAAGCTGGTTTGCCCGAACCGGTTCAATTTTGGTTGTTCCGAACCCTCGAACCCACATTATGCCCATGAATCGAGTATGATTCAAATTTGGTTTATATCATCGTTCTATTAGTTGGAATGATATATATATGTAGTTAGTAGTTATTTTATGATCTTGACTTGATCCTAAACAATCGGTTCTGGACCGAATCTAGTGAATCAGATCCTGATTTCTAATTTCTTTTTGGTTTTTAATATTTTTGGCTAAAACAACCAAACCAGTCGAATCTGAACCCAAACCAGTTCGTTTTTTCCCAGTTCGAACCCGAACTCTCAAACCATACCTATTACCCCACCAGTAGACGATGCTGTGAGCGCGGAAAAAGATTCGGGTCGTCTTTATTGCGGATCACACGAGATTACAAATTTTTTTGATCAGGAGATTGTGGGAGAGATCCTCTGGAGGGTCCCTTTGATCCGCGTCTCCACGTGGTATTCGTGCGAGAGCTCTGAAGGGGTTGCCCAGGACAGGGGTCTTTACAGGGTGAGGGTTTTTGAGAGGCTAAGGAGTTTCCGCCGTTGATTTTGTCCCGTCCGTGCTTCGCGCTTTCTCGGCTAGGGAGGCTTTGGGCTTCGCTCCTCGGTCTTCGTGTCTTCCTCGATCCTTACTCGACCTTGGCGTCCTTGATCGTCGGTTCGCGGCGTCGATCGTGTTTTTGGCGTCAGCTTTGGCTTTAGCTTTCGGCTTTGGCGTAGCTTTGGCGTGGCTCTGGCTTTTGCTTTGCTTTGGCGCTTGCGCTTGAACGTAGACGGGTAGAGACTTGCGATGCTTTAGTTCTTCCGGACTTCGCGTCGTATCGGCTAGAACGTGCGGTGCTTTGCTCGTGACCGGCGTAGTTGCTTGGCTTTGGCACGTGCGTTGCTTTGGCGTGGGCTTTACCGGTGCGTCTGCTTTGGCTTCTGGCGTTGGCTTTGACTTCAGCTTTGACTTGATCTTCTTCTCAAACGGCGATGGCTACTTCTTCAAGGCTTCTTTATTCTTTCAGCTTCCTCGACGGTTGTGGCGTCGGCTTGGCTTTTCGGCGGGGGTAGCACCGATCTTCGTGCGACGGTTGTAGCGTCGGCTTTTGTTGATGAAGATGGCGGGGGTAGCACCGATCTCCGTGCGACGGTTGTGGCGTCGGCTTTTGTTAACAAAGACGGCAGGGGTAGCACCGGCTTCCTTGCGACGGTTGTAACGTCGGCTTTTGTTTGACGAAGACGACAGGGGTAGCACCGGCTTCAGGCCTTCTTCTCCCGGCTTTCTTCTTCGTGCGAGGAGTCGATGCCTTGATTGAAGACGACGGGTGTTGTCGGCTTCGATCTTCTTCTCCGGCCTTTGCTTATGGCGTCTTCGGAGCTGATGAAGATCGTTGGAGCAATCGGGTGATGACGGCTCCGGGTCTTCTTCTCCACGCTTTCTTCTTCGTGCGAGGAGTTGAAGCTTTGACCTTCGAGTGCAAGGTCTTCACGTTGATGAGGACTTGAAGGGCCAAGGATTCCCGTAGGACGTGCTTGCCGTGCCTCGTGAAGCCTTCGGTCGTCGAGCGTTGGAGCTTCTCTTGCGGAGCTCTTTCGTCTTCGGCTTTCGGACCCTTTGTGCCTTCCCCCACCCCCTCTATTTATAGGCAAAGGGGAGCGGTTGGGGGAGATAAATCTGAAATCTTTTTGTTTCATCCGATATCTCCCCCCATAACCATCAAGATATTGTTCCTTTATCTAAGGAAACAAACCCGATCCCCTCCTTTTTAGTTGGGGTGGTTATGGACTAGATGTGACTCGATCTTTAAAGATCGAGTTGTTATTTTTGTTGCACTTTTGGATCGGATGGCGACACAACGTCATCTTGTCCGTTGGATCGAGAGATCGTCGCGGATCTACGGCTGCGTAGACGTCCACGCCACCTCCCCCCGCATCGAGGCGGTTTTTGATTTCTTTTTCTTTTCTTTTTCTTTTTCTTTTTCTTTTTCTTTTCTTTTTCTTTTATGGCCGGCCCCACCTCTACATGAGGAGGGGGGCACGGTTTTTCAAGAGGGGGGGGGCCGGTGGGCCCCCCTCTTTGTGTCCGAGTCACGGGTCCGGTGGGACCCGTTCGCTTCGAGTTGGGCCATGGTGCGCGGGCCGAGTTGCGCTTGTGGGCCGTTGTGTGCGGGCCGTTGTGTGCGGGCCGTTGCACGTGGGCCAAGTTGCATGCGGGCCGTTGCACGTGGGCCAGATTTTCGCATGTGGGCCGTTGTGTGCGGGCCAGGTTTCGCATGCGGGCCGTTGTGTGCGGGCCGAGTTTCGCATGCGGGCCGTTGTGTGCGGGCCAGTTTCGCATGCGGGCCGTTGTGTGTGGGCCGAGTTCGCATGCGAGCCGTTGTGTGCGGGCCAGGTTTCGCATGCGGGCCGTTGTGTGCGGGCCAGGTTTGCATGCGGGTCGGGTCCAATCCGTGGGCTAATTTCGGTGCCCACAGATGCTTTCACTACTGCGGTTGCAGATCGAACTGGTACACACCTTGCATGAAGATTCCTCTATCACTGGCCCCTCACCACCATCAGTGATGTAGGCTCCAATAAGGGGCACTACAAGCCTAAGCCTCTATGGTTCCTCTTAGTTTGGTCAACAAACTAAGAATATTTATCAATATAGCATGGTATTACTCAAAAGACAGAAAACATATAATTATTTCGCGTAGTTTCGTAAGGTGGATGCATTCGATATCAATCATAGATCAAGAACTAACAAGTTAGGTTGTAATTCTACCCTGAAAACAGAATTTCAGCATATAACAACCTTAATTCCAGCAGTATATGTCAAGTTTAACAAGACTATATGCAGCAGATTTTTGATATAAAGAGGCTAAAAATTTGCTTTCAAAGGTACCGAAGATTGAGTAAAAACTAATGACATGTATACCATATGTTAAGGCTTCAACTAGAGATGATATGACTGCGAGGATGGCTATGATGCGATGCCGAGGTGATGGGTAGCAAGCAAAAAGGATGCGGAAGCTAAGAACAAGGATAGATAATGCCTGAGTGATTATGCTTTGGGTCGATACAAGAATGCGCCAGTGATCCCGCTCACAGTGCAAGGTCAGACATCGAAAAATGCTAGATCCTTCAAAAAGCAATGTGAGACCTTCTCGAGGTGAAGTCAAGAAACTTCTTGAGGCGACGACAATGATCGGGGACTCGAGTCTCTCCTGGAAGAAGTCTTCTCAAAATTTCAGATCTGAATTTTCTTTCTTTCCTTCTCTTATAAATATAGGGTTTGCAATCAAGGGCTCGGATCGAAGGGAATGATGGACGTGTGGTGGGGACTTGGAGGGACAAATGAGGAAGGGAAAAGAGATGGAAACAAGGGAAAATGTGAGAAAAAGGGGAGTTGCGGCTGTACGTGAAAGAGAATGGAAGAGAGGAAAGGGGGTCCGCACGACCTCCTCCGAACAACCATACGGTGTGGAATGAGAGAGAGAGAGAGAGGGGGTATCTATTGTAAAACCTAGGTGGGCTTAAGATAAGCCCAACATGGTTAAGTCGAAGCCCATTAAGGTGTCACATCATTAATTTGTAAGTTATGTAGGTCTAGCCATTGTTTTCGAGATCTAATCTCGATTGTCGGTACCCCGCAAGCACACATAGCACAGATTTTATTAATAAAATATATCAAACTTTCTCGAAAGAGTCCAGATTGAATCCGAAAAGTCCTCAAATAAGATCATGGACATCCCCCATGACATGGGCAATAATCTAAGCAAATAATAATGCAAATAAAGGCCCGAAACAATAGTAAAGTTGCCTGAAAATGGGAAATAGCAATAATATGTCGTTCCATCACTAAACCACACAGATAAATGTGAAGGACAATGCAATCATGATGATCAGACTGCATCACTCAACCATCAAGTTTTGCCATCATGAAGATCATCACCATCGGTTGGTGATCGTCCCATTTCCATCTTCATTGCACAAGCCACATCAAATCACAACATGTTGACGGAAGTTCATGTCTGCACGCCTCCAGCATTGGATGTCACCTCAAACAGAGTCGTCGTTACCCGTTGCCCCCACATCATTCAAAGATTGAGAAAAAAAATGGGAGTGAGAAACACAGAGAAGTCACCAGCATTGTAGGTTGCGACCCCTAACCCAAAGCCTTCAGCCACCTTCTTGCACCTGCGGGCACACCTTTATGTGTAGCTCCGCCTCTGGTCACAAGCATTGTAGCTTTGCCTCTGGTCTCCACCGTTAGTACCTTCTTTCCTTCCTTTCAAATACTCCCCCAATAAAACCCTAGAGCCCCATCATAAGCTTAATTCGATGATAATTGGAACAATTTTGCAAGTCATGTTTATTCTTATCTATAGATACCATAATACTATCCACAAGGGGATAGGAGAGTTGACAAAGCAACTGATGCTTGGATGAGGAGGTTGTGGGTTTGATTCAGGCCTGCCCTCGATTTACCTATGAGTGCGGTGTGAAATTTCGAGTGGGTCGAGCTTCACTCTTCGAGAAATTTGTCCAAACCCAAAGTGACAATGCTCGACGGGTTTCATGGCACCCGTCGATCTAAAAAAAATAAAGATACCATAATACTTGTCTAATTATTTGGCATCTGTGAAGCACGGGTATTCCGGATAGATACCGCACCGGATACTTACCGGGTACGAGTACGGCATAATCCGTACCCGGTATGGCTTCGGTACAGCAGACAGTCTTCGGTACGGCTCCGGTACAGCAGACAGTCTTCGGTACGACTTGAAATTGCAAATCTATTACTTGATAAGCCCGACTTGGAGGCCGTGCTATTCGGAGATGATGATGGGAATGAAGATCCTTAGCAGCTTGATGACTTTCTTTTTATTTGCTTATTAGTTATCAATCGTTTGGAATTGAACTTTGCTATGCATTTTGTTTTGTATTGCTACTTTGCTTGGTTTGGTTCTGATGTAATGGACCTAATAGTACCGTATCGTCGTATGGCTCGTATCGAATAATCTTGTTTTTGTGGTTTTGGAACTTTGAAGCTAGAGCTTTAATGATGAAGAAATTATGGTTGCATTTGGATCTGATTCATATCTATAATGACATTATACTAAAAGTATATATATATATATATATATATATATATATATATATATATATATATATATATATATATATATATATATATATATATATATATATATATATATATATATATATATATATATATATACCTCGTCGTACCCTAGTTTTTTAAGGTTTTTCCATATCAGCATACCCGTATCGTACCTGTACCATTACCTGTGCTTCATAGTTTGGCATCTTCATGGTTGTCAAGATTTAATTAAATAAAATAGTTAACCAAATTAATTAAGTTCCTTCTTCCTAAGATTTTTTCAACTTCATTTGGTATCCCATCATAGCCTAGTGCTTTACCCTTTTTCATCATTATCAAACTCCCCTCCACATTTTAATTGAACAATGGTAAACATATCAACCTCTTGATTGTGGTTGTTCTAAAGACTTCCACTGGGGTTCTCATTCAATAATTTTTTAAAGTTGCATTTCCATCTGTCTTTAATCTCATCTTCTTTCACCATGACATGATCATGGATTGAAATTTCGACTGAAATACCGAAATTTCGGTCAAATATTTCGGTTTCGGTCGAGACCGAAATGAAAGCTATGTGCGAAACCCAGTTTCAGTCAAATTTCGGTCATTTCGGTCAAATTTCGATCAAATTTTGGTCAATTTTCGGACTATTTTGGTTTCAACTTTCGGAACCGAAACTGGTATTGTCAATTTTGATCAATTTTGGTTTCAAAACTGAAAATGTAATTTTCAAATTTCAGTCATTCTCGACTTTGTCTTGGATCGAAACTTGACACAAAGCCGAAATTTAAATCGTTGGACATGATTGGCATCTCTATTGATGCGCCTAACTTGATACATCTCTTTACTTTCCTTCCCCTTTACCTAGCTAATTTGTAATCCTGAAGGTTTCACGAGGCTTGAGCAAGCACATCCATCAGGGGAATTCCTACATAATCCTCCCAAAATCCTCATCTTGAAGCAACATACTTGAAAATCAATAAAGCTCCGCTCTGTCCACTAAGAAGAAAGCTTGGAGAAGGGCCACTTGCCCCTCTGTCCTTACCATGCCAAACCCTGCTCTGGTTCAGTCTGTTAGTGGTGCCGAGATGTCTTCGTATGGCCCCTCCCATGCGAAGGAGTCTTGGCCTAAGGGTCCTTCTGATAGAGTAACAAGGAGCAAGGGTGTTGGTTGATTTGTTTTTAACCTTTTGGAGCCTGTGGAGGAGGAGATCGATGCCCTTACTGCTCTTGTTAGGGTGGGTTGATTCGGGTGTGATGCTTTTGCTGTAGCTTTGTATTTCGGTCTGCTTGCTCTTCCTGAGTTAAGCCGGGAGCTGTAATTCTTTCTTTGGCTTTAATAAAATTGTTCTATTTACCTTTCAAAAAAAAAGTTTGGAGAAGGAAGCCAACGTTGATGCCACACCCGTCGCTATCAATAGTTTCACTCTGTCCACAAAGAAGAAAGTTCGAAGAAGAAGATTTATAGACATTCCTGTCGCCATCAAAAGGCAAGATCAAACCAAACCCAAAGCAAAAGCCAAAAATAAAAGCGAAGCAAAAGCCAAAGTAAAGCAAGCACTAAAGCCGACGAACTCGAAGAACGACGAGCAAAGCAATACATGTTCTAGCCAATAAGACGCAAAGCCCTGAAGAACAAAAACACTGTAAACCTCTCTTGTCCCACATTCAAGCGAAAAAGCCAAAGTAAAGCCAAAGTCGAAGCAAAGCCAGATGCCTAAAGCAATATCGAAGCTAGAGATTGAGGGAGGGCAAGAGCCGAAGGAGTACGAAGATCAAGGAGCGAAGCGACACATGTCCTAGCTGGTGAAGCGCGAAGCACGAAAGGGCCAAAGCAAGACGAAACTCCTCTATCTCTCTAAAACCCTAAAACTTTTATAAAACCTTTGTATTGGGCAATCTATTCGAAGTCTCGATTGAAGATTCGAGGAGGCCGAGGATCAGAGAACCACAAAGGATCTCTCAAATCTCCTGATACATCTTATCCGCTCCGTCTCACCAGCCTCGAGCGCCCGGACACAATTGTAATCTCGTACAACTCCAAGCAATAAGACGACGCATCTTTTTGTGCCTACATGCATTCCAATTATAGAGTCTCATTTTGCATCATCTTGAAATAATAACTTAACGTGTATTATGGGAGTATCTAGTTAAAATCTAAAATTGTTGGCATTCGAGCTATTGACTTTTTCAATTCCAAACAATTCAATTAATTGTGAATAGGCATTTCGATGGAAGTATCAAGGTAGTCATGAGCTAGTATATGAATTTGTAACTATATAAATATGTGCATATGTATGTACATATTGCCTCTTAAAGGAAATTGTTTACACTTCGTGAAGTGGAGGTGCTATGAAATTGTGAATACAATTGAGACTTAGGAGCTACCTTTAGATGATATTTGTGATTCATTTTTATGGAATGGACCAAAATGTTAAGCAATTGGGATGTTTTGGGGGGGGTTGCATGGTGTCACCCCTCTAATTGAAGGAGTTTGTGAAACCTAACATCGTATCAGTGAACGTTGGTACCACATGTGATGGTTGAGCTTGATTCAGGAGTGAGACTACGGGATCCACGAGGCATGGCCTCTTGTTTTATCATATCCAACATTGTCATATCTACCACCCTAAACGTCCCAATTGCCTAATATCCCAATTTACTTCTCTTATAAACTAGGGGAAACCTATTTTAGAATCTACAAATGAATAATTCCTCTCACTGAGTCACCTATGGCAGTTGAGGAAATTTGTGGCTCATCAAGGATGTAAGCATATTGTGACTACTGATGTGCAGGTGGCACGGGCTAATTTATAGGTTCCATACTTATTGAGACTTGGGCCCAAAAGCTCTACTCGCTGAAGGAAAATCCAAGTCTTGCCCAAAAGCACTTTTAGTACAACATGCTAAAAGCCACTGTTTTAAAACTCGCCGAGTCGACTCGAAACTCGACCGAGTCGACTCGACTCGGCTGAGTTCCGATCCGACTCGGTCCAAAACTCGATTTGGCAACTACTCGGACCAAAACTCGAGTGACTCGGGCGAGTCACTCGAGTTTTTGGGATGTGTGACTCGGTTCCAGTCTTGATCGTTGTATTTTTTGGGATAAAATCGGGATCCGGTAGAACAATTTATGTTTTGTAATGACATGTTATTTGGTGATAAGCTTTAATGTCATCAAAACTTGTTAGATATCCATTTTTAAATATATATAATATTAAAATATATTATATAATGTTGAGTTTTTTGTATCGAGTTTTGTCGGGTTTTAGCCAAGTTGTCGAGTCAACTCGACTCATTAAGGTTTCGAGTCGAGTCGAGTTTTCGTGTTTTAAAACACTGCTAAAAGCTACTGGCCCACCGCATAGCCAAACGGACCATCGAAATGGAGTGTCGAGCGATAAGAAGAATAAGTGTTATATTTCAACGAACCAAAATCACATTGATATGATGGTTTAATGTACAACTGCCCTTGCCCATTGAATGCTTGTGATTCTCCATATTAAACTCCACATTGATCAACTCAAGTCCGTCCTTGATAGCTTCCACATGTTGCACATGCTCCTGCAATTACGTCAGTGTGCTATTAGGACATACCTTTTTCCTTCTTGCTACTTATGAATACCTAACTATATGAAGCATCGTGGTTAGCAGCGCCATCTTGAGTAACAATTTCATGTTCTTGATGCACTGTCAGAACTTGTATTGGGATATTTATTGAATATGCCATCTTGCAAATCGGATCTCCTTTGTCTTGCAAAATGGCATGGGATTGGGTAGGAGAAGATGGGAAATTGTACCTAACTGAGTGAAATAATAGTACGAGCAGGTATATGTCTGTTTAAACATTTTCATGTCCTTGTTGCACTGTCAAAAGACTCAAAACCATGCATCACGATACAATACCTGCTGATTTTTTTTTCCTAGTTCTTAAGTTTGCTCATGTATGTTCCTCTTTCTACTTTTGTATTTCCAATCTGGAATTTCTTGCATTCTTTTATTATGTGAGTCGATTCTGATGTCCAATAGTCCAAGGTCCATATGAGTTGTGGCTAGCAATCCGAGAGAGAATCTTGACGAGGGTCAATCTGAGGAGGAGAAATAACCCAAATGTGACAGATCTGTCCTGTCCTCTATGTCAATGGTCATAGGGAGGATGTCAACCATTTATTCCTTAGATGCCCCTTCTCCAGGGAACTTTGGTCTAAGTTGAAACGAAATTTCAGTATCAAAGGGCACCCTGCCACTATCCGCTCCCTATGGACGCTCTGGAGGTCCCGTAGAGTGAAGATTAAGCTTCGTCCAGCATGGGATCTGCTCTCGATTGGTCTTTGCTGGAGTATTTGGAGAGAGCGCAACGCTAGAGTGTTCTCGGGCAAGGAAGTCTCGGTCACGACCTTCTGGTCCAACTTTGTCTCGTTGATTCATAGTTGGTCTTCAGGTTTCCCTGTCAAACTCTTGGGTCGGATCCTACCTTTCCTTTGTAACCTTTGATTTTTTACTCTATTAATAAAAGCTTGGGGTATGCTTAACCCCATCCTCTCCCCCTCAGAGAGGAATTTCTCAAAAAAAAAAAAAATGTCCATATGAGTTGTGTGAAAACCTCCATTCAACATTTTCAAAAATTCTCTCAATATTACCACAGAATCTATCTCCGTTGTTAAGGGATATCTGAAGTTCTGAACCAAATGATCTCTATTGTTGTTTCATACTTTCATCATTTCCAGCTTTTTTCATTTTATTATACATGAGATGGTGGCTACACAATAGACATTCTTTTACATGTTTCTTTTTTTTTTTTCCGGTCTATATTGATGAAGTTTATGCTATGTTGTTTGCTTGTATTCATTCTTATATGGCTTCTTATTTGCTCAGGTTGTGCCTCCATCAGCTGATGCAGTAATCGCTGCTGCATCTAACTTTCTTCTAAAATGGCTGTTTGAGTATGAACATGAACACAAACAGTGGTCAGCTGCAATTTCTTTAGGACTGGTTTCTAATTGTTTTCACGCAACTGATAGAAAGCAAAAATTTGAAGTTATTACTGGACTTCTTAAGGTACATTATAGTGTTGATTGTCATCTTGGAACATATTGTATGATGTGTCGAAATGTGACGATTAGAATGCTATATTTAGCTAATGTTAAAGAGTAAAGGAAAGAATTGGACAAGTGAATATTAATATATCTTCCTACGACCCTCCATGAATATACCTATAGGAATTGAAATTGCATGCCCAGAACAATACTCTACACGATGCAAATTATGTTACTTATGATGTATTACAAACCTAGCAGTAATCCTGGGTATCTCTAGATTATAGATTAGATGTTATACCTTACATGATGCAGTCGCGTAAATAGAAAGAAGTTAGCGATGTGAAAAACTACTAGGGAGATCCGTGATGGGGGAATACGAATGAGAGAGGCCCGAGAAAGTACATGAGTCTTCGACCTTTGCTTTGGAGTTGCTCCTCTTCCCATCCCTGTCTCTATCTCTCTTTCACACAATGGTGGCCCTTACATGCGACATGTGACTAGAAAATAGGTCACTTTCCTTTCACATACAAAAGGAGCCTTTGGACCTTTCTTCCACTTGTGCTATTTAAGTAGAAACCAACAGAGGAAATCGGAAAAGAAAAGTGAGGGGGTAGATATGATTTATTAAAAATTATAAATTCGGGTCTCGTTCAACCGATTCAAGTCATTCGTACCGGATATCATTCGGCCTTTATACCCAATTCGGTCAAATTGGATACGAAACAGGGTGAACGGTATTGAGCCAAGCCGAGCCTGCAAAGCCGGATTCGAATAGATGCATATTTAGGGTTTGGATGTATTTCGATGTAGATCTGTTGGAATTCAAACCAGTTTGACGGCTCGATTCAAGTTTACATGAACCCTAAAACCAAAGAAATTTCATGGGTTGCGACAAAATAGCATGAGCATGGAGGATTGATCCAAAAAATGCAACAAATTGTCCACTTGTATATTAAATGTCCAACTTGTTGGGTTTTTGTATGGTTACTCGCGATGATTTGGAAATTGTGAGGATCCTTATTATAGAATATGCCTAGCAGAACAAAACACGTGCAGAGTATCATGGTTGGGACTTGGGATCATGGTGATCTTTATAAGATCGCACACAACTACTTGCTAACTTGGGGGGTGGAGTGGTGCGAAGTTAACTTGAGGAGATGACTACCCCAAACACCTGGGCGGAGTGTAATTTCATGAGTAAGATTCCATAAGAGTATATATATATATAAAGAGAGAGAGAGCGAGTGAAGAGAGAGGATACGGGGTATGGGCTGGTAGCCTAATTTTAAATTAGGCTATCTGCCTTAAGCCGTCCGATTCATGTGATCCAATCGTCCAATTAAAACTAGATGATAAAAAAAATTGTTTAATTTTCTAGCAATCCCCTTCCCCTCAGGCTCCGCTTCCCTTCTCTAGCTCCGGCTCCGATCCCCCATCCTACTCCGGCATCCCACCCGATGAATCGCATTCTGACAGACCCTCCCAAACCCTCTTATCTCCCCCTTCCCTTCCGGCAGCCACCCTTGATTCACCGTCGAGGGTGGCTGCTAGAAAGGAAGGGGGAGGGGGGCTGCTAGAGGGGGTTGACTGTGATTCATTGTCGGGGGTGACGTGAAGGGGGACCGGTGCCGGAGGAAAGAGTGCGATTCATCGTCGTTGGAGGGGATGTGTACAATTCATCATCGGGGTGACGGAGCCGGCGGGGATGAGTGCGATTGATCACTAGAGGCGCTGTGGGGCTAGTGCGATTCACTGGTCGGGGTGTTGCTGATGTGGTCTGACGAAGGGGAATGGGAACCGGAGTGCGATTCACTGGTGGCATGGCCTGACGAAGGGGAAAAGGGACCGACGCCATCGGGGATGGGCACGATCCACCGTCGAGGGGGCTGGAGGTCAGGAATGAGCTCGATCCACTCTTTTCTCCGGCTGGAGATCCAAGGAGAGAGATGTGCAATTTCAAAGGGGTGCGATCTCAAAGGGGAGGGCAATTGAATTTATTGAGAAGCGATCTGGGCCCTTCATCCTATGGGAATCGAGTGGCTAGCAGTGACAGCTCAAATGGAAGAATAAGCTGGCAGTCCATCTCCCGTTTTCTCTCTCTCTCTCTCTCTCTATATATATATATATATATATATATATATATTATATATATATATATATATATATATATATATATATATATATATGGGGAGGGATACTCTCACTAATGGCCTCTTACTAATGGCCCTTACAAATGATCTCATCCATCAGATCGGATCCGATGGATGGCTCGGATTAAACTCCCTCTCCTACACACTCTCTCTCTCTCCATCGAGTAAACCCAGCCCCGACCCCGACCACCTTCCCCTCCGGCGGCAGCCCCTTCCCTTCCAGCCTCCGGCGGCAGCCCCTTCCCCTCCGGCCTCCGGCGGCAGCCCCTTCCCCTTCAGTTCCGGTGCCCAATCCCCTCTGGCGACTGCCCCTTCCCCTTCGGTTCCGGCGGCAGCCCGATCCCCTCCGGCGGCAGCCCCTTCCCCTCCGGTTCCGGCGCCCGACCTTCCCCTTCGGCTCCGGCTGAGTCTCCGGCCCCGATCCCGACTGCCCAGTTCCCCTCCGGCTCCGGCTCCGGCATCTCACCGTCGGGGCTGCTGCGATCGGCACTGGAGCTGCCGGCGTCGGGGGAGATGGCCGGAGCCGGAGGGGAACGGGGCGGTCGGGGGAGGAGGGGAAGGTCGGGGTCGGTGGGGGAGGGGGATCGTTGGGGGGGGGCGGTGGGTTACACGATTAAGAGAGAGAGATAGAGAGAGAGGGGGAGTTTAATCCCAACCATCCATCAAAACCGATGGATGGCTGGGATCATTAGTAAGGGTCATTAGTGAGAGTATCCCTCCCCTATATATATATATATATATATATATATATATATATATATATATATATATATATATATATATATATATATATATATATATGTATATGGGTCAGGATCGGATGACCCAGCAAATTTTGACCCATTAATAACCCAGCACCCTTTGAGGCACTTAGAGGTTATAGAATAGGCTGATTTTTTATAGGGATGTTGTCTATGGTATGTTGATCATCCTCACAAAAAATCAGCCCATTCTAAAACCTCTAGGTGCATCAAATGCGCACTTCAAATCAATGGTTTTTGACTGTCAATTTTAACCGTTGATTTGAAGAGCACCCTTTGATGCACCTAGAGGTTTTAGAATGGGCTGATTTTTTGTGAGGATGATCAACATATCATAGACAATATGTCTACAAAAAATCAGCCCATTCTAAAACCTCTAGGTGCCTCAAAGGGTGCTGGGTTATTAATGGGTCATCCGATCCTGACCCTATATATATATATATATATATATATATATATATATATATATATATATATATATATATATATATATATATATATATATATATATATATATATATATATATATATATATATATATATATATATATATATATATATATGGGGACGGGGAGCCTGAACCTCAGGTGCAGTGTGAGACGCTGCACCGGTGGCCTGCATGCATGCCATGTGTCAATAATACCGAAATCCCGATCGGGAACACCCCTCCGAGACCGCCCAACACCTCAGCCGTCCGATCGACTTAATCGGACGGATCACATTCCACCCGGCTCGCTGTTATTGTGGCGGGCACAATAACAGTGAGAATCCGGTCCAAAACAATCCCATCCATTCGATTCAGTCGATCGGACGGTTGAAAATAAAATCGTGATTACTGTAGCCGCTACAGTAACCGCGAGAATCCTTTCAGCCGTCCGATCATCAGGATCCAACGGATTGGATTTATTTGGGATTCAGTTGGTCGTTCGGGTGAATCCAATCCGTTAGATCCTGCGATCGGACGGCTGAAAGGATTCTCGCGGTTACTGTAGAGCCTACAGTAATCGCAATTTTATTTTCAACCGTCCGATCGACTGAATCGAACGGATGGGATTTCCCCGGACCGGATTCTCACTGTTACTGTGCCCGCCACAGTAATAGCGAGCCGGGTGGAATGCGATCCGTCCGATTAAGTCGATCGGACGGCTGAGGTGTTGGGCGGTCTCGGAGGGGTGTTTCCGATCGGGATTTCGGGATTTAATGACACATGGCATGCATCCAGGCCACCGGTGCAGCGTTCACACTGCACCTGAGGTTCAGGCTTCCCGTCCCATATATATATATATATATATATATATATAAATATATATATATATAAATATATATATATATGGGAGTGCTTAGGTGCGGTCCGCAGCCGTCCGATGCATCGGCCGCTTGCATCCAATGCACGGAGTGCCGCATCGGACGGCTGCGGACTGTACCGATCGCAGAGAGAGAAATGCTATAATGCGGTAAGTGCGGCACCGCAGCCGTCTGATGCACCGCTGCGTGCATGCGATGCGCGCAGTGGGTGCATCAGACGGCTGCGGTGCACTGCCGCACGTACCGCATGCCGCATTATAGCATGCCCCTATATATATATATATATATATATATATATATATATATATATAGAGGAGTGTTTGGTTGCGCTGTGCGCTGCGGGTTAAATATGCGCTGCCGATACTGTCCGTTTGATCGGAATTGAATCAAACGGCTAAAACCCATCCCGCACACCGTTCCACATCGTTTCTAAACAAAACCGACGGATGAGATTCTTCTATGCCCGGTCCGATGAATCAAGCGGCTCAAAACACTCGCTGTTACTGTAGCGGCTACAATAACAGCGAATTTGATTTTGGGCCGTTGGATTCCCATCGATCCAACGGTTGGAAATTTGGTTTGGGTCCTTCGATTTCCATCCGTTGGATTGATGGGAATCGAACAGCTCAAAACACTCTCGCTGTTACTGTAGCCGCTACAGTAACATCGAATTTATTTTGGGCCGTTGGATTCCCATAGATCCAACGGATTGAAATCAAAAGACCCTATCCGTTGGATCGATGGGAATCCAACGGCCCAAAATCAAATTCGTTGTTACTGTAGCCGCTACAGTAACAGCGAGAGTGTTTTGAGCCGCTTGATTCATCGGACCGGCCATAGACGAATCTCATCCGTCGGTTTTGTTTAGAAACGATGCGGAACGGTGTGCGGGATGGGTTTTAGCCGTTTGATTCAATTCCGATCAAACGGACAGTATCGACAACGCATATTTAACCCGTAGCGCACAGCGCAACCAAACACTCCTCTCTCTCTCTCTCTCTCTATATATATATATATATATATATATATATATATATATATATATATATATATATATATACATTCGATGCACGGAGCGCTGCATCAGACGGCTGCAGGCATTGGACGGCTACAGACAGCGGACTGCACCGACCACAGACCGCACCAAAGCACTCCCCTATATATATATATATATATATATATATATATATATATAATGAATATGATAACATGTGTTACACTATGTTAACATTATAAATGTGCGTTTTTAGTAAATCGCATACTAGATTTTCCATATATATATATATATATATATATATATATATATATATATATAGAGGGGTGTTAGGATGCGGCGCACCGCAGCAGCCGTCTGATGAACTGCTGCGTGCATCGCACGCACCGCAGCAGTGCATCAGACGGCTGCGGTGCGGCGTGCGAAAACACCGCACGCCGCGCTCTAACATTCCTCTCTCTCTCTCTCTATATATATATATATATATATAGAGAGAGAGAGAGAGAGAGGATATGGGATATAAGCTGCCACCTTTGGCACCCTATTTCTACCAAAATTAGCTTGTGGCTCATTTCCTATCTAAAGTTTTTTTTTGATTTTTTTTTTTTAGATCATGTCTATGGTGATGATCATCCTTTCAAAAAATCATCAAATTTGAAAACGTTTAGGGGGGTTAAATAAGCATTTCCTATCAATGAATGAAATGGGCGATTATAAGCCGTCTAGATATTTGACCCCCCCTAAAGGTTTTCAAATTTGATGATTTTTTGTGAGGATGATCATCTAACCATAGATAGATGATTCACAAAAAAAAATAAAAATTTAAACTTCTAGGTCGGAAAGGACCCGCTAGCCAATTTTGGTGGAAATAGGCTGGTGGCTTATTTCTCGTTCTCTTTCTCTCTCTCTCTCTCTTTGTGTATATATATATATATATATATATATATATATATATATATATATATATATATATATATATATGTGAAGGATGATAGGATGCAGTGTGCGCCGCAGCCTTCCGATGCACCCGCCCGTGCGTGTCACACAACATGGTGCATCGGACAACTACAGGCATGCATTGCACATTCGCACACACCGCACACCACATCCTATAATCCCTCATATATATATATATATATATATATATATATATATATATATATATATATCGGTTGAGATAATCGTCTTACGGTTGCACATGGTCTTTCACCTAGATAAAGGTTTCACAATTTGCTGATATTTTGTGAGCATGATGTCTATGGCAAGTTGATCATCCGTACCATAAATCATCAAATTTCAAAACCTATAATCAGAGGTGTCTTCCTTATTAAACAACTAAGCAACTTACCTTTTTATAATTATGATTATGGCCAAAATACCATATTTATGTGGTCGGTTATAATAATCATTGTTGGGTGGTTTTTGAACCAACATAGTGAATCTGTTGTCTCATATTGGGCTACCATATGCATGAAATGACCTTCCGACAATGATCTCCGAACTAGATACCAATGCTAACTTTTTTTTAAATTCTTTTGTCCTAATGGTTCAGTAATTATGGGAATTCGTATCACAATTTAATTAACACAGTAGCCAACTGCTTGAGAAGTGATGAGGTTACCGAACAATATTTTAACTTTTGGTTTATAATCCATAATCGGAGTTCCGTTATTGCAACATGCTTTTCCCACCCAAATAAGAGAGGCTATAGGGTCAGGATTCGTAGACATTTCATTTTGACATGTCATCAGGTAAACCTACATGGAGATTTCAGAATTGGTTGCTTTTTGGTGAAGATGCTCACCATGCCATTTATGTCCTATCGACCAAAAATTAACCTATTCGAAAACCTCAAAGCACATTTGATGTACCTAGAGGTTGATTTTTGGTGGATATGCCATTTGTGGCAAGGCATGCATCCTCACCAAAAATGATGCAGACGAGCCCACTACGTGCAGTTTTCCTACAGCTGATCGTGTATTTTCAACCGCGCCGGAGATCCAGGAACCCGATCGTCGATCCGTCTGCATCAGTGGAAAGCTTAATCGAAGCTCCACAGTTTTGGTTTTTATTTTGTTTCGATCCGACCAACGGATCTTTAGTTATTTCAGTTTTTATTTCTGGTTTGGGTAGGTGCGAGCCATGTTCGCATCCGGTTCGAGCCACAGATGCCGAACTGACTCATTTCCGTGTTAGAGTCTTAGCCGTAGGATCCTAAATGAGATTAAATCTCAATGGATGAGATTCCAAGAGAAACCAAAAATCCAAAAAAACCACCCGACCGGTCCTCCCTCTCTCTCTCCCGCGGACACCCGACTCCCTCTCTCTCTTCCGCGGTCTTTTCTCTCTCCTCCCGCGTCCGTCTCTCTCTCTACCCGATCGGACTCTCTCTCCCTTCCTTTCCTTTTGTGTTTTCTTTGGTTGTGCCCCTATAAAGCCTAAACCCTAATTGCTAAAGAGGGGAGATGAAGATGAATTGAAACCCTAGAAACGGAGAAGCGGCTCGCTTGTTCGGTTTATCTTTTCCGACGAATTCCTCCTTGCTTCTCAACCTTTTCTTCCTTCGCAAGCTTCTACCCCGTCGCCTCGCTATTCATCCTCGGCTTCACGGAAGATCGACGTGGAGTTTCTTCTTCTTCAAGATCATCGTCTCGGCTTCTTCACCCCGTCTTCTGGATCACACCTCCCCCTTCCGCGCCATTCCTCTGCAACACGGAGTATCGGAAAGCTGCCGGCATTGACCTCAGCACGGTTTGGTATCATCCTTCGATAATTTTCATGTGATAAATCATCTTTTTCCAACCGGCCTTATTGCTGAATTGTCATTAGGGTTCCTAAGTATTTGGTTTTTCCGAAGATCTCATCCATTAGGATTTTAACTTTTAGGTCTATGGTTGTCTTTGATACATTGGCATTATTAATTGAGATTGTGGTCATCATTATTGCTGGGATTGGTTTATTATAATCTGAAATTAAATTATTCTCTTGACAGTTGTTATCACTTCTTTGAATTAAATCTGATTGGTGATGAATGAGTGCTGAAACGTGATTATAAGCATTGCTGAAATTTATTGATACATGCTGAAATCTGATTTTTATTGTTAAATTCTGCACTTGGATTCATTCAAGCATTCCGCATCGCATTTAGTTGATATCAGATCGTATCAAGTTGATACTTGATCGCATCAAGTTGGTATCAGAGCGCACTAGTCGTCGCGTTCTTACGCAACGACCGGTCCTCTTGCATCATTTGCATCAGCGCGTGCTTGCTGAAATTTCTTTTTTTTTTTTTTTTATTTTATTCTTCCTTCTTTTCATTTAGTTAGTGTCTTGCATTACTTAGTAACACGCAACGCGTGATCGCATACATATTAGGACCATTCCTTTCTCTCTGTAGTGAGTCGATAGAATCTATAATGGCTGGATCGTTGCCACCCCGCACTTGGCACGATGCCTTCATAAGGCAACAGGAGCACATGGGTAGGCTTCAGACCCAAATAGAAAAATTGACCTTGGCCGTCACCAAATCCCAGAATCCACCTCGACCCCATCGGGAACACAGGATTAGAGCGTCGCCAGGGCATAGTGAATTAGACCCAGAGTCAGGAGGAGCCAGCGTCAGTTCCTCTAATGGATCTGATAGGCGGAATAACAGAACTCATAGGAGATCGAAGTCCCATTGGGGCTGGGATCAGAGCATCAACATAGAAATTCCTGAGTTCGGGGGTCGGATGGATCCCGAAGAGTTTCTAGAGTGGGCCGAGCATATCGACCGGTATTTCGAGTGGAAGAAAATCCCCCGCGACAAACAAGTTAAGTTTGTCAGCCTTAAACTGAAAGGTCATGCACTGGTTTGGTGGAAACAGTTGCAGACCGCTAGGGGTAGAAAAGGAAAAGATAAAATTTCCACTTGGACCCACATGAGGGAAAAGCTGCAACGGAAGTTCCTCCCTTCCGATTCCAAACAAAGTGTGTTCCAGAATTCGTCCTCGAAAGTATCCGAGCGCACTAGTCGTCGCGTTAGGGAAAAGAGCACAAATCTGATGGCAAACTACGTGCAGATCAGCCAAAACAGAAGTTGCCAAAACCTGCAACAAGAGCACGAATTAGTAGATCAGCCAGGACACAAGTCAGCCGATTGTCCTCAACGACAATTCAACCCACAGACAAATCTGACGGACAATGACAAGGAAGAGGACAGTCATGGGTCTGAGGGCAAACACGTCAATGAGTTAGTCTTGGGGGAAGATGATATGACTGCACCACTGCTGGTTATTCGCCAGTCTCCATCACCCCATGCACCTAAAGCTCTTCTGAATCAGAAACATTCCATACCCCCATTCGCTGATTATCTAGTAGGGTGTTCATCTGGTTCACTAGCAATTGAGAAGGGATTAGACAACATTTTGCATTCCATTACATGCACATCGCATTTAGAGTCTGTAGGCATTCATCATTTGCCTGACCTCCATACATTCATAGATCATTCATATGTGCATCCATATTGTCATCCAAGTGTTGAATTAGGCAATAACGACGATTTTGGCATGTTTGTTCACTTTTCGATGCAAAATACTTATGAATCATGCGTTCAAATTTCAGACAACCCATCATTTTTAATTTTTCGAAATCATAACAAGTGGCATGATGAGTATTTTAATTTCTCATTTTTTTCACTGAATCCCGACAATGATTGCATGACATATCTTTGTCATCTAGAATCCACTTGTTTTGCACCGTGCGCAGGCCACCTCGAGCACCACATAATGCACCCGCACCCCATGGCCTTCCAAATACACCATTGCCTATTGCGCAAGCCGATGACCCGCAGCACATTATGCTCCCGCGGCCTTTCTTTTCACATGTCATTTGAATTTCATGTCAACCCGAATTCCTATTATCACATGAAATTATCTGAGTCTTTTGACGATCTTATCGTGCCGCGGAGGATGTTGGTGTTGACTTTCAGGTCTTCGCTTGGCGTCAAGGGGCAGGGGATACGAGATGGAGTTGCTGCATACTTGAGGTGGATTACTTGGCCACCAGACCCGGGAGAGCAGTTCGAGCGGATTCAGCGGCTGCCGATACTACCAGGAGAGCCCCCGCCGGATCCAGGACCTTGCTCGACAGGAGTCGAGTTCTTTTGAGTCCGGGGGACTTGATGCAGACGAGCCCACTACGTGCAGTTTTCCTACAGCTGATCGTGTATTTTCAACCGCGCCGGAGATCCAGGAACCCGATCGTCGATCCGTCTGCATCAGTGGAAAGCTTAATCGAAGCCCCACAGTTTTGGTTTTTATTTTGTTTCGATCCGACCAACGGATCTTTAGTTATTTCAGTTTTTATTTCTGGTTTGGGTAGGTGCGAGCCATGTTCGCATCCGGTTCGAGCCACAGATGCCGAACTGACTCATTTCCGTGTTAGAGTCTTAGCCGTAGGATCCTAAATGAGATTAAATCTCAATGGATGAGATTCCAAGAGAAACCAAAAATCCAAAAAAACCACCCGACCGGTCCTCCCTCTCTCCCTCCCGCGGACACCCGACTCCCTCTCTCTCTTCCGCGGTCTTTTCTCTCTCCTCCCGCGTCCGTCTCTCTCTCTACCCGATCGGACTCTCTCTCCCTTCCTTTCCTTTTGTGTTTTCTTTTGGTTGTGCCCCTACAAAGCCTAAACCCTAATTGCTAAAGAGGGGAGATGAAGATGAATTGAAACCCTAGAAACGGAGAAGCGGCTCGCTTGTTCGGTTTATCTTTTCCGACGAATTCCTCCTTGCTTCTCAACCTTTTCTTCCTTCGCAAGCTTCTACCCCGTCGCCTCGCTATTCATCCTCGGCTTCACGGAAGATCGACGTGGAGTTTCTTCTTCTTCAAGATCATCGTCTCGGCTTCTTCACCCCGTCTTCTGGATCACACCTCCCCCTTCCGCGCCATTCCTCTGCAACACGGAGTATCGGAAAGCTGCCGGCATTGACCTCAGCACGGTTTGGTATCATCCTTCGATAATTTTCATGTGATAAATCATCTTTTTCCAACCGGCCTTATTGCTGAATTGTCATTAGGGTTCCTAAGTATTTGGTTTTTCCGAAGATCTCATCCATTAGGATTTTAACTTTTAGGTCTATGGTTGTCTTTGATACATTGGCATTATTAATTGAGATTGTGGTCATCATTATTGCTGGGATTGGTTTATTATAATCTGAAATTAAATTATTCTCTTGACAGTTGTTATCACTTCTTTGAATTAAATCTGATTGGTGATGAATGAGTGCTGAAACGTGATTATAAGCATTGCTGAAATTTATTGATACATGCTGAAATCTGATTTTTATTGTTAAATTCTGCACTTGGATTCATTCAAGCATTCCGCATCGCATTTAGTTGATATCAGATCGTATCAAGTTGATACTTGATCGCATCAAAAAATCAGCCAATTCTATAACCTCTATGAAGGTTTAATGATAGACATATCAAAATGATTGGTCTATGTATCCCGACACCATGAAATTCAACTATGGAGGTGCCACAAACTTTGTTATCCTTACAATCTATTTTCATTTTTTCTAATTTTTATTTTTTAGTTTGGTGTATGTGTGTGTGTGGTGGTTTGGGGGGGGGGGGGGGGGGGGGGTTCTCCTAAGATTAGATCTAAGCCTAGCAATTCGAACCCACAAACCTTTGGAGACGGCATGCTAGAATAAATCCCCACATCCTTTCTCTATAAATGCATTTTCCTTTTTTTTTTCTACCCAATATAATATGGAGCAAGATCATAAGCCCCTATGGTGTATGCGCCCTATTTCTTTCTTGATTTTACAAAGCCTAGCCCTAATCTGAGTTGGATCCCACCTAACTAGATCCATGAATAGATAATGCTGTTAGGATCCGGATCATATATTAATCATAAAGGTTGTGGATTTTATCGGAGATCGTAATGGTTGTGGATTCAATCATTAGATCAGATTCTATCCTATTTCTCCTAAAAAGTAAAAGTAAAATTAAAGATAAGATATAAGAATAGCCTAGATATATAACTAGCAAATAACCATAAAAAAAAGCTACGAACTCTATTCTCATATGTTTGCCTTCAGCAATTGTCAAAACACTTCAACCTTCTTCCTAGTTACTTATCAAGAGCATGTAGAAAGATGATGAAAATAGATAAAACTTTGCTCTTTTTAGAATTTTCCTCTAAGCATGATTACGATAATAACTAGTGTAGAACCCCCCCCCCCCCCCCCCCCCCCCCCCCCCCCCCCCCCCCGAAACTCGGGTGGTACTTCCTCGGCAGCTCACTCGGGAGCCTGGCTACTGGACGTTTGAGCAGTTTTTTTGGGCAATTTTTACTGGGAAAGTGCAACTCGGTACAATGTTTATGATGATGGTTTAACATTGGATCTTGTTGTTAAAGATAGTGGAAACATGGAAGGACGAAGGCAAAGAGTATGAAGAAGCACATGATCACAAACATTTGAAGATGACGAACAATCTTTAAAAAACTACCAATAATCAGAGGAAGAAGTATATGCTGAAGTTGGTGGTGATTCTAATAGGGAGTGTCATGTTTCAAATGAAACAGACCTTCATGGCAATAGTGATGACAATTTTAATGTGTTGGTTCTTGCTTACATTGACAACTCTTATTTTGGTTCGTATTTGAATATTCATAATTTCATCGTCTTGAGCATTTAAAAAATATCATTTTATATTATTTGCTACGTTTTTGTATGTATGAAGAATAGTGTAATCTAACTTGAATTGTGTTCACCAACAAGAGCATTTGTGTTTAATCAAATTAGCATCCTATGCGAAAGATATACGAAAGAGTTAAATTCTTGCTTGATTCTTCAGTGTATGTTTGCTTCCTCTTTGAAAGCTAGTTAAAGTGTCCTAGAGGCCAACCTAGGTTTTCCTAGTGTATCATAGCTTGTCAACCGGACATCTTTTGACACTATTGTCAACTTCCACGCCTTCATTCACGATATGTCAATACGGTACAATATGCATAACCTGCCAGGTGCGGACCAACATGCATACAATACTTTATTCCTTTTCTAGTATATGTACAAACCTGGGTTTCTGTCTTTTTTTTTAAGGAACTCTTCTCTGAGAAAGAGCGGATGGGGTTAAGCCTTACCCCAAGCTAATATTAGTAAAATATGAGGGAGAACAAATTAAGCGAGATAGCATATAAAGTTATAAACAAGTTGATCTTCGAGGCTAACTTAGATGTAAAACTAGCACACGAGCTCCTAGCTAGAAATAGAATGGACCCCCAAACAACACTAGTGCTAGACTCATTGCTTCTGAAAATGTGGGTGTTTCTCTCTTTCCATAAACCCCAAAAATGCATATGGACAGAAACTTCCACGAACGCCTTAAAGTTGTTTGACTCTTGAGTCCACACCGCCCAGAGAGAGTGAATGTACCCATGAGTGTCCTTTCAGCTGCAGTTGATCCTTCAGAGTCTTCCATAAGATTCTAGAGAAGGGGCACTGAAGAAGTAGATGATTAACGTCCTCCCCTCCTATGACCACAAAGAACACGAAATAGATCTGAGATGCTTGGGTGTTTCCTTTGGTTCAGATGAACTCTTATGAGCAATCTCTCCTTGATAGCTAATAACATAAAATTATTGTCTTCAACAGAGCTGGAGATTTCAAAATCGTAGAGGCAATAGGGCGAACTAATTCTCCCGCTTTGACAAATCTATAGAACAATTTGACTGTGAAAATGCCCAAGGAGCAACACTTTCTGATAGAAAAGTCTCAAGCATTGGAGACCGAGAAGGAACTCAATATCGAATATAGATCGTGGTACTATGCTTCCAAAATCGGTTGGAATGTTCTTGCGGAATTTCACTGACCAAACAGACAATCCTTTGAGAATGGTTACCTGGGATTTAAGTAACTGAAGCATTTTGATCCCAGTTTATATCGAACATGTATGCTAAGAGAGTAGCCAAACTGATATCATTGTGGGCAGCGAAAAGGGTGGTTGCCTTTATTGCTCCTCACAAGATTACAGCCGTTCTCGGGTCTCGAGGGTTGTGAGTCATGACGGTGGAGATTTATTAGGAGATTGTGGGAGAGATCCTCTAGGGTCCCCTTTGATCCGCATCTCCATGGTTCTTCGTGTGAGACTCTGAAGGGGTTGCCAAAGACAAAGGTCTTTACAAGGTTTCAGGGTTTCTTGAGAAGCTAAGGAGTCTCGACCGTTACTTTTGTCCCTTACGTTCTTCAAGCTTTCATCGGCTAGGGGGCTTTTGGCATCGTTCCTCAGTCTTCGCATCTCCTTTGGCTCTTGCTAGACCTCAACATCTTTGATCGTCGATCTTTGGCTTCGATGTTACTTTTTTGGCTTTGGCTTTGATTTCGACTTTACTTTGATGTGCCTCTGTTGCGTTATCTTTGCTTTGGTGTTTTTCCTTTAACGTAGACGGAGAGAGGCTTGCAGTGCTTTAGTTCTTTCGGACTTTGTGTCGTGTTTGAGAGAACGTGTGTTGCTTTGTTCTTCATCCTTCATAGTTCCTCGGCTTTTGCACGTGTGTTTGCTTTGGCGCGGGCTTTGCTTTGGCTTTGGCGTCGGCTTTTACTTTGGATTCAGCTTGATCTTCACTTCGGGCGACGATGGCGACGTCTACGGATCTTCTTGTTTCTTTGGCCTCCTCCTTTTGGGGATGGAGTTTTGACGACGACAGTTGTGACATCAGCTTTGATATTCTTCTCCAAGCTTTCTTTTGCATAGGCGGAGTTGAAGCTTTTGCTTGATATTGAAGACAACGGGTGTAGCGTCGGCTTTAATCTTCTTCTCTGTGCTTTCTTTTGCGTAGGCAAAGTTGAAGCTTTCTTTGAAGACGACAGGTGTAACGTCGGCTTCGTGCAACGGTTGTAGTGTCGACTTTGATGTTGAAGACGACGGGTGTAGCACCGACTTCGGGTCTTCTTCTCCGAGCTTTATTTTTCGTGCACGGAGTCGAAGCTTTGATCTTCTTGTGCATGGTCTTCACGTTGATGAGAACTTTGGTGGACTAAGTCGTTCCCGTAGAATAGGCTTGATTATGCCTCGTGAAGCCTTTGATCGTCGAGCGCAAGAGCCTCCTTTGCAGAGCCTCCACGTTCCTTCATCCTCTCTATTTATAGGCGAAGAAGGGTGGGAGAGATATGGCTGAATTTATTTGAATCTCTTGAATATCTCTTCCCATAATTACTTGGGATCTATCACTTCCTTTATTCGGGGAATCGACCCTTATCTCTTTCTTTTTTGTTTCAAGTAGTTATGGTCTAGATTGAGCTATATCTTTTAGGATTTGAGATTTTGCACATTGATCGATGGCGACCCGATCTTTTATCTTATCCGTCAAATCGAGGGATCGACGCGGATCCATGCTTGTGTAGACGTCCATGTAACCTCCCCCTGCGCATGTCGGTTTTTCTTTCCTTTACTTATTTCTTTTCTTTATTTTTTTTCTTTTTCTTTCTTTTTTTTGTTCTTTCGTTTAATTTCTTTTTTCTTTCCTTTTCTTTTTTTTTGACCGGCTGCACCCCCAAGGTGAGCGTGGCCGCAATTCACAAGAGGGGGCCGAGTGCCCCCCCCCCGGCTCCTTTTTGGCCTCGGGCGGGTCCGGTGGGCCCCACTTGCACAGGGTGGTCCCACTCGAGCCTCGTCAAGTCGGGTTTGGGCTCCCTTTTTTAGCGAGCCTCGTCGAGTCGTGTTTGATGTCTACATTCGTCGACCAATTGGTCTAGCCATAATTTAATGTTTGATCCATCGCCTAGTAGAAGTCTAGAACCACATTTAAAGGGCACCGCTATTCTGCAAATCCCCTTCCAAAACACGGATATTTTTCCGGTCACTATGCTTTTAACTTGGAGGGGAGAGAACCTCCAAATGTATCTTTCCTTTATAACTTGAGCCTAGATATCACCATGTTCATTTTGAATTCTCCAGCCACCCCCCCCCCCCCCCCCCCCCCCCCCCCTCCACATTGCCTTATTGAAGTCTATGAGGTTCGGGATGCCTAACCCTCCTTGCTCCTTCGATTTGCAAGCGACTCAACTGACTAAATAATAAGACCCGGATTGGCCATCAGCCGCCTTCCGCTGGAAAGAACTTTGTATGCCGTCTTATTGTTGGCTTCTCCGCTTCTGTCATTAGTCAAATAATATAAATTGATGGTAGTTATCAGGTTCTGTTTGCCTTCATTACATGGACCCTGTTAAGTTTATGATTGCTCTTGCTGTGGTTTTGCTTGCTGTCAGGTACTTTGTAATAGCAAAACCCATCTTATCAAAGGAGCCTGTGGTACAGGATTGGGTTTTGCTTGTCAAAATCTTCTTACCAGGGTTGAAATTGATGATTCCAGCTTTGAAGGAAGAACTGACAGGCTAACAGAAACCACGTTAGTTCAAGATATCATTAGGACATTATCTCTGATGATAGGCCAGCTATGTCCTTCTGCAACTGATTCTCTTAGGAGCCTTAATGAAAGTTTTCCACTGGATGGAGATAATACATATGAGGAAAGTGCTTCAGATTTACCCCGTGAAAACTGTGATAACTTGGACGAAGATGCTTGGGGTGTTGCAGGCCTCGTCATAGGTTTGGGGAATGCTGTTGTTGCAACATACAGGTCTGGAGCCTATGATACTGTGCTCAAGATAAAAAATATGCTCATTTCTTGGATCCCAGATGTTGATTCATTTGGTAATAGTTCCTTTATTTGCAATAACATGGCTGAGATACCATTATCTGTGGGCTCTTGTCTCGCACTTCCCATTGTTGTAGCTTTTTGCCAAAAAACTGAAATGATAGACAATGATTTAGATGTCCTATTGAAGCGTTATGTTTCTCTGATTTCTGCTCTCCTCAATTTAAAGAAATCTGGAACTCTCCATCAGAATTTGTTGATGACATCTTGTTTAGGAGCTGGATCTTTCCTGTCGTGCATCATGAAGAATGGTGTGCATTCTATGAGATTTGACGATGTGAAACATCTGATGGAAGTTCTTAGAAGTACTTATACCAACCCGTTCCCTCCTACTATCCACTTGGGTGGAATGCTTGGAGTGGTGAACGCATTCGGTGCAGGTGCAGGGGATCTCACTCATAACGTTCCTCTGCCCACCCCTTGGCAAGTCAATTATGAGCAGGTCATTAGCTATTTCTCACTTGGTTTCTGTTGGGTTTTTTTCCTTCATCTAACCTGCCCGCTATTTTATTTAACAGGTGTCGGATTTCATTAGGGGTCCCATACTTTCGAGTCCTATTTGTGAGACCCTTGCTACATCAATGGTTCAGGAAATTTTTCTGGTCGCAAAGGATTGTAAGGATCAGCATAAACAAAGATATGCTGCATGGGCTGTTTCATTTCTTAGGCAGCAATTGTTGTCAGAGGAGTTTCAAAATGCGAATGGTTCCCAACTTACTCCGATTGATTCCAATCCAACATCTCAAAGTTTTGCAGAGGACAGCATAGTGTGGAAACTCTGCTTGTGGTTAAGAGACGTTAACCATCACAAGGTTCCTTTGTGATTCTTTGTTCACTGTTATCTTCCTATTTTTTTGTGATATTTCTACATTTGGTGTGTACTCGCATTAACACATGCACTCTCAACACATGCACATTCAGACATATACTTGTGTTTGTGTGCATGGTTCATACACAGTGTACACACACATGCATATGCATACACATGCTTGCAAACAAAAAAATTATATGCTGTCTTCATATTTCTCTGTAATTTTTCCACATATGGTGATGCACACATATGTGCATGTCTGCAGACTAACCCACCCACCCGTTCACGTATGGGTGTGCAATCTTTTTGGTGCAGTGTATAATGTGCCATCTAAATTAAAAATTCACACTATTAATCAAGATCTGCAACATTTTTTGTGCATAAAACCAAAATAAATATGAATTTGATTGTTGGTCTGGAAATGCCTAAACCTGCTGAATTTTAGTATGTATGTGTTTTTTGATTGTATATCATGATCTATAGTGTGATACTCAATTATATGGCCAAATAAGGCTTGAGCACTAGGTTGTACTCCCATCTTTTTCCACAACTACCATATGCATAAGAAATCTCCAATCGTTGGATTTATGGTCTTTAGGGTTCTCGATAATGTTTACTAATGAAAATTATCATTTTAGATGACCCACATTAATATATACCTATCAATAGGTATAAAAGCCAATCTACCATATATACATATTTATATATGGTAGAGTGGCTTTAAATACTTATTGATAGGGATTTAGATCTTCTCTCTCTATATTTCTCTCTTTATCAATGACTTGCTCAGCACATTCTTGAAATTTAGTACCACAATGTTCTTATTGTACAAATTTGCGCTGATATCTCATTCTGTAGGAAATGTCCATCTGCTACATAATCGATTGCTTTCAGAAGCTTTTAATGCTTGCGTATCATTTACTTTGATATCCCCTGGGAACGGCTCATCATAACCTATCCTGATCACAATAGAATTATGCAAAGTTTGACTAAGGCACTAAATGGAAGGGATATTGTTCACTGGACTCTGTTTGTTAAAGAAGCCAAGCATAGGAAAGGAGAGATAATTTTTTACTTTAAATGTTCAAACTTTCAGAATGAAGGAGCAATGAACTAATTTATACAATGATGAGGAGAACCAACATAACATTTTCACATTAGATTGAATGGAAATCAGAATCTCATTGGATTGGTGAAAGGTTGCAAGCATATAGACATGTGCAACTTAACAGTAGAAATGGAGTTACGATGTTATTGGTGAATATCTAAAAAATAAAATAGGATGCGTTATAGACTGATAGCTACTAAGTTGGTATTATGGGAAAAGAAAACTAACCATATAACTTTCAGAGGAGACATTATTGCAACTATGCAAGAGATCCAAAGGGACGAATAATATTCACTGTTGAGTAAAATGGGCATGTGAATATGTAGGATTTGATGGAGCATAGTTTGGAAGATAGAATAAAAAGAATACTATTTGATTCCAGCGGCATATGGTTTAGCATTTTCAATTACAAAAACAGATACCAAGAACAGAAACATAGTTGAAAAACTTTGGAAATTTGATCACATTACATGTAATATTAATCCCTAAGAAAACAGTAGAATGCGTAGATTGCAAACTGATATGAGTAAGTTTGACCACAAAACATAGGGTCCATGTCTACAATAGAAAGAAGAAGAAAAATGGTGGGAGTTTCAAAAAGTGAAGGTGGTGGAATAATTGGAGAATCTAAATATATGTACGTGGAATAATGAGCTTCAAAATGTTATGAAGAAAAATTTTGCCTAAAGGAATATGAGAATGAACTAAGTTCTGGTACTTCTTGCAAGTTTGCAAATATGATCGGAAACCCTTGCTTCTCACTAGTGTGAGTCAAACGAAAGCCTTTCCTAACTTAAATTCTCTCCAAAATCGACACGAGCAAAGAGGCAAGAACGAGGAAAATGGTGAACCTAGATTTGTTTTGTCATCATATATCAAGGATATTTCTCTACGTTCATGTAGACATTGAAATATTGCCTAAAGCTAGAGAATCAGAAATTTGGCTAAGTCTGGAAGACTTTATTTCCCTGATGACCAGGGAAATTTTGCTTCCTTACATTCTGAAATTTGGCTAAGTCTGGAAGACTTTATTTCCCTGATGACCAGGGAAATTTTGCTTCCTTATACTTTATTTCCCTGATGACCAGGGAAATTTTTCTCTGCACTCAGAAATTTGGCTAAGTCTGGAAGACTTTATTTCCCTGATGACCAGGGAAATTTTTACTTCCTTACACTTTATTTCCCTGACGACTAGGGAAATTTTGCTTCCTTATACTTTATTTCCCTGATGACCAGGGAAATTTTTCTCTACACTCAGAAATTTGGCTAAGTCTGGAAGACTTTATTTCCCTGATGACCAGGGAAATTTTGTTTTACACTAAAAAATTTGGCTAAGTCTGGAAGACTTTATTTCCCTGATGACCAGGGAAATTTTTGTTTCCTTACACTTTATTTCCCTGATGACTAGGGAAATTTTTGCCTACACTCAGAAATTTGGCTAAGTCTGGAAGACTTTATTTCCCTGATGACCAGGGAAATTTTGCTTTACACTCAAAAATTTGGCTAAGTCTGGAAGACTTTATTTCCCTGATGACCAGGGAAATTTTTGTTTCCTTACACTTTATTTCCCTGATGACCAGGGAAATTTTTGCCTACACTCAGAAATTTGGCTAAGTCTGGAAGACTTTATTTCCCTGATGACTAGGGAAATTTTTGTTTCCTTACACTTTATTTCCCTGATGACTAGGGAAATTTTTGCCTACACTCAGAAATTTGGCTAAGTCTGGAAGACTTTATTTCCCTGATGACCAGGGAAATTTTGCTTCCTTATACTTTATTTCCTTGATGACCGAGGAAATTTTTCTTGCTTCCTTACGCTCTGAAATTTGACCAAGTCTGAGAGTAAGGAAAGTACTATATCCCTATCGTCCAAAGGCTATATCTAAGTCAATAGAATGATACTTAGAGATGAGCATCCTTCGACAAGCCGATATACAAGGCCGAAGAATAATCAAGCTTAAGCTCCTACAAGTAAGCTTACGCTAGATTTCGACAAACTCATTGAACCTACCAAGTCAGAAAGGACCGGATCAAGAGTTAACTTGGTTAAAATCTAAGTCGCAGTAAGTCGATTCGGATTTAAGACCCGAACCACAAGTCGTTTTAATCAGACCGGTTCACTCAAGCTCAAAAGGATTAAGCTACCAGTGGAAGTTACAAAACCACTCGAATATGATCCTAACCATCAAGGAAGTTATGTAAACCGCCTGGAAGTTTCTCTAACCATCCAAGGGAAGTTATAGAAACCACCAGGAGGTTGCTTCAACCACCCGAAGTAGTTATTCTCTACAATAACTACTTCGACCCTTATAAAAGGAGGGACAAGAAGAGAAGAAAAGATCTTTTTGGCCATAGCAACAAGATCCTACAAAGCTCCCGACTGAAGATACTTCAAAGCTCCAAGAAATCCCGGAGACGAAGAATCGAAGATCGAAGCAAACCAAAGAAAATCGAAGACCGAAGATCGAAGAAGAAGATGGAAAATTGAAGAATCAAGTCCAAAGCAAGTCGAAGAACAAGCGAAGAACAAGTGAAGATTCTAGGAGAAGAAGAGTAAAGCAAAGCCCCTAGCCGATCACGCGCAAAGCCCGGAAGGATCAAGCACCGCAACGCTCTCTTCTTTTCATTTTCTCACTTGTTGTAATCTTTGTACTTCGAAATCGAGTATCAAAGGATCAAAGACGGATTTCCCCGCAATCTCCTGATATACATATTGTACTCCGCTCCCTCGAAGCGAGTCCTTTGAAATTTCTACTTGAGTGAAAAATCAAATATTTGCTCATACAAATCTTTTGGCACGCCCGGTGGGACCTCCGTCTCCTTTCATCCCTCCATTTCGTTGGTTCTCATACTCGAAGTTTTCTTCCGTACGAAGAATTCTTCTAATTCAAATTTTCAACATGGTCGGTATCGGCGATACTATGGTCGTTCCCTTCACTATGCCCGTTGTTGAGTCAAATACACTCCAACAAGGCAACCAGGAGAATGTCACCACGAATGCTAATGTTTCGGCATCCGAGGAGGCCCCTGCACTACGTGTCTACACTAGGCGCAAGAAGACTACTTCTTCAGTTATACCTGAAGTCCAAACCGAGGGAGATATCTTATGCACTAAGGAACTCGGGGTGAGAGACGAAGTAATCTTCAATCCAGATGGTCATGTGGACGCTGTTGTTCATCATGACTATGTCTCGGAAGACGATGTTGAGACTCTCGAGGCACGCTAGGAAGTTCGCCCAAATCCTACTAACTCCACAATGACTAAACTTGAGGAGGAAGTACGACAAATGAGCCAACTCATGGCTCAGATGGTCCAGACAATGGCAGAAAAGGATCGTCAAATCAACAGTCTTCTCCAAAAAATGGGTACTAAGGAAGAGGCTTTGGTTCCTGCAACAACCAAGGCCCTCCCCACGACTACTCGGACTTTGATGCCGCCGATGATCACTTCTCCAGAGATAGGTGCAATCATGCCTACATCTTCACCTATGACTGTTGAACAATTACAGTCTATGGTCGCGAGTATGATCCAAGCAAGGGGAGACGGATTTTCTAAGTCCACAGTAGGGTACACCAAGCCTTACTCCCAACGTATCCAAGACTTACGCTTTCCAGCAGGATACAACCCACCCAAGTTCCAGCAATTCGAAGGAAAAGGCAATCCAAAGCAACATATTGCCCACTTCATAGAAACTTGTAACAATGCTGGCACTTATGATGATGAAATGGTCAAACAATTCGTTCGGTCTATCAAAGGGACCGCATTCGAATGGTATGTAGACCTCACTCCGGGGTCTATCGATAGCTGGGAACAATTAGAACGGGAGTTCCTCACTCGGTTCTACAGCACTCGACGTGTGGTGAGTATGATGGAACTTACTGCTGTCAAGCAACGCAAAGATGAGAAGGTCATAGACTATATCGATCGATGGAGAAACCTTGCTCTCAACTCACGGGATCGACTTTCCGAGTCTTCAGCAATAGAGATGTGCATTCAAGGAATGCATTGGGGATTACTCTATATTCTCCAGGGAATCAAACCCAGCTCCTTCGAAGAATTGGCCACACGAGCTCACGATATGGAGCTTAGCTTGGCTACTCACGGAGATTCCAAGCCAAGGGACTTTTCGAAGTCTAAGGCAGATGGCAAAGAAAAAATGCCAGCCCCAAAAGCAAAACAAACAAATGTTGTAAACATCGCTTCTTCTTCAAAACCCTTGAAGATGAAAGATAGACCAGACAACACCAAGCCTACTCCTGAGTCTTCACAGCAAAGGCCACCCCGGATGACCTTAGAAGAGCTCCAAGCGAAGAAGTATCCCTTTCCAGACTCGGAAGTTTCAGCCATGTTCGACCAACTCTTGGAGGAGAAGATGATTGAAATACCTTTATCCAAGAGACCAGAAGAAGCAAATAGAGTTGATGACCCTTTATATTGCAAATATCATAGGGTCGTGAGTCACCCTATCGAAAAATGTTTTGTGTTCAAAGAGAAAATCATGTCGTTGGCACGTCAAGGAAAGATTGAGTTGCCTTCTGATGAAATAGTCGCAACTAACATGACATCCATTGTCTTCGGTTCTCTTCCACCAGTTCAAATTCCAGCAGCAAGGAAGAGGCTAGTTTTCAAGATAAAGACTTCAGCCCTCCTCAACAAGCAACATTCTTCAGTAAGGAGGCATATGCATGTTACTCAGGTTGCAAGCTTGGGGGCACCAGAACTCAGAATCCAGATGTGCAAAAATCAGATCAAGAGTTGTGAAAGTCTACCAACGAAAGAAGCCCCCTTGCCTCCAAAAGAGAATGACTATCCCCTTGAAAAAGAGGATTCGGAACAGAAGGATGGATGGACCTTGGTGGTTCGAAATAAAAGAACCCCTCGAGCCCCTCTCTGTAAAGTCTCTCACATAATCTTCGATAAGTCTAAGGGAACGAGAGAAAAGACTTACGTCAAGAAGTCTTTGAAGAAGAAAGGCCAAAAGAAAAGTATGCCTAAAATTCTTACAGTCAATGATGAAGAAATATTACATCAAGCCGTCCGACGACCTCTTACACTAAAAGACTTCATTCCTGAAGATTTCTTCGAAAATGATTTATCCTCTTCGTCAACTTGCTATACGGCAGAAGTCCATGAGAAAGAATCAAATGAGGAACTAACTCTTCAGCCTCCAGAAGTGTCAGATAATATACCTCCTGTTGAGCCGATCGTAGGAAACCTCGCAGCTACTTATGATGAAGCTATGTTACATTTGCCACTTATAGAGGCTTTCCATCTTTCGGAAGATGCATGCCACGCTATGGCTGCGGCATTGACTGACCCAGAGAGTCATCAAGTGAAGACTAATGAAGAAAAATCAGTCCAATGTGATATGACTATCTCCTTCTCTGACGAAGATTTGCAGTTGGGAGCACGGTTGCACAACCGACCTCTTTATGTTTCTGGTTATATCAATGAAAAACCAGTAACTCGTATATTGATAGATGGCGGATCGGCTGTCAATATCATGCCTAGTCAAACCATGAAGGACTTGGGCATAAAAAATGATCAACTTTCCAGAAGCAAATTGGTCATTCAAGGCTTCAACCAAGGGGCACAATCAGCTGTCGGCATCATACGCTTGAAGTTGTCAATCGGAGAACTTGACACTATGACTCTATTCCATGTCATAGACTGTCAAACCTCTTATCGACTCTTACTTGGAAGACCTTGGCTGCATATGAATAAAATAATGCCTTCAACATTACATCAATGTTTCAAATATCACCAAGGGGGCATTGAGAAGTGCGTTCTGGCAGATGATAGACCATTTAATGAAGCAGAAGCTTATCTCGCCGACGCCAAATTCTACTACAGTAAGGGCTCCGTTATCAAGGAAACGTCACCTACAAATTTTCTCCAAGAAATAGAGGCAAAAGAAGTGACTCCATCAGTCAGGGTCTCTCCAAATCCTCCAACCCAACGTCATACGATGTTTGGTGATTGCGAGTGTGACGAATGCCTTGAAGAGGCTCTGGAATTGGAATACGAAGATGATGAAGATCGGCGAAGGAAAAACAAGAAGTCATCACAACAATCTCTCAAGCAAAGATATGAGAATGGTGACCCAGAAGTAGGTCTACTTGGCCAACCTTCAGGGAAATTCGATTTTTATGTCCTTTATCCGAAGAAATCAAACCAGCAAGCGGTGCCAGTTCAAATGAAGAGTATCAACGGAAAACAGAAGGTTAATAAATATCCCTCAAAAATGGCTGAATCTGCTCCGGTGTTAAGTTTCGTACCACAGAGAGGCCGAAAGATAGGACAGCCACCATTCACTCCTATGCATACAAAGCCATCAACCTCTTTTACAGATGCTAATTTGGTCACTTTAAAAGAAGACTTGGTATTGCCGCTGCACAGCCTAACATCAGCTACTAACTCAAGTAAGGGCAACTCTACATTCAAACCAGAAGGAACATGGGGAAGCGAAGCATCAAGTCTCCTGAGCAAAGTTGGATTTACTCCAAAAGATGTTGAACGTTTAGGTACATTACCACCACGAACAGCCCCTTACGGTTTAACTAAAACCCAAGAGCGGCTCTTCTTGGCTGGAGAAAATATACCACAAACTCGACCTGGTATTGGAGCCAAGCAAATCCCCATTGTGCTCAAAACAAGCGCAAAAGAAACTATGTCCGCAAACTTCATTGAAGCCCAAGATAAAGAAGACTATACAAAAGCTTTATATGATGCAGATGATGACACAGTAGAAAAGAAGTATCTCGGTAACACAGATGAAGACTTTCAGACATTGTCTAAGTCAGCAAGAAGAAGGCGACGACGTGCAAAGAAGAAAGAAATACTCATGGCACAATATGAGATGCCCGATGTACATCACCAGTTAAAGCCAAATCAAACTTCAGTCTTTGAGAGGATAAAGAAACCAAGAATCAGATCTGAAATCGTCAAAAATAATCATCCACGACAATCAGTCTTTGACAGACTTGAACTTGGTTTCGCAAAGCCCTCCCGCCCACCCAGGTTTGCTCATTCTCGACATGCCAAAATCTCCTATGGTCACAGCGGGTCTTTTCAGCGACACAGTCTAACCTGACATCAAGTTCCACCTCTTCAGGATGTTCCTTTGACAATCAGTATCGATGCTACTTCAGACTCTACTACCAATTCAGCATGTTTGAACGCATCTTCTTCCTCTGGGTCGAAAAAGAAAATCGTTGTATCTGTCAATCATATTTCTACTGAGTACATCGATTGCTCGTCTTCTTCTTCGGACAGTGACTTAGTTGATGCACCTCCAGTCCTTGAAGAAGGGGGGCAGTCCACTGTAGATGATTTAAAAGAAATTAATCTCGGCACTGAAGAAGAGCCACGACCGACATTCGTCAGTTCTCTCCTAACAACGAACGAAGAAGTCGAGTATGTCAAGCTTCTCCAAGAATACAAGGACGTCTTCGCTTGGTCTTATAAAGAAATGCCAGGTTTAGACCCCAAAATTGTTGTTCATCAGCTTGCCGTGAAACGTGGTGCTAATCCTATCAAGCAAGGCCAAAGAAGATACCGCCCAGAACTTATTCCACAAATTGAAGCCGAGGTGAACAAACTGATTGAAGCAGGGTTCATTAGAGAAGTTAAGTATCCTACTTGGATCTCTAGTGTTGTACCCGTGAAGAAGAAGAATGGGCAAATCAGAGTATGTGTTGACTTCAGAGACTTGAATAATGCATGCCCCAAAGACGATTTCCCTTTACCAATCACCGAACTTATGGTGGATGCTACAATGGGATATGAAGCTCTATCCTTCATGGATGGCTCCTCAGGATACAATCAAATCCGAATGGCACCGAAGGATGAAGAACTCACAGCTTTCCGCACGCCTAAGGGCATCTTTTGTTATAAAGTAATGCCTTTTGGACTGAAGAACGCAGGAGCTACCTACCAACGAGCCATGCAGCGGATTTTTGATGACATTCTTCACCAAAATGTAGAATGTTATGTTGATGATCTAATCGTGAAGTCTAAACAAAGGTCTTCGCATCTGAATGATTTGCGTGCTATCTTTGATAGATTAAGAAGGTATCAACTATGAATGAATCCGCTTAAATGCGCCTTTGGAGTCACATCCGGAAAATTCCTCGGTTTCATCGTAAGGCATCGAGGCATTGAGATAGACCAATCTAAAATTGATGCTATTCTCAACATGCCCGACCCTAAGTCACTTCATGACCTTAGAAGCTTACAAGGTCACTTGGCTTATATCAGGCGATTTATCGCCAACCTCTCCGGGAGATGTCACCCTTTTCACCAGCTCATGAAAAAGGATGCTATTTTCAAATGGGATGAAGCATGTCAAAAGGCTTTCCAAGATATTAAGGACTATCTCTTGAAACCACCAGTTCTGACAGCACCCATTCCAGGGATATCCTTGATACTTTACATAAGCGCACAAGAACACTCTCTGGGGGCATTACTTGCACAAGAAAATGAATTCGGGAAGGAAGTGGCTTGTTACTATTTGAGTCGTACTCTTGTGGGGGCAGAATTACAGTATGCTCCTACAGAAAAGATATGCTTAGCCCTTATTTTTGCCACAAAAAAGTTAAGGCATTATATGTTGGCTCATACTATTAAACTTGTATCTAAAGCAGATCCCCTCAAATATATTATGTCAAGACCTGTTCTATCAGGAAGACTAGCAAAATGGGCTCTACTCCTGTCAGAATTTGATATCATCTTCACCCCCCAGAGAGCAGTCAAAGGGCAAGCCTTAGCAGATTTCTTGGCTCATCACTCCATTCCTGCTGATTGGGAGTTAACTGAAGAATTACCAGATGAGGAAGTCTTCTTTGTAAACATAATCCCTTCTTGGGAAATGTTCTTTGATGGAGCTGCAAAAAGACAAGCTGCGGGGGCAGGGATTGTTTTCGTTTCGCCAAACTCCGAAACTCTCCCATACTCTTTCTCATTGGCAGAGCCTTGTTCAAACAACAAAGCCGAATACCAGGCATTAATTATTGGTCTTGAACTCGCTCGGGACATGAAACTTCAAGGGTTACGAATATATGGTGACTCCAAACTCATCATTCATCAAGTCTTGGGAGATTATGAAGTCAATAAGGAAGACCTCAAGTTCTATCATGAATATGCTCTTACTTTATTCAACAGCATCGAAGCAGCAAGCATTCAACATGTACCAAGAAGTTCGAATCAACAAGCTGATGCCTTGGCAAATATAGCAGCATCGCTTGCTATTCAAGACCTTGACCAATTAAATATTCCTGTTTGTCGAAGGTGGATACTCACTCTGGAAGATCAATTCAATCAGGTTATAGGCCAGAAAAATGAAGATCATTCCTATGTCATTGAAGAACAAGACTGGAGACAACCCCTCATAGATTACCTTGAGAGTGGCAAACCCCCTAAAGAAGTTAAACACAGAACAGAGATAAGAAGATGAGCCCCCAAGTTCTTACATTTCAATGGCGAATTATATCGTCGAAGTTATGATGGTACACTTATGAGATGCTTGACTGGAGAAGACATCAAGTTTGCTCTCCAAGAGTCACATTCGGGTATATGTGGTACTCATCAGTCAGGGCCGAAACTTCACTTTCGTATCAAAAGAATGGGATACTACTGGCCTACCATGGTTAAAGATTGTTTAAACTTCTCCAAAAAGTGTCATGCATGCCAAATCCATGGTGATTATATTCGTCAGCCGCCAGAACCACTTCATCCTACAGTCGCTTCATGGCCATTTGACTCTTGGGGACTTGACATAGTCTGTCCATTACCCAAATCTTCTAAGCAGCACCTTTATATTCTAGCGGCGACAGACTACTTTTCCAAATGGGCAGAGGCAGTCCCTCTCAGAGAAGTGAACCGAAATTCAGTCATGAATTTTATTCAAAATGATATCATCTTCCGATATGGAGTTCCTCGTTGCATCGTTACTGATAATGGCAAGCAATTCAAAAATGCTGCTATGGATAATTTTTGTGCTAAGTATAAAATCAAACAGAGATGTTCTACAATGTATAATGCTCCCGCCAATGGTTTAGCAGAAGCCTTCAATAAGACCTTATGCAAACTCTTGGAGAAGGTGGTTTCTAAATCTAAAAGAGACTGGCACGAGCGTATGCACGAGGCTCTATGGGCTTATCGAACATCGTTTCGCACTCCGACTCAAGCAACACCATATTCCCTTGTGTATGGAGTAGAGGCGATTCTACCTCTAGAACTTCAAATTCCTTCTCTAAGAATTGCTATCCAAGAAGGTCTTACTACTGATGAAAATGCTCAACTCCGACTTGCGGAATTGGAAGCTCTAGACGAGAAAAGACTTGAGGCTCAACAACGACTTGAATGCTATCAAGCTCATATTTCTCGAGCATTCAATAAAAAAGTTAAGCCTCGCTCTTTCCAAGAAGGGGACTTGGTTCTAGCAGTGCGACGTCCCATCATCTTATCCCACAGAGCAGGAAAAAAATTCGATGCTAAGTGGGATGGCCCTCATGTCGTCAGAGAAGTCTATACTAATGGAGCATATCTACTTATGACACCAGAAGGACAACTTGGCCCAATCAACGGCAAGTTCCTCAAGCGATATTATGCATGAAGAAAATCACTCTATATTGCAAATGATAGTCCTGATAGATATGGGTGCCAACCTAGTTGGGATGCATATTCATCAGGGTGATGCAAGCAAAAAAAAAAAAATCCAAAGGAACTACGTGTGACTTGATCCCTTGAAAAAGGGTACGTAGGCAACCTGAGGAAACCCCTCAGGTTCAGTCCAAACAAAAAAAATAAAACCCATATTCAGCAGAGCAATCAAGAAGGAAATACCAGGCGAATTCATATATTACATAAGTCTTAAATAAAGTCTAAAAAAAAAAAAAGTACAAGGCTTGATAATCAATAAATTGAGCTTAAATCCCGAAGACGCTGCATAAGTTCCTCTCGTGCGCCATCTATAGCTAAGACTGAAGATGCCCCAGCTTCCTCTTGACCCTTGAGTTCGGTCAGTTCCTTCTCTTTTTCAATCTTCTGTGCCTTCAGGGAGTTGAGGTAATCACGCTGTAAAGTCACGGCATCAGAAGCTGCAGCCAAACGATTTTCGCAAGAAATAACCGCCGCTTTAGCCTCTTCCAATGCTAAACGGGCAGAAGTTTCCTCTGACTTTGCTGCTGACAATGTAGAATCACCCTTATTCAAGAACTGGGAGAACGACTTTAAAGTCTCTTCTATCTTCGCTATCTGGTCCGGACTAACGATGGCCTTCTCTTTGACAAACGATGAACGCCGGTTATGATAAGCATGACTGTCTTGAAGAAGTGATTCGATCTTTTCAACAAAGACAGAATCGTTCACTCCAAATTTTCGAAGGCGATCACAAAAGATGACACCCATATTGGTCCACCACTTCTCTAATGCTGAAAATCCCGCTTGATGAAAGGGCTTCAGTGAGCAGTCTATGAATGACCTGCAGGGAACCAGCATGATAGCAGCCAAAGAACGGTCCATCTCCTCAACTGAACTATGCATAAATCCAGTTGCCTCAGACATAGCTGGACTCATCCCAGCAATTGACTTCGGCTTCTTGAAAACAGGGACTTCGGCCTGAGCTTTCTGACATACCAAAGAAGATTGAACTTCATGATCCACTGGTGTTATGGAAGGACCTGCAAGTTCCTCAAACATAGAGTCACCCACTATTTCTTTTGTGGTCATCTCAACGGTTACTGATGCTTCGTGATTTTTTCCAACACCCTCATCTTGCAAATCCTGGAAAAATGGGTATGTCGCTTCAAAGACATCATCCTCCATCAATCCTTTGCCAATCACTTCAGTTAGATCATCATTAGGAATGCAAAGACCGCCAGCAGAATACCCTATACAACAAAGCGATAGGGTAAAACATACAGCAATCATTAATATTCAAGGATTACAAAGGGGACAACTCATACCTGAAGTAGTAATATCAACACCTTGAGTTGCCGCATCAGGAGGAGAAGCTGCAACCAGAGCAGTCTCCAATATTTGACGCCTCGATCCAGTAGGGGACGTCGCAAGAGGATTAATGATCTCCCGAATAGAGGAACTATCCTCTGATGTTCTCGCCCTCTTCCTGGCACCTCTTTCATCTCCCTATCGCTCAGAAGGCATGGCTGGAGGAACAGGACGCTCAGAAGTGCCAGAACAAGAAGACTCAACTTCTCTGTCAGATTCTGTTCGGCGATGGCACGCTCGTGAAGAACCAGGACGAGAGTTCTTTTGGAATCGAATCTCCGTCCTATCTCTCATGCCTTCATCTTTTTTGAACTCAAACGAGCTTTTCTCACTCGATTTCAGCATAGAAGGAGGATACATAGCCAATCGATTCTTGATTCTCCCTCTTACTAAACTTGAATATGCTGAAGATACGCAGTCTTTGAGGTTTACTCCTTGTAATGGAAGAGCAAAACTAACTCCAGTATGCCTCTCACTGAATGCTAACCAATAACCAAACGCCAACTTTGGAGACACTTCTTCCTTATAAGGGATAGGTGTTCCAGGTATCGTTTGCATAAAACCTTGTTGACGAGAAAACCGATGAGGGCTATACTGTGCTATCTGTACTGTATTACCCCGACGGAATACAAGAAACCCTGATTTACAGCTCAACATTGAGAGGAAGATGGGGTATGACATCTTGCCATTATCATAAAAAATGCCCTTTTCTCTATCAGGGATCGGCTTCCAAGCTTCATGGGCAAAACGAAAATCAGCTTCTCCCATAGTACGAAGAATCATTCTAGCGTCTTGAGCTGACCCTTCCCAAGGCTGATATGCTGCCAGAGCACCAGATACTGATATGAGGAAAGGAAATCTCTTTTGCCGAAGATTCTTGGCAAATATCCCTCTCGGAAAGTGAAGTCCAATCTACCCATATAAGTAGTGAAGGGGACAAAAGGAACTAGCCCGACCTAGCTCACCACTGAACTTGGGGCTTGTAGACAGGCTACTGTAAGTCCGCGTCAGACCATTGTAGAGTAAGCATGATATGGGAATAGCCAAATTGTATTCAGTACCTTTCACCATATTTACAGCTGGGATGAAAGTACCAGGACGAATCAAGTCACCACTCCAAGGCAGGGCGAACTTACAAAGAAAAAGAACAATCGCCGCAGACCTATAGACAATCTTCCCCAGAGTGCTATTGGCTGACAATCCTAGCAAAACGTAAGGACTGGGTTTCGAGCCAGAAGGTCGTTTCTCTGGAGGCATAAGACTGATCGGCCTATCAATATCTCCTGATTGGTCAAGTTTAGCTTTGGCTTTCCTTATGATATCAGTTTTCTGAGAATTAACAGCTCGAGGGTACCCACGAAACCAAAAATCAATCCAGTCACAATGCCGAACTCGGTCACTACGGCAAGATGCAGCAATAATTGCAAAAGATTTGAAAAGATAGGAAAATGCTGAAGGAGTATATACACAGTCGAAAAGCTCAAAGAGATTAGGGACTCTCTCTTGGTAATATTCTCCACTCATGAGACAACCTGATATCTGGAAGAAGAAAAATGAAGAAAGTAAGTCACACGTATGACTGTCACTCAAATTCAATTTCAAGTATGAATATACCTGATATATCTCCGACAAGGAAATCCCTATTTCCCCAATAAAAGTGAGGAATGTATTCGTTTCCGGACACCAGAGCTCACACAAAGCTCTATACATTCCATCAGGCCTACAATATTCATAACAAGCAGGTTCCAGCATAGCAGATATGTTTCTAGTAGCCTCTCGGCCGCGCAAGGCTTCGAAGACTTCGTGCATCCATTCACCGAAACCATTGAGATACTGGACATCGCCACGACCTCGTATTTCGTCCCCCCAGCGAGTGAATCTTGAAGCAATTTTTGAAGCAATTTGAGGAATGGGTACCATTTCAGTCGTTGTATGATGATACGGAAAAGAAAGAATCGGAGCCTTTTCAAAACGGCTAATGGGTCCAGCGCTCTTCTCAGCTCCATGACTATCGTTGTCACAACTCTCGTGCTCAACGATTCTCAAGGTAGTCAAAGAGTTTGGGCCATTCTTTTTCAGAGTTGCCCCATGCTGCTTGACTTTCGCATGAGGAAAAACAAGATAAGTGACCCCTCGTTCTTCTTCTTCTTCTAACCAACCATCTTCTGGCATAGCAATGTATTTCTCTGAAGTACTCATACCTACACACAGAATATTGAATTAAAAGTTAGAATACATTTTGCAAAAGTTGACCATCGAAAAATATCAAAGATCGAAGATCATTGCAAAGGAAGGAAAGAAGATCAAGGAACAAGCAAAATAAAGAAAAGAATCTTGTTTTATGTAAAAGGGGAGTCAAAGGACGAGCTGCACCGTCATAAGTACCGCTGTCCTTTAAAAAAAAAAAAAATTTCTTTTTTTTTCTTTCTGGCCGACCCTGGGGATTGCCTGGCCGGCCCTGGTCAAACCTGGCCGGCCCTGGCAAAAAAAAAAAAAATTCACCTGGTCAAACCTGGTCAATTCGGGTAGATGAATAGTCAAAGATTATCTAACATCATGCACAAGATATGCAAGAGCATTAAAAAAAAAAAAAAAAATCGTTCTTACGAAATCTTGAACTAGGGTTTCTAAAAACCTAGTCGATTCAAGTAGATGGATAGTCAAAGATCATCTAGATGCATGAAAGATGATCCAAGAATCAAATATCATATGATATACAAGAAGATCAAAAAAAATTCAAAAAGGTAAAAGAGGAGATCAAAGATCATTCTTGCAAAACCTTGAACTAGGGTTTCGTTTTTTTTAAAAAGGGCCCACAAAGATCATTGCAAAAGGAGAAACGAAGATCAAAGATCAAGCAAAGCAAAGGAAAAGATCAAGATTATGATTACCTTGGATGATTTGATCGTCTACTTGCCGAAGGAATCAAGTTTGCGAGATGGTTTTTGCAAAATACCTTGAAGTAGGGTTTTTAGACCTAGCTCCAAGAAATACCGAAAGATAAGTTAGAAAAGGAGAGGAGACCCCTTTTTATAGACAAAGGGGGGTCAAAGGACTAGCTATACCGCCGTCCTAAAAAAAAAAAAAAAAATTTTTTTTTTTTTTTTTGGCCGGCCCTGGAGGTTTCTGGCCGGCCCTAATCAAACCTGGCCGGCCCTGGCAAAAAAAAAAAAAATTCAAAGATTGACCTTTTCGCTTTTCGCTTGAAACGTCAATCCTTGAGGGGGCAATTTGTAGACATTGAAATATTGCCTAAAGCTAGAGAATCAGAAATTTGGCTAAGTCTGGAAGACTTTATTTCCCTGATGACCAGGGAAATTTTGCTTCCTTACATTCTGAAATTTGGCTAAGTCTGGATGACTTTATTTCCCTGATGACCAGGGAAATTTTGCTTCCTTATACTTTATTTCCCTGATGACCAGGGAAATTTTTCTCTGCACTCAGAAATTTGGCTAAGTCTGGAAGACTTTATTTCCCTGATGACCAGGGAAATTTTTACTTCCTTACACTTTATTTCCCTGATGACCAGGGAAATTTTTCTCTATACTCAGAAATTTGGCTAAGTCTGGAAGACTTTATTTCCCTGATGACCAGGGAAATTTTGCTTCCTTATACTTTATTTCCCTGATGACCAGGGAAATTTTTCTCTACACTCAGAAATTTGGCTAAGTCTGGAAGACTTTATTTCCCTGATGACCAGGGAAATTTTGTTTTACACTAAAAAATTTGGCTAAGTCTGGAAGACTTTATTTCCCTGATGACCAGGGAAATTTTTGTTTCCTTACACTTTATTTCCCTGATGACTAGGGAAATTTTTGCCTACACTCAGAAATTTGGCTAAGTCTGGAAGACTTTATTTCCCTGATGACCAGGGAAATTTTGCTTTACACTCAAAAATTTGGCTAAGTCTGGAAGACTTTATTTCCCTGATGACCAAGGAAATTTTTGTTTCCTTACACTTTATTTCCCTGATGACCAGGGAAATTTTTGCCTACACTCAGAAATTTGGCTAAGTCTGGAAGACTTTATTTCCCTGATAACCAGGGAAATTTTGCTTCCTTATACTTTATTTCCTTGATGACCGAGGAAATTTTTCTTGCTTCCTTACGCTCTGAAATTTGACCAAGTCTGAGAGTAAGGAAAGTATTATATCCCTATCGTCCAAAGGCTATATGTAAGTCAATAGAATGATACTTAGAGATGAGCATCCTTCGACAAGCCGATATACAAGGCCGAAGAATAATCAAGCTTAAGCTCCTACAAGTAAGCTTACGCTAGATTTCGACAAACTCATTAAACCTACCAAGTCAGAAAGGACCGGATCAAGAGTTAACTTGGTTAAAATCTAAGTCGCAGTAAGTCGATTCGGATTTAAGACCCGAACCACAAGTCGTTTTAATCAGACCGGTTCACTCAAGCTCAAAAGGATTAAGCTACCAGTGGAAGTTACAAAACCACTCGAATATGATCCTAACCATCAAGGAAGTTATGTAAACCGCCTGGAAGTTTCTCTAACCATCCAAGGGAAGTTATAGAAACCACCAGGAGGTTGATTCAACCACCCGAAGTAGTTATTCTCTACAATAACTACTTCGACCCTTATAAAAGGAGGGACAAGAAGAGAAGAAAAGATCTTTTTGGCCATAGCAACAAGATCCTACAAAGCTCCCGACTGAAGATACTTCAAAGCTCCAAGAAATCCCGGAGACGAAGAATCGAAGATCGAAGCAAACCAAAGAAAATCGAAGACCGAAGATCGAAGAAGAAGATGGAAAATTGAAGAATCAAGTCCAAAGCAAGTCGAAGAACAAGCGAAGAACAAGTGAAGATTCTAGGAGAAGAAGAGTAAAGCAAAGCCCCTAGCCGATCACGCGCAAAGCCCGGAAGGATCAAGCACCGCAACGCTCTCCTCTTTTCATTTTCTCACTTGTTGTAATCTTTGTACTTCGAAATCGAGTATCAAAGGATCAAAGACGGATTTCCCCGCAATCTCCTGATATACATATTGTACTCCGCTCCCTCGAAGCGAGTCCTTTGAAATTTGTACTTGAGTGAAAAATCAAATATTTGCTTATACAGTTCAAACAAAACTCAAAGATGGAGGGAATAAAATCATGACTTTCTCCAGCAAAATTGAATGTAGCAGTAACTTAAATCCCCTGGATCATTTTGATTGTTCCTCAAGACCAATTGATTGTCTATATCGTGTGAAGAATTGTTTGTGGGCATCGAAATTAGCCCACAAATCAAACCCGGCCCACATACAACGACCTGCATACAAACCCGGCCCACACACAACGACCTACGCACGAGACATGGCTTGCCCACACCGATTCGCGAAAGAAACGAACCGAACCGAACCCGACTCAAATGAACCCAAGTGTGCCCACCCATGCAAGTGGGACCCACCAAGGCCACCACTCGAAACCAAAAGGGGACCGGGTGGGCCCACTAGAAATTGGGGCCCACCAGGCCCCTTTCTCGAAAACCGTGCCCTCCCCCTTTTGGGGAGGTGTGGCCGACCACAAGAAAAAAAAGAAAAGAAATAAAAGGAAAGGAAACAAACCGCCATGCGCGCGGGGAGGTAGCTCGGACATCTACTTAACCGTGGATCCACGTCGATCCCTCAATCCAACAAACCAAATTCAAAGTCGTGTCACCATCGATTTGAATGTGCAAAGATGACTCATATATCAAAAGATTGAGCCATATTTAGCCCATAATCGCCGCTACAAAAAAAGAAGGGAATAAAGTTTGTTTTCCTCCAAAAAATGAAGATAAATCCTAACGATTATGGGGAGAGATATTCAAGGGATTCAAAAATCGCAGCCATATCTTTCCCATCCTCCCCCCTTCGCCTATAAATAGAGGGGTGGGGGGATGGCTCAAAGGTCGAAAGGTGGAAAGCTAGAGGCGTTACGGCTCTGCAAAGGAGGATACGCCAACGCTCGACGACCCAAGGATTCACAAGACACGGACAAGCGCATCCTGAGGGAACGGCTTAGCCCACAAAGTCATCATCAACGTAAAGACCTTGCACAAGAAGATCAAAGATTCGTCTCCTCGTACGAAGAAGAAAACTTGGAGAAGAAGACCCGGAGACGGCATCACCCCGTCGTCTCCAACCATCTTCAACTTCGAAGATGCCCAAAAGCTAAGGTCGGAGAAGAAGATCGAATCCGGCATCACCCCGTCGTCTTCAACTTCGGGAACACGCCCAAAAGTAAAGGCCGGAGAAGAAGACTGGAGATCGGTGCTACACCTGACACCCTCATCAACAAAAACCAACACTACAACTGTCGCACGTAGATCGGTGCTATACCTGCCGTCTTCATCAACAAAAATCGATGCTTACAACCGTTGCACGGAGATCGGTGCTACATCCGTCGTGTTCATCAACAAAAACCGACGTTACAATCGTCACACGGAGATCGGTGCTACCCCCGCCATCTTCAAAGGAAGCCTTCGAATTCGATCACGCCAAAGAAGCCCGGAGAAGAAGAGAAGGAAAGTCGACGCCACAACCATCATTGCCAAATTTCCATCCCCAAAAGGAGAAAGCCGGAGGAATAAAGAAGTCTCGGAGATGTCGCAATCGCCGTTCTAGGAGAAGATCAAGCCAAAGCAAAGCCAAACTCCAGAAGCAAGACCGACGTTGCGAGCCGATGATCAAGGACACCGAGGTTTAACAAGAGCCGAGAGTGACACAAAGTTCGAGGAAACAACATCGAAAGTCTCGTAGCCGAGAAAGCACGAAGCATGGAAGGGACAAAAGTAAAGGCTAAACGCCACTCGACCTCTTAAGAAACCCGAACCTTGTATCCTGAGCAACCCCTCCAGAGCTAAGTAATATGTAGATGCGGATCAAAGGGACCCTCCAGAGGATCTCTCCCACAATCTCCTGATTAAATCTTTGCCGCACCCGGCTGACCACCCCCGAGTTACCGGATCCCTGCTTTGTAATCTTCATGTACGCAATAAAGACGACCCGAATCTTTTTTCCTCGCATACACTGTTGTTTGTTTAGAACCTTCTCTGATCAACGCACAAACTTATGGATAGAACTGGGCATTACAAGCGCCAAGTTTTTTTTTTTTTTTTGAGAAATTCCTCTCCGAGAAGGAGAGGATGGGGTTAAGCCGTACCCCAAGCTATATTATTAAAAAAAGGATAAAAAAGAGGTTACAGATAACAAAGGAAAGGGAGCATATCTCCCGATTGCTTAGGAGAGAGGGCTGTGGACCAGGACTGCATCATCCTCTTGAATTTCTCCCGGACCTCCGCTATAGAAAGCTCAACTCTAGAGAAGACTCGAGCATTCCTCTCTCTCCAAATGCACCATACCAATAACTAGAAGATCCCAAGTCGATCTGAGTTTACTGTTGATTCTCTTAGCGCGCCAAACAATCCATAAGGAACGTATAGATCCCGGATGGCCCTCAATGAGAAATCTGTGCTTAAGCATTCTCCACAGCTTGCGGGAGTAGGAGCAACGGAGAAACAGATGATCAACATCCTCCCTATGGCCAAGGCAAAGCGGGCAGGAAGAGTCTGGGACGTTTGGGTTATTCCGCAGACGGAGATTAACTCTGGTGAGAATCCTCTCTTTTATTGCCAACCACATAAAGATCCTAGTCTTGAGAGGTGCTGGAGATTTCCAAAGATGCGAAGCAATCGGACAAATTAACCCTCCTGCATTGAAGAATTGGTAAAAAGACCGGACCGAGAAGGCTCCTGAGGCTTCCCATTTCCAATTTGAGGAGTCTCTATCGGGAGAGAGCACGAAGGAGGAAAGGATGCGGTAGAGCTCTGCTAGGTAATCCTGCTGCGAAGGATCAAGGTTCCTCCTGAATCTCACCGACCAAGAGAAATTACCTTGAGACCGGGAAACCTGAGAACGGACAGTAGCATTCTGGTCCCACGCCAGGTCGAAAAGATCAGCAAAGAGTGAAGCGAGAGTGATATCATCTACCCATTGATCTAGCCAGAATTTAATGTTCCTCCCATCCCCTAGAACCAGCTTAGTACCGCAACGAAAGGCCGTCCCAACTCGACAAATACCGTTCCAGAACGGTGAGATCTTGCCCGATCTACGGCTCCTTGCTTGAAGAGGGGAAAACCGCCTAAAGTAGCGATCTCTGATGATGTTCGACCAGTGATCTCCATGATCGTTCTGCAATCTCCACCACCATTTCCCCAACAGCGCTCGGTTGAAGTCTCTCAAATTAAGAATCCCCAATCCTCCTTGAGCTTTGGATTTACAGGCGACACCCCACTTGACAAGGTGGTAGGATCCCGAGGTACCATCCGCTCCTCTCCAAAGGAAATGGCTTCTGATACTGTCGATCTTCCGAATCACCCAAGAAGGAACAAAATAGAACGCCAAGTAATAGGATGGAATGGAGGAGAGAACAGAGTTAACCAGACAAAGACGACCTCCGAGAGACAGGTGTCTGCCCTTCCAGTTCGAGAGGCGCAAGTCCACTTTCTCGACTACTTTAGACCATTGAGCCCGAGAAATGGGTTTGTTGCTGATTGGAAGCCCCAAGTACTTCATTAGAAGCTCGTCCAATCTACAGTTCAAAAGCAAGGAGGCTCTAGTGGCAAATTCTTCTGAGGGCCTCACATAGAAAGAGTAAGGTGGTGAGGAGACTTGACATATGGGCCATAGTTGGTCCTTTAACCCAAACACTTCTCACATTGTCATACTTCCTAAATAGGATTGACTGCTAGTTCAATGCCTAATTACCTTTCACATTCTTTAGATAAGAGGAGCCAATTTGTTATATTATTGTCAACCACACCCATGTAGTTTACATTACAGGTGCAAATCCTACTACAAGACAAAATTTCCAAGTAACCATACATGTAATTGTATGCACAGAAAAGGTACGGGTCGTCTTTGTTGCACAAAACGAGATTAATAGTGTGGCCGGGACCCGGGTGGCTCGGGTGTGGCGAGTCCGGGTTGCGGCGAGTGTTGATCAAGGGATTTGTGGGAGAGATCCTCTAGAGGGTCCCTTTGATCCGCGTCTCCACGTGGTGTTCGTGCGAGAGCTCTGAAGGGGTTGCCCAGGACAGAGGTCTTTACAAGGTGGGGGTTTTGAAGAGGCTAAGGAGTATCCGTCGTGGCTTTTGTCCCTTCCGTGCTTCGCGTTTTCTCGGCTAGGGGGTTTTTGGCTTCGTTCCTCGGTCTTCGTGTCTTCCTCGTTCCTTGCTTTGACCTCGGCGTCCTTGATCGTCGGTTCGCGGCGTCGATCGTGCTTTTGGCGTCGGCTTTGGCTTTGGCTTTTGGCTTTAGCTTGGCTTTGGCGTGGCTCTGGCTTTTGTTTTGCTTTGGCGCGTGCGCTTGGACATAGACGGGGAGGCTTGCGATGCTTTCGTTCTTCCGGACTTCGCGTCGTATCAGCTAGAACGTGCGGTGCTTTTGCTCGTGACCGGCGTAGTCGCTTGGCTTTGGCATTTGCGTTGCTTTGGCACTGGCTTTACCCGGGCTTTTGCTTTGGCTTCTTGCGTGGGCTTTGGCTTCAACGTCAACTCGGTTTTCTTCTCGAACGACGTAGGCTACTTCTTCGGTGCTTCGACAGTTTGGGTGTCGGCTGGACTTCTCTTCTTCTCCGGGCTTCTTTGGCGTGATCGGAGTCGAAGAATGCTTTCGAAGATAGTGGGGGTAGCACCGATCTCCGTGCGACGGTTGTAGCGTCGGCTTTTGTTGATGAAGACGGCGGGGTAGCGACGGTCTCCGTGCGACGGTTGTAGCGTCGGCTTTTGTCGATGAAGACGGCGGGGGTAGCGACGCTTCAGGCAGTCCGCTCCAGGCTTTCTTCTTCGTGGATGGTGCAGACGTTTGTCGAAGGCGACAGGGTGATGACGCTTCGTTCTTCTTCTCCGGGCTTTGGAGCTTGATCGGGGTAGAGGGTTTGTTGGAGCCGACGGGGTAGTGCCGCTCCGAGCTTCTTCTCCGGCCTTTGCTTTTGGCTTCTTCGGAGTCGAAGGGTCTTCTTCTCCGAGCTTTCTTCTTCGTGCACGGAGTCGAAGTCTTGATTTTCTTGTGCAAGGGTCTTCACGTTGATGAGGGCTTTCAATGGACTAAGCCGATCCCGAAGGGATAGGCTTGCCCGTGCCTCGTGAAGCCTTGGGTCGATGAAGAAGCGTCTCCTCTTCTGCAGAGCTCCCGCACTTCGTCTTGCGATTTCTTTGACCTGGCGACGGTTGTGGTGTCGGCTTCTTCTCCGGGAGTATTTGGCATAATCGGAGCTGAAGGCTTTGTTGAAGATGACGGGTGTAGCGCCGCTTCGTTCTTCTTCTCCGGGCTTTTGAGCTTGATCGGAGTCGAAGGTTTTGTTGAAGAGACGGGTGTAGCGCCTCTTCGTTATTCTTCTCCGGGCTTTTGAGCTTGATCGGAGTCGAAGGCTTGGTTGAAGAGACGGGTGTAGCGCCGCTTCGTTCTTCTTCTCCGGGCTTTTAAGGTTGATCGGAGTCGAAGGCTTGTTGGAGACGACGGGGTAGTGCCGCTCCGATCTTCTTCTCCGGCCTTTGTTTCTGGCGTCTTCGGAGTCGAAGGGTCTTCTTCTCCGAGCTTTCTTCTTCGTCCACGGAGTCGAAGGCTTGATCTTCTTGTGCAAGGGTCTTCACGTTGATGAGGGCTTTCAATGGACTAAGCCGATCCCGAAGGGACAGGCTTGCCCGTGCCTCGTGAAGCCTTGGGTCGATGAAGAACGTGTCTCCCCTTCTGCAGAGCTTCGCTTCTTGCCATCCGACCTCTTGAGCCTTCCCCCACCCCCTCTATTTATAGGCGAAGGGGGGAGGGGAGAGATATAGGACTTTTTTAATTTTAAATCCCTTTCATATCTCCCTATAATTGCCCGAGATTTATTCTTCAATTAAAGAGAGGAATAAGCATTTATTTGCTTTCCTTTTCTGGCGAGGCAATTATGGCTCATCCTTTTTAGATTTATCTGGAATCTTGCACATAAAATCGATGGCGATCCGGCTCTTCTTCTTGTCCGTCGGATCGAGGGATCGGCGCAGATCCGCGCGTGAGCAGACGTCCTACGCAACCTCCCCCCGCGCATGGCGGTAGTTCTTTCCTTTTCTTTCTTTTCTTTCCTTTTCTTTTCTTTCCTTTCTTTTCTTTTTCCTTTTCTTTTCTTTCCTTTCTTTTCTTTTTCCTTTTCTTTTCTTTCCTTTCTTTTCTTTTTCCTTGCAAGGCCGGCCGGCCCCCCTGAGGTTCGGATCCCTACTAGGGGCCGGCCCCCATGGGGTTCGGGTCCCTAGTAGGGGCCGGCCGGGTGGGCCCCACTTGAGGGTGGGCCCGCCCGGTTCCCTTGTCGGGCGCGAGTCGGGTCTGAGTCCGCATTGGTGCGTGCTAGTCGGGTCCGCGTCGGAGCGCGCGTCGGGTTTGTATCCGCGTAGGTGCACGCAAGTCGGGTTCGTTTCGGAGTGCGTGTCGGGTTTGCCTCCGAATTGGCGCATGCGAGTCGGGTCCGGGTTAGACACAATTTGTGTGTCTACAAATGCCCCCTCAAGGATGAGTGCGCTGGCGGAAACGTGTAGGGTTTGTTCACGCAGGGAGCGCGGAGCACTTGTCCTTGATTCCTTTCTTGGATGGGCCTGGTGGCTTATTTAAGAGCCCCTACCCCTTTCATCCTGTGCCTTGTTTTTTTTGTGGAAGGCTGGAGCTTCGAGACCGCCGTCGGAAAAGTGCTGCCTAGGGTTGCACGCGACTTGCTCCGTCTTCCCGGTGTCGCCTCTTTCGTCGGCGGCGGCGACAACGACCGCGACGAGGACGGAGGAGCGCGGCTGAGGTGTTGTCCGCCTTCGCCGCCTTCTTCTTCCTCTTCCTTCCTCTTCTTCTTCTTCTCTTTTTCTTTTCTTTTTCTTTTCTTTTTTCTTTTTCTTTTTCTTTTTCTTTTTCTTTCTTTCTTTTTTTTTCTTCTTTTTTTTTCTCTTCTTCTTCCTCTGTTCCTCTGGTTTGCGGAGGCGTAGCAGCAGCGGCGGTGGCGACGCGCGGCGCAGGCGGCCGTCGCAGCACGTGGGCCAGGGTGCAGGCGGCGCGGGGTCAGGTGTGCGGCGGAGGGCGCAGTGGCGCGGCGCACGGGGCCAGGCGCAGTGGCGCGGGGCCAGGTGCAGCGGAGGCCGGGGTGTGCGCCGCGAGGTCAGGCGGCCGGGTGAGGGCGGCGGCGCGGGGCGCAGCGGCGGTGGCTGGCGTGGGGCGCGAACGGCGGTGGCCGGAGCGCAGGGTGCAGGCTGCGGTGCGTTGGGCGCGGGCGGCTGTGGTCGGCGCGTGCGGGGCTCCGAGCGGGTCGGCACGTGGCGGCGGCGCGGGGGCCGGGCGGTGGTCGGTGGCCGAGCGCCGAATCGGGCAACTCCCCGATCGGGTAGGAGAAGGGAGGGAGATGGGCCCCTCCCCCCTTTTCGTTTGCTAGCACATGAACCTTCCCCCCCCCTCTTCAGCTGAGTTTGGATGGGAGAGAGGGGCTGCGGGCCCCTCTTTCCTCTAAGTTAGCCTCTTTTCTTCTTCTTCTTCTTCTTTTTTTTTTTTGACGTGCAGAGAACGAGAAGGGAGCTCGCGTGCTGCTGTGTGCGATGGGGCCGCGAGGTCCTGTTGCACACGGTGGTGCTGTAGAGCTCTCTTCTTTCTTTCTTTTTTTTTTTTTTCCCTCCGTCTCCCTCTCTGTCGGTCGGGTGCGGAGAACAACAGCAGCAGCGGTGCAAGAGGCGCACGAGCTGCGGACCTGCGGTGCGGCAGCATTCGGCATGGGCGCAGGGTGCGAGGGCGCTGCGGCGTGGGGCCGGCGCAGGCGGCAGCGGAGGCCGGGCGGTTGGCTGCGGCGCAGGCTCCAGCGTTAGGGGCGCGGAGGCCCGGCGCGGTCGCAGAAGCAACGATGGTGGCCTGCGGCGCGAGCGCGGGACGCGGAGGCTGGGCGTGGGTGCAGCAGCAAAGGCGAGGTGGTGTTGACGCGAGGACTTCGCGCGAGTCGGCGAAGGACGTGGGGCGCGGTGCAGACGGCCTGTGGTGCGGACGCGAGGACTTCGCGCGAGTCGGCGACGGACGTGGGGCGCGTTGCAGGCAGCTGTGGCTCCGAGTCGGGCGGGCCTCGATGGGAAAAGAGGGGGCAGCGGGCCCCTTGATTTTTTTTTTTGTGACTCCTCTGACCTGTCTTGACTTGATTGCTTCCTCTTGTGTCTTTTCAGGATTCGAGCTTCGGGGGTTTGGCCTTGCCGGGGTGAGTCGCTGAGGACTTCTCCTACGGGAGTGACGCCTTCTCTTCCCCCTGTGCCTTTGCAGGATTCGAGCTTTGAAGATTTTGGCTTTGCCGGGGTGAGTTGTTGAGGACTTCTCCTACGGGAGTGGCGCCTTCGCCTCCCATTGTGCCTTCTCGGGATTCGACCTTCGGAGGTTTTGGCTTCGCCGGGGCGAGTTGCTGAGGACTTCTCCTACGGGAGTGACGCCTTCGCTTCCTCTTGTGCCTTCTCGGGATTCGAGCTTCGAAGTTTTTGGCTTCGCCGGGGTGAGTTGCTAAGGACTTCTCCTACGGGAGTGGTGCCTTCGCTTCCCCTTGTGCCTTCTCGGGATTCGAGCTTCGGAGTTTTTGGCTTCGCCGGGGTGAGCTGCTGAGGACTTTTACGGGAGTGGTACCTTCGCTTCCCCTTGTGCCTTTTCAAGATGCGAGCTTTCGCTTGACCCGGTGGGGTATCGACTCCTGGCCTCGGGGGACGTTTAGTACCTCTGCGGCTTCGAGTCGAAGGATTCTTCGGGGACTTGGAGGTGGAGGACTCTTCAACGGCTCGGAGACAAAGACTCGCTTGGCGGCTCGGAGGTGGAGGACTCTTCAGCGGCTTGGAGACGAAGGCTCCTTTAGCGGCTTGGAGACGAAGCATTCTTCGGCAGCTTGGAGCCGAAGGGTTCTTCAGCGGAGTGTTGTCGCCTTCTTGGTGCGGGAGCGTAATGACAACGGCACAGCGAGAGGACAAGACGAAGCCGAGTGTGGTGACGCTCGCTTGGTGCGAGGACGAGCCGGAGACTTCGGAGGCCAGGGAAGGTAGCTCCTTCGTCTTCCTTTTATTTTTTTTTGAGGTCGCGAAGGATACGGTCGTTGCCGATGTATCCGCCTACCTTTGGGTTACTGCATTTGACTCCGGTGGCAGTCCCAATCCTTCGGGTTTTTGTCTTTAAGGGACTGACGACCTTCGGATAGGCTTGAGCTTTTGCACGAGCCTGGCGGATTTCAAGGCGAACGACTTTTTGTTTGCAGAGTAGAAGCACATCTTCTTGGAGGGTGGCGAGCTCCATTGCTTGCGACGGTCTTAGCTGCGACCGACGGAGAGAGACGTCGGCTGGAGGGGCTTCACACGCTTGCTACTGCAGACTTGGTTCGGATGTAGAAGAAGGTGGTGGCCGTTCGTGCGTCGCTTCAAAAGTCGGAGTTCCGTTTGCGGGATGCTCGAGCGACTAAGAAGACTTCTGGAGCAAGGTTTGCGAAACAGCGAGAAGGGCTGACGAAGTGCCAAAGCTGGCGAAGCGATCGAGAAGGCTTCCGCAGCGAACCTTGCGAAGCAGCATGCATAGCTGGCGATGCGTTGGAAGTTGACGGCTTCTCTACCTCTAGAGTCGCAGCGTGTGTAAGCTGCAGGAGGCGAGCTGGTCGGCGCCTTAAAGGCTTTGACTTGCTACTCGTGCGTCGCTTTAGAAACTGGAGTTCCATTTGGGGGAAAGCTCAAGCGACCGAGAAGACTTCTGGAGCAGGGCTTGCAAGGCGGCGTGAAGAGCTGACGAAGTGCCGGAAGCTGGTGGAGTGATCGAGAAGGCTTCCGGGGTGAACCTTGCGAAGCAGCGTGTATAGCTGGCGATGCGTCGGAAGTTGATAGCTTTTCTACCCCGGAAGTTGCAGCGCGTGTAAGCTGCGGGAGGCGAGCTGCTTCGGCGCCTTAAAGACTTTGACTTTCTTGTCATCTTTTGGTTAGCTGACTGGGCTTGTGGATTTGCACTTGTTCTTCTCTGGGCTGGTCTTCTGGGACGATGCTAGGGATGTTTCTTTTTTGTCTGGACTGAACCTTTGTAGGTTGCCTACGTACCCTACTGAGAGGGATCAAGTCGCACGTAGTTCGTTTTATTCCTTTTTTTTTGGGGGGGGGGGCAAGGGGGGTAACCTTGCGCTAAGCAAAGTACCTTTTGAGGGACTTGCTGCTGGTAGGCAAAGTCGCTGCTGGTTCGCGGTTGTTGCCTGCCCTCTTCGCTTCAATGCGGTCATAAATGAAGATCTTCTTGACTGGAGTTTTGATGATAGCCGGAGTTTGACTGGAGTCGATGCCACATCGATTTGGAAGGATTCGTTCGTCGCTTTTGAAGAGGCGAGCATGAGTCTTTGTCAGGCGATGTGGTATTGCAACTGAGGGTAGTGAACCCATGTGCACCGTGCTTTCTTCGTTGCGGCTGGATTTGAACATCAACTCAGTGGAGTTTTGCCCCCGAGTGTCTTCCGGCTTGATTGGGAGTTGCTCGGAGCTGGTGTACTCGGAAGACTCGGTTGAGCTCGAGACGTGCAGCAGACCATGTAACGGTAGTGTCGTTTCTTGCAAAGTGATGAAGTTGTCCTTGGAGAATGGTGACGCTGGTTCCTTTGTTGGAGTGGAAGGCGATCGTCCTAGTTGGCGAAGCCATTGAGGTACGAGCTGCAGGACTGAAGCAGCTTGAGCAGGTAACGGAACGCATCGCATCGAGCTTGATTTGAAGTTGACGTAAATTTTTCGTCTTGATACTGGCGCTCCTTTGACTTCGTGCACCATCTGGCCGGAGGATGTTGCTGGTTTTGCAAGTGGAGAGGTTTTATTCCTCGCAGCTGCTTCGACTTCCTGGGCTCGTAGAGCTTTTGCTGGAGGAGCTTCGTTGGCGACGATGCTTCTCCCCATGCTTTTGATGTTGGTGTCGCTTTCTTCATCGTCTTTCCGTAGCACTTGGTGGACTTCCATCACGTAGTATGAGACCTTGAAGTCTTGATCAACTTCAAGGAAACGATTGGGAAAGAACTCCTGGAGTATCGCCAGCTTTGGGCATATTTGCTGGAGAAGATTTTTCGGACTTGCTGGTGGTACTTCGGACGTCTTTCTTCCTGGAGCTTCATTCTTTTCCTTAAAGGACTTTCTTCTGGGGAGTTTTCTTGCCGCTCGGTCTTTCTTGTGGTTAGCCAGACGTGCTATCCTATAGCTTGATCGTCGCGGCCTTCTCCTTCGAGGCGCCGTAGTCCGTGTGTTTTCATCAGTAAGATCTTCCTCGTCAAGGTGAAGAACTGGTGCTGCGACCGAAGGCACTTCTTTGATCGGAAGGACTTGCTCTTTTGGAGACTGTACTGATTCATCTTCTGATCCCCAGCCAGTTGGCTTGACTTCTTCGTTTGGAATCGAAGGAGGCCTGGAGTAGAGGACGTGATAGTCAAATTTGCCCGATGGTTGGCCTAGCAGGTTGACTTCGGGGCTTCTTTGTTCGTCTCTCGCGTTGAGCATGTGCCGGAATGTAGCTTTGTTTGGAAAAGGGAGTGCTTGCATGAGAGGCGGTTGCCCCCACGACAGTAAGGATTTGACCCTGGGTACTGAAGGAGCATGTCGTCGTCTTCTTCTTGGATTGCCCCCCTTCTTTGTGTCATCAACGGTGGACTGCCCCCCTTCTGCGAGGACTGGCGGGGCATCTGGCAACTCGTCGTCCGAAGTAGAAGTATCACCGTTGTCAGGATCCGTGACGGAGATATGATTGACGGCTGTCATGGGTGGGTGGGCGGGTGTCGAAACGACGTCCTGGACTGTCATCCCCAAACGGTCGAACACCGACTTCTTCTTTGATTGCTTGACTGGCCCGAGCCTTTCGAACACAGATGTGCGCTTTAGATTCGATCGGCTTCGATCGCTTTTGTTTTGCTTCTGGAGTAAGGCTTGGCATCGAGCCCGTTGCCGTTTTCTTTTGATGTTGGGATGGCTGGCGTAGGTAGAGCGTGCATCGGAGATTGTTGATCCTTCAGCTGCTTCGTCTACCATCTTCGCCCCGATGTAGTTGGAGGTGAAGGTCTTTTTCGCTGCTATCCTGATGACCATCGGAGTTCGACTGGAGCCAATGCCTCGGCGGTTCGGGAGAATTTGTTCGCCGTTTTGAAACAACCGAGCTTGAGTCCTCGTCATCCCATGTGGCGTTGCTGCTGGGGGAAGTGTACCCATGGCGCTTTCTCTGTCATAGCCGGCTTTGAACAGCAATTTAGCAGAAATTTGCCCCCAACTTCCTTTCGGCTTGAATCTAAGCTGATTGGGGTCGACTGATTCGACAGGTCTGCTCGCGTTCGGAGCTTGCGTCAAGCTAGGTAATGGCAACGTCATTTCTTGCAGAGTGACGACGTTGGCCTGCGATAACGACGGGGCCAGATTTCTTGCCGGAGTAGAAGGCGATCGCTCAGCTTTACGGAGCCACTGGGGTGCGAGCCGCAGGACTGGTGTCGCTTGGACGGGCAACGGGGTATGTTGCGTTGCTCTTGACTCGGAACTGATGCGTATCTTTTGCCTAGATTTCGGCGCTTCTTGGACCTCAAGTCTTGCCTTGTCGGAGGGTGGCACCGGATTTGCAGGAAGAGGAGTCTTGTCCAGATTCACTTCTTCAGTCTTCTGGGCTCGAGGGGCCTTAGCTGGAAGGACTTCCGCAACTAGGTCTCTTGCTTGGTAGAACTTGGCGTCAGCCAAATGTGCTTCGGCCTCATTGAATGGCTTGTCATCAGCAGTTATGCATTTTTCCATGCCTTCTTCGTAGTACTTGAGGCACTGGTGCCAGGTGGACACCACGACGCCATTCTCGTGTAGCCAAGGCCTGCCCAACAGGAGGCGATATGACGTCTGGCAATCGATGATGTGGAAAAGGACCGTTGTATCTAGCGGGCCGATGGAAAGCTTCAAACGGATGATTCCGACGGTGGACTGTCCGCCCTGGTTGAACCCTTGAATGACCAACTGACTTGGCGAGAGCTGGTCGTTGGTGATGCCGAGTTGCCGCATTGTCTGGATAGGCATGATATTGATGGCGGAGCCACAGTCTAACAGGATTCGATTCACTGGCTTCTCCTTGATGTATCCCGAAACGTAGACAGGCCGGTTGTGCAGTCGCGTTCCGAGTTGCAAGTCCTCGTCGGAAAAGGTTATCGTTGCATCGCACGAGGCCACAACTTTGCTCTTCTGGTCATCCTTCCTTTTCCTCTTGTAGCTGTCTGGATCAGCCAAGGCCGCAGCCATTGCCAGGCGAGCCTTTTTCGGGAGATGCAAAGCTTCTACGAGAGGCAAGTGCAGGATTGCCTCGTCATGAGAAGCAGTGCCCCCTTGGTTGGAATCATCTCCCTCGTCGGTGGAGTCGCCTTCTTCAGAAGTTTCTCTTTCGTCTTTTCCTTCTGATGCCTCATGAACTTCGACCATGCAACAAAACACCCTGATGTGCTGATCGACTGGGAGGAAGTGATCCGGGAAGAATTCTTGCAGTGTTGCAGGTTCTGGAAGGCTTTGCTAGAGGAGATCGTTTTGGCTTGCTGGCGGCACTTTGAACACCTTTCTTCCTGGAGTCTTGCTTTTCTTCTTGTAGGTTTGGCTTTCTGGAAATCTCCTCATCACACGGTCTTGCTTCTGTTGCCTTTCTTGTCGTGGCTTTCGCCGCCGTGGTAGCATGACCCATGCCTCTTCGTCAGTGGATTCCCCTTCGCTAAGATGATGATCGGTAGCAGCAACTGGTTCCCTTGAAGGCACTTGTTCTTCCGGAGGCTCTACTGGCTCGTCTTCCGATCCCCAGCCGGTGGGCTTGATTTCTTCGATCGAAACTGATGGAGGCTTTGAGTAGAGGATGTAATAGTCGAACTTCCCCGAAGGCTGGCCCAGCAGACTGACTTCTGGATCTCCCTGCTCGTATCTTTTCCGGAGAGCGCATTGGGACGTAGCTCGACTGGAAGGGACTTGCTCTTCCTGAAGCTCCACTGGCTCGTCTTCCGATTCCCAGCCGGTGGGCTTGATTTCGTCGATTGAAACGGACGGAGGCCTTGAGTAGAGGACGTAATAGTCGAACTTCCCCGAAGGCTGGCCCAGCAGACCGACTTCTGGATCTCCTTGCTCGTATCTCCTTTGGAGCGCTCATTGGGATATTGCTTGGAAGAGGTGCTGGCGTGAGCGATGGTTGCCTCCAGGGCAGCGGCGTTTCTTCCTTGGTGAGCACAGGAGTACGTTGACGTTGGTTTGAGACTTTCGGCTGGGAAATTGACTTAGCGGTTGGCGCTTGACGGTTGATGCGTAATTTGGGCACGCTTCGCCGAGCAGCAACGAGTACCGGCGAGAAGGAGCCGAAGGCGATGGACGTCATGTTGGCCGTAGCGACCTCCCCGGTGTTAATTTCTATCTTTACTTGCTTTGCGAGTGCCATGATTCTTTCCTTGAAGACGAAGTATCTTTCGATGGGATGACTTACCACCCGGTGGTATTTGCAGAAGAGAGGGTCGTCGACGCGATGCATCTGCTCGGGCCTCTTCGAAGGAGGGAGTTCCATCATCTTCTCTTGCAGCAGTTGGTCGAACATAAAGGAGACTTCCGAGTCTGGGAAGGGGTACTCCTTGGCTTCGAGCTCCTCGAGAGTCATCCTTTGTCTTGGCGGCGGAGGCGGTGGTATGGCGACTCCCTTCTTCTGATCCGGCTTGCCACCGATCTTGAGCGGTTTGGAGGTTGAAGCGACGTCTGCAACATTGACTTGTTTCGGTTTCGGTGCCGGTGGCTTGTCCTTCTTCTCCACCTTCAAGAAGTCTTTGTTCTTCGAGTCCCCGCGGCTTGCTAGGCTGAGTTCCATGTCGTGAGCCCGAGTCGCGAGTTCTTCGAAAGACCGAGGCTTGATACCTTTGAGGATGTAGAGCAGGCCCCAGTGCATGCCTTGGGTGCACATTTCGATAGCCGAGTCCTCAGACAAGCGGTCCCGTGAATTTAATGCGAGGTTCCTCCATCTGTCGATGTAGTCGATCACCGGCTCACCTTTCCTTTGCTTGACGGCGGTGAGTTCGGTCATGCTGACGGTGCGTCTGGTGCTGTAGAAGCGATTGAGGAACTCCCTCTCCATCTGATCCCAACTGTCGATGGTCCCTGGAGGAAGATCAACGTACCAGTCGAACGCGTTGCCTTTGAGGGTGCGAACGAACTGTTTCACCATCTCGTCGCCATATGTGCCGGCGTTGTTGCAAGTTTCGATGAAGTGAGCAACGTGCTGTCTTGGATTTCCCTTTCCGTCGAAGTGCTGGAACTTTGGTGGCTGAAATCCGACTGGGAAGCGTAGCTGCTGGATCCTCGCGGTGTAGGGCTTCGAGTATGCTGCCGTGATCGGAGGAAGGCCACTGCCGTGGGAGCGCATCATGTCGGCTACCAACGCTTGGACTTGCTGAGCATTCATCGTTGCCGTTGCCGTTGCCGTTGCCGTTGCCGTTGCCGGAGGTTGTGCGTCCACCGAGGCTGGCGCTGGGGAGACGACTTCCACTGGGACGGGAGCCGAGGAGAGCGCTGGAGTAACTGCTTGAATTGTCGGAACAACTTTTGCAGGAGCGGGAGTTGAAGACGGAGCTGGAGCGGCTACTGGAGAAGCGACGGGTTGGCCGACTGCTGCAGCGTCCTTTGCGCTTAGCTTTTGGAGCAGAGTATTGATGTGACGATCCTTCTCCTCCATCAGCCGAGTAATCTGCGCCATGTGCTCGCTCATCTGCATGACTTGGAGCTGAAGAGCGGACGGAGGATGGTGACGGAGGACGTCTCGATGTTGCATGCTAACATCCTCGCCGTCGTCATCGAAGATGTAGTTACGCCGGCTTGCTTCTGGTTGATGACTGGTGTTTGCCCCCTACAGAGGAGGTGCAACGTCCGCTGGAGAATCCGAACGGGCTTGGGGTTGGGGCTGGTCCTCCCCAAACTTCTGGACATGGACTCCAGGATCGAAGCGCGTTTCTTCATGCACCAAGGTCTCATCGGTGTTTTGACGAGCATCTTCGGCAGTAATTTCTGGTGTGAAGACATCCGCAAGGGTTCGAGTACGCCGAGTGTAGACGCGTACCATCGGGGGAGCATCACCCTCCGGGTTTACTGGATCACCGTGTCGGAGTAGAGGAGACTCGGCGATCGGTGAAAGGCTTGGAGCAAACGCATCGTTGCTTGTCCCGGCCATTGCAAACTTCAAGCAGCTTCTTCAGTCGTACGGATGAAAGGAGAAGAGGTCCCACCGGGCGTGCCAGAAATCTGTATGCTCAGAAAAGGTATGGGTCGTCTTTGTTGCACAAAACCAGATTACAAGGGTGGCCGGGACCCGGGTGGCTCTGGTGTGGCGAGTCCGGGTTGCGGCGAGTGTTGATCAGGGGATTTGTGGGAGAGATCCTCTGGAGGGTCCCTTTGATCCGCGTCTCCACGTGGTGTTCGTGCGAGAGCTCTGAAGGGGTTGCCCAGGACAGAGGTCTTTACAAGGTGGGGGTTTTGGAGAGGCTAAGGAGTGTCCACCGTGGCTTTTGTCCCTTCCGTGCTTCGCGCTTTCTCGGCTAGGGGGTTTTTGGCTTCGTTCCTCGGTCTTCGAGTCTTCCTCGTTCCTTGCTTTGACCTCGGCGTCCTTGATCGTCGGTTCGCGGCGTCAATCGTGCTTTTGGCGTCGGCTTTGGCTTTTGGCTTTAGCTTGGCTTTGGCGTGGCTCTGGCTTTTGTTTTGCTTTGGCGCGTGCGCTTGGACGTAGACGGGGAGGCTTGCGATGCTTTCGTTCTTCCGGACTTCGCGTCGTATCGGCTAGAACGTGCGGTGCTTTTGCTCGTGACCGGCGTAGTCGCTTGGCTTTGGCACTTGCGTTGCTTTGGCGCTGGCTTTACCGGGGCTTTTGCTTTGGCTTCTTGCATGGGCTTTGGCTTCAACGTCAACTCGGTCTTCTTCTCGAACGACGTAGGCTACTTCTTCGGTGCTTCGACAGTTTGGGTGTCGGCTGGACTTCTCTTCTTCTCCGGGCTTCTTTGGCGTGATCGGAGTCGAAGAATGCTTTCGAAGATAGTGGGGATAGCACCGATCTCCGTGCGACGGTTGTAGCGTCGGCTTTTGTTGATGAAGACGGCGGGGTAGCGACGGTCTCCGTGCGACGGTTGTAGCGTCGGCTTTTGTCGATGAAGACGGCGGGGGTAGCGACGCTTCAGGCAGTCCGCTCCAGGCTTTCTTCTTCGTGGATGGTGCAGACGTTTGTCGAAGGCGACAGGGTGATGACGCTTCGTTCTTCTTCTCCGGGCTTTGGAGCTTGATCGGGGTAGAGGGTTTGTTGGAGCCGACGGGGTAGTGTCGCTCCGAGCTTCTTCTCCGGCCTTTGCTTTTGGCGTCTTCGGAGTCGAAGGGTCTTCTTCTCCGAGCTTTCTTCTTCATGCACGGAGTCGAAGCCTTGATTTTCTTGTGCAAGGGTCTTCACGTTGATGAGGGCTTTTAATGGACTAAGCCGATCCCGAAGAGACAGGCTTGCCCGTGCCGGTCGATGAAGAAGCGTCTCCTCTTCTGCAGAGCTCCCGCACTTCGTCTTGCGATTTCTTCGACCTGGCGACGGTTGTGGTGTCGGCTTCTTCTCCGGGCGTATTTGGCGTAATCGGAGCTGAAGGCTTTGTTGAAGATGACGGGTGTAGCGCCGCTTCGTTCTTCTTCTCCGGGCTTTTGAGCTTGATCGGAGTCGAAGGCTTTGTTGAAGAGACGGGTGTAGCGCCGCTTCGTTCTTCTCCGGGCTTTTGAGCTTGATCGGAGTCGAAGGCTTGGTTGAAGAGACGGGTGTAGCGCCACTTCGTTCTTCTTCTCCGGGCTTTTGAGCTTGATCGGAGTCGAAGGCTTGTTGGAGATGACGGGGTAGTGCCGCTCCGATCTTCTTCTCCGGCCTTTGTTTCTGGCGTCTTCGGTGTCGAAGGGTCTTCTTCTCCGAGCTTTCTTCTTCGTGCACGGAGTCGAAGGCTTGATCTTCTTGTACAAGGATCTTCACGTTGATGAGGGCTTTCAATAGACTAAGCCGATCCCGAAGGGACAGGCTTGCCCGTGCCTCGTGAAGCCTTGGGTCGATGAAGAACGCGTCTCCCCTTCTGCAGAGCTTCGCTTCTTGCCATCCGACCTCTTGAGTCTTCCCCCACCCCCTCTATTTATAGGCGAAGGGGGGAGGGGAGAGATATGGGAAGTTTTTAATTTTAAATCCCTTTCATATCTCCCCATAATTGCCTGAGATTTATTCTTCAATTAAAGAGAGGAATAAGCATTTATTTGCTTTCCTTTTCTGGCGAGGCAATTATGGCTCATCCTTTTTAGATTTATCTGGAATCTTGCACATAAAATCGATGGCGACCCGGCTCTTCTTCTTATCCGTCGGATCGAGGGATCGACGCAGATCCGCGCGTGAGCAGACGTCATACGCAACCACCCCCCGCGCATGGCGGTAGTTCTTTTCTTTTCTTTCTTTTCTTTCCTTTCTTTTCTTTTTCCTTTTCTTTTCTTTTTCCTTTTCTTTTCTTTCCTTTTCTTTTCTTTCTCCTTGCAAGGCCGGCCGGCCCCCCTGAGGTTCGGATCCCTACTAGGGACCGGCCCCCATGGGGTTTGGGTCCCTAGTAGGGGCCGGCCGGGTGGCCCCCACTTAAGGGTGGGCCCGCCCGGTTCCCTTGTCGGGCGCGAGTCGGGTCTGAGTCCGCATTGGTGCGTGCTAGTCGGGTCCGCGTCGGAGCGCGCGTCGGGTTTGTATCCACATAGGTGCACGCAAGTCGGGTTCGCGTCGGAGTGCGTGTCGGGTTTGCCTTCGAATTGGCGCATGCGAGTCGGGTCCGGGTTAAACACAATTTGTGTGTCTACAGTAATAAAAGAGAAAAATAATATTAGTAGTGTATCCAAAGCATAGACAAATCAGAATTTGCTTCAAACAAAAAGATAGAGAGGAAGGATACCGACCATCTATAGACCCCAACCAACTCTAGTGCTAGAGCCTCCCGACCAGAGGGTTACTAATGGCTGAAATTTTTGTAGTCCGAAAACCTTAAGCTGGTCTTATTAAAAGATAATGTCAAATTGGTCACTTTACAAACGTAAGGGCAAAACATCTGAAAAATGTTGTCTTGGAGTAATCGTTGTACGGAGAATGTTTGTTTTTTCATGTATAAGAAAATAACCAAAAAAAAAATCATTCATTATCTGGACTGTTAACATGCTGTCACGGAACTCTTCTATGAGATAGGAAGATGAGAGGGTACGGAGAGCGATTAGGCGGGCGATCGGAAGTCCCCCCGGCCCCCGACGTCTGGCATCCTCGTACACAGTGCCGGCATCAGAATTCGGTCATCAACCCTCGGGTCCTTAATGGCTACTGGCACCGTGATACGACGTCAGACTTTCCGTTGGGGACCCAGCGGTCGTCGCTTCTATACCCTAGGGTACAGAATGGGAGATGGAGGGAACAGGCGTCTGTCCGGTCTCGGGAGGGTGTCCCTTGGCCTCGGAAAGGAGACTACGCCAAGAGAGGAGGCCCCTGCACCTGCCAGTCATCGGTCAGACCCCAACCTTGCCGCCGGATCTCTTCATCCAGCCAGATCTTATCATGAGGGATCCGGCCTTGCCTCGGGCCACGATCCTCTCAGAGGTAACTCTTGGGCTTCTCGCCTCTTGGATAGCACCCGTCCGCCTCCACCACCCCCGCCTCCATCTTTGACTCCTCGAGACCCCGCCCCACTCCACCCACCTCCACCGCTTCCACTTCTACCGCTGCCGCAACGCCCACCTATCCACCCCCCCCCCCCCCCCCCCCCCACCGCTCCCCTGCCAGAGTACCTTGCCCCTTCAAGAAAGGGTGTTGCTTCCGCTACGGAGAGAAGGGACATCTCGTGTCTAACTGTAGAAACGCCATGGTGTGTTGGATCTGCAAAGGCATCGGCCACTCCTCCTCTCTTTGCCCCCTCTAGAGAAGAGCTTCTCGCTATCCTAAGAACAGAAGAGATTATGTGGAAGCAGCGATCCAGAGATAAATGGATCAGACTGGGTGATCTTAACACGTCGTACTTCCATAAGGTGGTGAATGGGAGAAGGAAGAGGAACACCATTCAGCTTCTGAAGGTAGGGGGTCATCAGCTTGAAGGGACAGAGGAGGTGCTTTCTGGTGTTTCTAGCCACTTCAGGACCTACTTCCAGGATCTTCCAAATTCAGCAGCCTCTCTTTCTTGGGATAGCTTACCAATCAGGCGGATCCCCCCGTCTGCGGATCTGGACAGGGACTTCTCCCAAGATGAGATCAGAAAAGCTGTTTTTGACATGAATGGGGACGGAGCTCCAGGCCCTGATGGGTTCATGATGCACTTCTTTCAATCGTTTTGGGATTGCATATCCAGTGATGTTACCAGATTCATCCTAGACTTCTTCTCGGGCTCCTCATCCTTGAAAAGCCTTAACTATTCTCTTCTAGTTCTCGTCCCGAAGAAGGCGGAAGCGGATTCTGTGTCGGACTTCCGCCCCATAAGCCTCTCCAACTGCATCTACAAGATCGTTACGAAACTCCTAGCGAACCGTCTATCCCCAATCATGGACGAGTTGATTAGTAGATCCTAATCGGCTTTCATTAAAGGCCGACTGATTCTGGATAGTGTTGCCTCCGTCCAAGAGACCCTTTACCATCTGAAGGAGCACAAGTCCGAAGGGTTGGTTCTTAAGCTTGACTTCGAGAAGGCGTTTGATAGACTGCACTGGGAGTTTGTTCTCTCCACCTTGCGTGCGAAAGGTTTCTCTCCACGGTGGATTCACTGGATTTCTTGCTGCTTGTCTTCTTCCAAGCTCTCTTGCTCGATTAATGGTGCTTCGGGAAACAACTTTCGTATGCTGAAAGGCCTTAAGCAAGGATGCCCGCTTTCCCCTTTTCTCTTCATCTTGGCTATTGATGTTTTTGATGCGATTCTGCAAAATGCTAACTCTCAGAACCTTATCCGAGGTATTCGAGGTAACTCCTGGTGCATTTCCAATCTTCATTTTGCTGACGACACCATCCTTTTCTGTGAAACGGAATTAAAGCAGGTGGCTGTCCTGAAAATCATTTTGTATGCGCTTGAATTCTGTTCGGATCTCCGAATCAACTTCTCCCAGAGTTCGTTGTACTACGTAGGACCTTCTCAGGAGAAGGGCCTCCTAGCCTCTTCTATGTTGAACTGTAAGCTGGAATCCTTTCCAATGAAGTACCTGGGCATCCCCATCAGCAATAGGAATCTGGGAAGAAACGATTGGCTTAAAGTGGTGGAGAAAGTAGAAGGCCGATTATCCAACTGGAAAGGAAAGCTCCTCTCCCTAGGAGGATGCTTGACCCTAGTTAATTCGGTGCTCTCCTCCATCCCGTCTTACTACTTAGCCTTCTACTTCATTCCGGCCTGGGTTATCAAGAGAATAGACGGGATTCGTAGCGCCTTCCTCTGGAAAGGGGCCGACGGTTCTGCTGGCTCCTATCATCTAGCTAATTGGGGCATCACTTATAAATCTAGGGATCAGGGCGGCCTAGGAGCCACCAACCTTAAAGACTTTAATCAAGCTCTACTAGGGAAATGGTGGGGGAGGCTGCAAAATAACCAGGGTGATCACTGGTCGTCTATTATCAGAGAAAGATATTTCAAACGCTTTTCTCCTCTTCAGGCCAGGAGCAGGAAATCAGGCACCCTTTCACCCTTTTGGAAAGGCATTTGCAAGGTTGGGGCCCCCTTCCGCATCAGCACCAGCTTGATACCTGGAAATGGTAAGAATATCAAATTCTGGACAGATCACTGGGTCGATGACAATAGTCTGGCTTCTCTGTTCTTTGATCTCTATAATATGGCTTGGGATCCTCTGGCATCAGTTCACTCCCAGACGGCAGAGTCACTAGCGGGTCGTATCTGGTCGGTTAAATTCAGAAGAACGATTCCGGACACTCTACAGAGTCAACTTGCTGATCTTTATCAGATTTTAGAAGCCTTCGCCCTCGAGGACGACAGAGACTCTTCACGATGGAAGTGGGACAATTCAGGGGTTTTCTCTTTCAAATCCTTCTACAGATTCTTTAATAACGGCGGACTCATTTGCCCTATAGCAAGTCACCTTTGGAAGTCACCAGCACCCTTAAAGAAGACGATATTCATGTGGCTAGCCATCCGGGAAAAAAATTTAACTAGGGTGAACCTGAGACGGAGGAATAACCCCAATGTGCTAGATTTGTCCTGCCCCCTTTGCCACGCTCATAGAGAAGATGTCAATCACCTTTTCCTCAGATGTCCTTTCTCTCGGAGCCTTTGGTCCATGTTGAAACACAGATTCAGAATCAGAGGACACCCGGCCACCATTCGCTCCCTCTGGACGCTCTGGAGGTCTCGTAGAGTGAAGAAGGAGCTTCGGCCGACTTGGGATCTTCTCACTATTGGTTTATGCTGGAGTATTTGGAGAGAGTGGAATGCTAGAGTATTCTCGGGCAAGGAAGTTTCGGTCATGGTGTCTAGTCCAACTTTGTAGCTATGGTTACTAGCTGGTCTTCAGGTTTCTCTGTTAAACTCTTGGGGCGAATCAGCCCCTTCCTTTGTAACCTTTAATTTATTAGTTCTAATAAATCTTGGGGTATGCTTAACCCCATCCTCTCCTTCTCGGAGAGGAATTGCTAAAAAAAAAAACAAAAACAAAAATAAATTTATCAAGTTGTCTACTAAATTTCAAATAGATTAGGAGTTAGGGTTTGATCGCATTTATCATTTCTAGCAATCTTCATGATTTATACATTTCAAACGAAGCCCAAGTGATTTCATCTATCAACATATGTTTCAAGCAAAGCCAATTCAGTTAAAAAGAAAGTGATACAAACTGTGTGACAAGAAGTATATCCCTGTTTCAGATGTTTTGCAGGGCATAAAACCGTAGTATTGAAGAAAAATATAGTAGATGAAAAGTTAACATAACAATAAGAGGTTTCAAAAGAAAAAAATAGTAGTTTTTGACTGTTGGGTATACAATTATACATTAGATTAATAACCGATGTCATATAAAACTATAATATATTACTTATTAACTTATAATGCATCTTATTGCTTAATTAAAAAAGTTTATGTAGTAGCTTATTGTGCCATAATTTTAACCACTTACAGTGATGGTCCTATTTTTTAATTTTTAAAGAACCCTAAGTGATTTACATATGACCATAAGCTTTTGAAGAGAAAATCTATCTCTTCCGAAGCTTGGCTAAAACAATATCAAAATAGGTATATATTTAAACCTGTTTTAGCATTCTGTTTCAGTTGTATATGACAAAGTTTCGTGACATTTGACTAAAATATTCCATTTCGTACAAATTTTAAACCTTGCAATTATACCTATGCAGTCAAAGGCACACATAGGCTCACCAAGCTCAACCCTGGCGCCTCGCCTAAGGAGCACCTTAAGGCACAAGTATCCCTAGCTACGCCTAGGACACCCGTTTTAAATCCAAGATTTTTCTTTTCTTTTTGCAATCTTTGGCTTTTTCCTCCCCACTTCTTCCTTCACACCGTAAGAGCCCCCCCCCCCCTAAACTTTCCAAATTGCTTTTCTTTCTGCATCTGCACAACATACAGAAGAAAAAAAAATATAGTATGTGGAGCTCCACACCTCTAACAATTTTTTGGATTAAAGATTGTCCAGAGTTTCTTTGAGAATATCCATCATTTAATCAATAGTTCCAGCATTTATATAAAATTGCAATATTTTCATAACTTCAAATATTTCCTGGCAAAATTTTCATATCATGCAGTGTCGAAATACTGGTCAAAATAGAGATTTTGAACCCCGAACAACCATTCGAAGATTACAATGATGCGAAGAATCGTTATATGGCTTGTATTGGAAATTTGGAATATTAACATTGGAATGAATTACTACCACGGTACTAGTGTTGGATGGCCAAAATAATGAGGGCATCTCATGGAGGTGATTTTGGGCTCGACACAAGGCAAAATTGGAGCATTTTTTGAGAAATCCCACTAAATTGTCTGCAGAATGTGTCCCTTCCCATATGGCACTCATATATAGTTGTGCTTAAACTAATGATACGAGGCTTTTTTAATACAATATATACATCCCCATGCAACATAGCTGTGAATAGAGAGGAATCTCCAGTGAAGACAACACTTGGTTCTTTGTGAGTTGATAACTTGATATTGATTGCTTTTACACTCCGTAATAAGTTTGCACTTGATGACAGTCAGCATATAGGTGTCATATAAGTGATTGTAACTTCTACATTTTGCTTCTGTTCAGTAATGATCATGGCGACCAATTAATGAGCTGTATTTTTACTTTTATGTATGTTATTCAGACAGGTGAGATCACACATGCAACCACAATCGCAACTGTTTTAAGGTGCCTTTCAAAAGCTCCTAGATTGCCTACTTTGGATTGGGGGGCTATCATCAGACGCTGCATGAGGTACGAAGCCCAGTTCTCTGTCAAAATGTATGTGGAACCGGCTCCTCAATTACTACGAGAAGAATGTATACGGCTTTCTCTAGCTCATGCAAAAAATGTCAGAGCCCTTCTGCTTTTCCTGGATGACGTCACTGATCTATCTAGATTCAGGACTCTAGAGCTGAATTTGCAATCAACAGTGCTTCCTCATCTGCCAGAACTATTGAAAATATTTTCTGGTTTGAGGCTGGAAAAGCTTTTTGAGGATCTGCTCGAGTACTTCAGTTCTTCATCGTCTTCATATTTGATATATGAACTGGATCAGAAAAGCTTTTTGCGAGTTTCATTCTGGAAGGGACTTCACCAATGCCTCACTGAAGCTTCTAAAGAGTCGATCTATATGTCAATGATGGAAAAGTGCATGGAGTGTTTGTTTTATCTATTGCCAGAACTGACCTGTAGTGGTAGTTCAGAAGGGGATCATGCTGATTCTATAGAGTGGCTAGAGGCTATGAGATGCTTGCCTAAGGCTCCACAAGATTGGCTTGAAGATTTTTTGGAGGTATATGGCCCTAGTCTCTGTTTACTAAGCATTCTTTGATAAATGTTAGTTACATTATCATATATAATTGGACTACTCCACCCTCATGTGTATTGCATATATAGAAGCAAATGGGAAAACCATTCATGTGCATACACATTCATGCCAATAATGACTGCACCTTCAAATTCCCATCAACGAATGAAGAATTTTGAAAATTGTCAGAATCTTTATAAATATCCATTTTCTCTTATGCATTAAAATTTGCTGCTGATTCTGTTATCTTCTTTTTTATCGCCGTCATGTATTTTACTTTTTTTAGCAAGTTGGCATGTATAAATGATGTCTTTTTACAGGTTCTTGATATCAGTCTGTTTCACAGCGAAATCCACTTTGTTGATGTAGCAAGACGCATTTCTGCCAGAGCCAGGCTAGTTAGGAATGGTTGCTTTCCGATTTCTGAGCTGGGAAAGATAAAAGGTTATATATTGAATGCAAGATCTGAAGGTAATTTTTGAAACTGAAAAGATAGTTATGGTTTTACCATTTGTTTTAATTGTACACAAAGTAGGAAAACACAAAAATGCATGTATGCAGCCAAGCATGCTCCCCGTAGAAGGATATGCCTTTACATTGTTTTTATAGTCATGCACTTAGTCATGCAAATCCACACTAGGATGAACACAGGATATCTAATTATTCAACCAATACGGGAACTGATGAGTATTCAACTGTAAATCTACTGATGCAGTCGGTGAGAATCTTTATAGATCTGTTCAGCCAATTATTTTTGAGGGCGGGGTGTTATGTACATCCAGGTTTGTGACCTTATTTGATGTGCTTGGTTGGGAACTGAAAAAGGTGAAGATGAATTGAGAAATTAATAGGTTGAGCCTAGTTCCTTTATAAGGAGAATATTGTGACAGTTGCTCTGGCTTTTGAGTATAGTGGGTGGGATCTCAGAACTTTAAAGTTGCTTGTGGAATGGAGCAGGTGGGGGAAGGGGAAGGCTTGATGCATTATGAAGTTGTTTATGCCTCCGGAGGTTTTTATCTTGTGATTGCCATACCAATGACTATTTACACGATTTACTAATTATTTAATATATCAAATAAAAAACAGTGATAACTTAAAAAGAGATACACATTGAAGGCTATGATATTGTATTGTGGTTAATCCGTACTATTATTAAAATTAAGAAATTGACGTATTCTATTATTTTCCAATAATAAATTTTGAGATTTGATTTTCTTATCTGTTATAAATTTTAGAATTTTGAATTCTAATTTCTAAGGAGGCTGCAGATGGATGAGATGCTACTAGAAATAAAAACAAAAAGAACGAAGGAGCTATGGGAGTTTTTTTTGCTGAAATTGATGCAAAAAGAAAGATGCATGTTTTAAAGTCTGCCAAAAATCACGAAAGTGGAGCTAAAAGAGTTTCAAAGAAGACATTGATTTCAAGAGAGGTTTTTTCTGGTGTATATTGAGTGTTTGGGATAACAGAAATGTGTGGTTGCAAGTTTTTGGTTTTGATATTTAGATTAGGGAGAAGAGTGATGGATCTCTCTATATCCCCAACCCATCATTTAAGCAAGGTTCTAACTTCTAAAACCAGACATCAGTAGTTGTATTATCCCGGACCAAATTGAGTCAACTTGGCTGAGTTACTCATTATCGGCCCGTTCGAGCCGATACTAGTTTCGAGTCTTTCGACCCTTTTTCTAAAAAAAATTCAAAAAAGAAAATCTATAGGTCCTAGACGATACGGCTTGATTGTATTGGCTTATAGTCTAATACTGGGTTGACTCACCCGATACCAACCAAGTATCAGTACCGGCTGGTGACTCGTTACCGGCTAGTAGAAAACCAATCCGTACCTGCCGGTAGAAATTGGAAGCCACCAAGTTTTGAGACCATGCATTTAAGAATTGAAAGGTCAGTCAAAAAACGAACTTGATAGTGCTAACTCAAGCCCTAATGGCCATTCGATGAGAGAACAATATTGTGCAACAGAGTATCTCAAACCATTCTTTCTTGTCCTATCTGGTGCTTCATCTACTTTTTTGTTAATCTAGAGGTAAAAACTCTCTTTGGTGTTTTCTTGTCATTGGTGATATATATGAATGCATGGTACCCACTAAAATTGTGCTCTTTGCACTTTGTCGTGATCCAACCAATCTCGGAAAATCAATGTGCTTTCATAACATTAATCCCATCAATATTCTGATGCACCAACACTAATCTTCAAATGCAATTGTTGCATACTTGAACAAGCGGAATAGCCAAAGTTCACCCTTGGTTTAGGCTTTACTGAAGGACAAGTGCTCTAGACTAGGGCTTAAAGTACTCCCTGACTATTGCTTATGTTATTCGCATGATTGTCTATGGCTTCCTCATACGGACTCTTAACACAATCTAATGTGTTTCACATACATATCTAACTTCCCAAAAATAACCTAATTTGGGTACTCCCATTATACTTGTTTTGAACTCCATGACAAACTTGTTTAGATTCATTGTCTTTGCTCTAAGGTTTTCCATCAGACATCGTGCTACCTCCATTATTGATCACAAAAGGATACTTGCCAAAACCACATCCACACTGACATGTATGTGAGTACTGTTTTTCTTTTAAGTCATTCCTCGTTATGCCACGAGGGAGGGTTCAGCGAAAATTCTAACCAACTAATACCGTGATGGGTTTGAACTCATACCACCTTTCTAGTGGGTGAGGTGTAGCACCACTGTATTAAACCATCATGTTTGTGAGTATTGTGTTGTATTGGACGTATGTGGATGTTTGTAACTTGCATGTAGGGAGAATGCGGACTCCAGGCTGCTTATGAGCTGAGAATTTTTAAATTATCCAACATTTCAGGTATCTGGTGGAATGTGCTTGTGGAAGTTGTCGCCGCCGTATCCAGGGAAGGAGTAGGCATCAAAAAGCAGTGGCTTCTTGATGCATTAGAAATCAGTTGCATGTCAGAATATCCTTCAACGGTGAGCACTTTTCTTTTTCCAGCTTAAATGTAGAATTGCACAGAATGAATGTCTCAATATCGAAAGCTCTTAGGTTGTGTTCTTTTCCTAGGATTTGCAACTCCCAGGAATTGGGTCCATTCCTATGTCCGGCTTATATTAACGCTTTTTCCCTGGGATATGAAAGCCCACCTTTTGTGGGATTTCATTTCTCAACTAAAACATAAGACTTATACATCCCACTGTAACCCCCCCACTCCAACCCTTCTCATGGTGAAAGACAACCAGGTGTGGGAAGGTGTTTGTATTGTAAAGCCCATGGTACCTGGTGATCTAATGGAAAGAATATGAGCTTGGTCCCAATTCCTAGGGGTTGCAAATCCTAGGAAAAGAACACAGCCTGACGTGAATTTTAACCTCCATTTATCCTTCTATGTCCATCTTCGCTATATTCATTAAGGCTGTGTTTTTTTCCCGGGAGTTGAAACTCCCAGAAAATGGACACGTTCCCATGTTCCTCCCATAAAAGGCTCGGTATGTTTTGTGGGATTTCATTTCTCAACCAAAAACCTAGGAGCTGTAAATCCCCACTGTTCCTCCCCCATCCTCATGGTGGAAGCATGTATACCCGTGTAGAAAATCAGATGTTGAAAGATTTTGTAAATCCCTGGGTACCTGGTGGACCTATGGAAATAATATGTGAATTGACCTATTTCCAGGGAGTTCGAACTCCCCGGAAAAGAGCACAGCCAAATTCTAAAATGTCTTGGTGGTACTAATGTTACCAAGTCGGAAGTTGGGGGAAAAGTCAACAAGGGAAAAAAATGAAAAAAAAAATCAGGAAAATCAGGAAAAAATTTGGTAAATTAGGTAACAATATATATATATATATATATATATATATATATATATATATATATATATATATATATATATATATATATATATATATATTCTAACATAAACAAATTTAACAAAAATCGGGAAAAAAAACGTGTAATTCGTGATTTTTTCAAAAAATCTTAACTTTTTGAAAAAATCGCGACTTATTCCCGTAGCAAACGTTTGGGAATAAGTCGCGATTAAAATACGACTTTTTCAAAAAGTCCGCGATTTTGGTAACACTACTAGAAAGGTAATTCGGTATGCAATACCCATTTAGTTTGGGATCTAATTGATGCTCTCTCTCTCATCTTTACAGGCACTGCGGTTTGTAGCCCTGCTTTCTGGCAGCTGCAGTATCTATATGCCGCTTCTGATCATCGATCCGATCACCGTCCTTAGTGACCTGCCAGTCACTCTGCCGTCCCTTCTCTCAGACAGCCACTGGAGCTCTATAGCGGAGTCTCTCGCCAACAAGGTATGGGCATTGACCGAGCGCATCTGTAGGTGGGCAGCTCGGGTAGCTAACGGCGATGGCTCCTCCAATCACGACCACATCGATGGGAGCGAAGCTAGCATTTCTGCTTTCCTTGCGCATGTGATGCACCAGGCTTGTGTCTCCCTGAAAGAGTACTTGTCATTTGAGAAGCAGTTGAGGGTCGCAAATCTTGAGATTTCCGTAGTAGGACAGCTACCGCTTCCTTCACTGTGCGAGTTACGACAGCTAAGCAACTGATTGTTATGATCATATCCATGTGTAATCGTGAATTAGAGGTAAATTACGAGGATTAGAAAGAGATTGCTTGGACTCAGGTTTAATTCCTCAACTTGTTCCTGATAGTGCAAGAATAGGGAGCAAGAAACAGACGTCTCTCTCTCTCTCTCTCTCTCTCTCTCTCTCTCTCTCTCTCTCTCTCTCTCTCTCTCTCTCTCTCTCGCTCTCTCTCTCTCTCTCTCTCTCTCTGATAGTGCAAGAATAGGGAGCAACCTGATAGTGCAAGAATAGGGAGCAAGAAACAGCTCTATAGCGGGTGGTGGACGACAAGTGGTGGGCGACGGGGTGGTGGTGGACGACAGGGTGGACTGGTGGGGTGGTGGTGGTGGACCACATGTCACTCCTCAAATTGTTGAATCTATCATGTAATACTCTCTCGATTGTGCCATTGGTTGATATCGCATGGTCAACGGAGTCTTTTACTAGTAAATCAAAAGCTTAATTTGGTTTTTTCCAAGTAAAATTTTTACGCTCCTAGTAAATCTCCTATCATTTACTTTACTACATTTTTGAATCCAAACAGCAGCAAAGTAAATTTTTTATCTGATTTACTTTACTAGTTAGTATGTTGACCGAATACAAATAGGCCCTTATTAGCAGCTAACCCACACTGCATGTGGTCACTCTTCATTTATCAGCATGTTTGCATTTGATTGGACGGTGGACGATGGTTGCTTACAATTTTTGGGTAATTAGGTGTAGGTTCAATAGAATAGTATGTGCTTAAATTAAGTAGCAAAAAAAAAAAATTATATCTAGTCCTCATAATGGATTTAGCTTAAGAGGTGATCATGTACCACTGTTTTAATGTACAAGAGGTATTTTTTCAACTGCTTTTGTACTTGTCGACGGAGCCATCATGCATGATGACAGTTGATCCGGACTACCCACTTGCTGCCTATGACATTGGAGTTTGATTTCAGAGATACCAAGGACCTAGTGCCATTTTAGAGCAAGGCGGTGATCTTGACCGCTATCGCCTCACGCCAAGGAGGTGACTGATTAAGGCTTCGGTTGACGCTGAAGAACCATGTGGTAAGTGTGATGAGGAGATTAAGTATTTGCATCAGACGACGATTGATGAGAATAACCCGCATCCAATGACTGTGGGAGACTTGTCACAATATGTCTTCAACAGGTTAATACCAGCTGAGTTAGTAACAATAAAAGGTTTATCGATCTGAATACAAAATAGTTGGTTCCGTGCATGTTATGTGGATGATGGGTTTGAGTTTGTTGGATTGGTCCCATGATAGGTGGAGTATGGTTTTAGTATATATGCTGTTACAACTTGGTTCTTTTAATTTGTTACATGATAGTTTGACTTGCCAAATGTATGATCTCTCCTTTTTTTTATTTTTTTCATACTTGCATATGGTAACAAAACATTCCTTGGGGTCTTCCCTTTCCCATAAGGTGTGTTCTATATGCACCCACTAGTTTCAATCTTGGCACCTGTCAAATTTTAGATCTTTATATCCAAACTGTCATCATCCCTAACCTCCAGCCAATCCTCACCCCTCGACCTCGAATGCTAGCTACCCCAATCCCGACCTCGTCCTTCCTTCTTCATCCTCCTCATATTTCCCTCCTTCCCTACATGAAATCGCAACACTCGACCAAACCAAGCAAAATGTAACTACTGTGGATTAGATCAGGTAGTCCGAATGTATCTACATATCCTAACTGAATGCACAATACATGTGGGGATGACAATGGGTTGGGAATTGGGACGGGAAGCCCTATCCCAAACCCATCCCATTAAGGAACTAGTGCATGCCCGTGCCTGTCGGCATTGCAGCGGGCCACCTTCGGCGACAACACACCTGAACGTCTTCGGCAACAAAACACTTTCAACGACAACATCGACATTCATAGGGACACCCATTTTCTCACCCATGCCGATTGGCACTAAGCGGGCGCCTTCGGCGCAACCAACTCCCCCTCCTCCTATAATCGATCAATCACAGCTGTTTCTATTCGAACGGATTCCTCGAGATCAACCCGATGATTTGGGGTGGCCGAAATTTCAATAGGCGGGTTTATAGCTGTTGATGCGAACAACGATCACGGGATGAACGGTCAGGTTTAGTACAGTTTAAATGGGCAGGGATTTTAGGGATTTTGTGCAATTTAAATGGGTCGGGATTTGAAACCAAGGGGAGGGAGTTGGTTGACGGGGAAATAGAGATCGTGCGTTCATTTTGAACGAATGGTTATATCTATTCGATTCGTTTTTGTCCAGTCAGCTTATCCTAATAAGCTTCCGTTTTGTTTAGTTAGCACAAAACCGACGTACCATGTTATATAGATATCTTCCTCCAAATCAGTTCTAAACACATATCGGGTTTGGAGGGAAAATCACAAACCGTCCCATCTATATAAGTGGTGATCATGAAAACCCAAACTCGTCGACAAATCGAAACGAGATGGATTAGGTTTGAACTAAAAGAGATACAAAACATTCGGTATTGTGAAGAATGTGATAATCAAATAAGTGGTGAATAACATAAATCAAATAAGAGGTGAAAAACATATATACACCGAACCACTTTGGTTATGCTTACATGGGTGCAACGGTCCACATGCATCCGTTGGTTGTGAGTCAAACAATCCACCACGTGGACGAGATGAGACAATGGCATGATGAAACCCGGAGACGGGATCTTTTACACAAATCACCCTATCTCTTTATTATTACACGATTTGAGCCCTAAGATATCAAAGCTAATTGAACCCACCAAACAGACTCTAAACTCGACCTACAACACACCAACTGAAACAAACAAACAACATGCTGCAACACAGCAGACATCTTATATATAGCCCATCACTTCACCATCCCCGCAGACAAGCTGCGGTGCAACTCGGTGGACCCCACCCCCTCATGTCCTTTTTTCCTCATGGGCCCGGCTCTGGATCCCATGCCCGGCTTCCTTGGCTTTCGGCCCGGCCTCCGCCATCCGCCGCCTCGCGTGCTCCATCTGCTCCGGCACCCTCTGCCGGGCCCCCCGCACGTACTTGAGGATCCACGACAGCGAGGTGACCCCCGTGAGACCGAGAGCCCCCGAGGTGAGGAACCCGGCCACCGCCAGCCCGATCAGGACGAACGCCGGGACGAGCACCGGGCTGAAGATGACGAAGAGCGGCGTGGCCACCGCCAGGCCGACGAAGGTTCCCGTGAGGGTGACGCAGGAGAGGGCGAGGAGGATGCCGCCGACGGGGAGAAGGGTGGCGACGGCGAGGACCTGGGACCCGGAGGGGCCACTGTCCGGGAGGGCGCTCTTGAGGCCCTCCGCCGCGTGCTGCCCTGCCTGGTGGACGTGCTGCCCGTGTTGCTGCTGTTCCGCCATGACGCCGGTTGGTCGGAATATATTTGGAGCGAAGAAAAGGAGAGGAGGCGATGGTAGAGAGAGAGACAGAGGAGAGAGAGAAGGTTAGGGTTTGCTCTACGGCTTATAAAAGGAGGGAGCGCGGTGACGCGTGTTAGCGGTGCGACACGTGTTAAAGGGGAGGGGAGCTGGCGAGGGGCGGGGCCTTTGCATGGGGTACATGCAAAGTCCCGCCACCTTTCTTTTGTTTTGTCGTCTAGCTAGTGAGTAGGTCTGGTGGGATGGACATGACCGGGATGAGGGATCCGGTCTTGTTAACAGTCTTATGATTCGTTTAACCTAGAACGTAAGTCGCCCGATAAGGGATGGGATCCGGCCGTACAACCGCGAGGCCCACTAGAACACAGCATATAGCCAGGGTTCAAAACTTATCGATTGCTACCTCGATTCCGTCAGCATTTCAACATGCACCGCTCCACAGCAGGAACGAGCGTCGAACATGCAACCAGCCTCTGATCATCCGTAGTGAGAGGTACTTCGCCATCTGGGTGTGATCTACAGTCATATATATGATTTGGTCAAACCCTATGATTTGGTTGCTGTGATCGAGTTATAACCCTGGCCTCTACAATCAACCAAATATAGTTGTGTACTTCAAACTCACCCTAGATTTCCAACTAAGTATTGGGATTTCTCAAAATTTTAGTAGGAGGTTCAAATCATTCCAAAAGGATACGTTTAGCTGATCCTTACACCCTGCCCTTCATCGCTGTAAGATGGATATATCGTTTCCGCCCTCTACATTATCAAGGTGGGACTAATCCTCCAACAATCACTACCATCACCAATCGTAACCGGTCACCAGTGCCACCACCACTGTCGGGCACCGCCACCATTGTCGCGCGTTGGCTCCTGGGCCTTGTCTGAAAATTTACACTAATGCGTAGTATAACTATATATATAACATGGCACGACGTGCTGACTAGGACAAAATGGAACCAAAAACTGACTAGACAAAAAGGAACAAACTGACTAGACAAAAATAGGCAAATCCGGCCATCGATCAAGATTCAATTATTTACTTTTATATTTTTAAAATTTTATAATTTTAGAAAAAAAAAAAGGAAGATCATAAAGAGGGATGAGAAAGAGAGAGAGAGCAAATCCCATAAATTATTCTCTTGCATAGCCGTTCAACATACAAAGAGAAAGATAAAAAGAGGGTATCTCATATTAAATGATTATTACCATATAATTAGCTCCCTCTGTTGGTTGTACATAAATCTCATTAATACCAAATTAGCATACTAGCAAGGAAGATCATAAAAAGGGATGAGAGAGAGAGAGAGAGAAAGTATCTCATATTAAATTAATGATTATTATCATACTAACTCCCTCTTTTGGTTGTGCATAAATCCCATTAATACTATATTAGCATACTAGCAAGGAAGATCATAAAAAGGATGAGAGAGAGAATCCCATAAATCTCTTGGCCATGCAAATCATATTAGCCCCTAACAACCCAATGGTACGATGGCAGCCATCTTATTGTGTTTGCTTATATGCAAAGGTCACATCAGTGAACCCATTGATCCAGTCGTGGTTGTCGAGTTCAGAGAAAGTGACCAACGTTAATCTCCTCCCCGGCTTTGATATCCACCGTCCATCTGTATCAATGGACTGATGATCCACGCCGCACTTCGAGTATATGCGGGGTCCTGGAATCAATCCCCTACTCCTCGTCATAAAGTCACGTTATTCGGTACCGTTTCCGATCGGACGGACTTACAATGACCATGTACAAATTTATACTCAATTTGACAGAGGTCAACGACAGTCCCGCCGTACGATCGCACGAGGGGACGCTTATATGGCAACATCTAAATCGTTCAGCATCACAAGGTCCACAACCAGCGACTACACACGAAGAAAGTACTGACAAGTGACAACATCCCAATAGACTGTCTACATGAACAAAGGACGGCGGTCTACATGCTGACTAGAATAAAATGGAACAAAAAACTGACTATGATAAAATAGAACAAAAAGCTAACTAGATAAAAAGGAATATTGACTAGACAAAACACTCATCTCTCTCTTCCCTCAATCTCTCTCTCTTCGTCTCTCTCTTCCCCCGATCTCTCTATCTAATAAGGAAGGAGAGAGAGAGAGAGAGAGAGAGAGAGAGAGATTCGAACGGGAGAAGAGACAGGTCTACATGCATGGCTCGGAGATGGGGATGCGTAGGCTGTTGATCGGGGAGGAAATTTTTAGCACATCCTGCGTACACTACAACCGTAAGGCCCACTGCGATTCAAGAGACATGATATAGTCGGTCCCAACACATGAGGGTAGTGGCCTCCAGTACTTTGAGCATGCTGATAGGCTTTGGGCAACGGATGTAGCTAGCGTACGCAAGTTGTGCTAAAAATTTTCCCGCTGATTGGGTATCGGCTCGGACTAGGGAGAGAATCCCAAAGGGGTCTCGGATGAGAGCTGGATGCGAGAGACTCGAGTTCTTGGATTCACATGCATGGGTTGAGTTGTGTGGAGTTTTTGAACATGTATGGTTGGTTGGGTTTGGACGGTTGGTTTGCATGCGAGTCGTGCAAGGTTGAAATTGGTTAAGTCGGGTGCGATGGGCAAAAGAAATAAGAAACGAAAAGAGAAAGAAAAGGAATATAAAATAATGCGATGCGCAAGCCATCATCATTCTCACGGTTGGGTCTGGGTGTTCTCCATGCCACATTCGCAAGCCATCATCATACTCCGTTAAGCTCCATAGAACGTCCGAGGTTCTCCTCTGGTTCGAATCATGCGATGCGCTAATACGATGATTTCATTTCTCGATCGAATTCCATAATTATTATTTTTTCATTAATTTTCAAAAAACCTCCAAATGAGCTGTGCATCCTCCATCGACTCGATCGCCGTGAGAATATCCGTCACTTAGTCACGATATGATACCCTTGAGCTAGCCACTGTAGGCCGGTGTTACCGCTGAAAGTGTTTTATTACCGAATGCGGTTAGATGTGTTGCTGGGCGAATACGATTGTGTTGGTGGGGGTGATGATGCTCGGGGGTGTTTTGCCACCGAAGGCGGCCCGCTGCAGTGCCAACAGGCACGAGCATGCGCTAATATATACACTACAACAGAAATGACATTTTGCGGCCAAATAATCGGCGATCATTGTTGATACAGCCGGAAAAGATATCTAATCCGGCGGCCCACCAAACTCGCCGGAAAAGATGGAGCAAATCCGGCGGGCCACCAACCCAGCCGGAAAAGGTCTAGCGAATCCGACGGCCTACCAACCCGTCTGAAAAAGTTCAGGGGAATCCGGCGGCCCACCAACCCCGTCGGAAAAGATCGAGCGAATCCGGCGACCCACCAACCCCGCCGGAAAAGATCGAGCGAATCCGGCAGGGGAGATCTCCTTCCGCTTGCTCTCCGACAACGTGCTCTCCCCCCCTCCGCTCGCTCCGGCAACCAGCAGCGGCAGCGGGGAGCTCGACTGCGACCCTGTGCTCATCGGCATCCCTACGTTGCCGTCTGACGCTCCACAGCCAGCAGGGGCATCTGGTCTTAGGTTTGGGATGCCGAGTGTTGGCTCGGATGCCGACTCGGCGGAGAGATCAAAGCAGTTGGGGGAGTTCCCGTCGCCGGAGTTCTGGCGGAGGTGAGGGAGAAGACGATGGCGTCTTTGGCTGTGTAGAGGTCTGCAACTCGAACATATTAAAATGATTATATTGGTTTTTTCATATTAAATAAAATAAAAGCTAATACTAATCACAAGTTGTTGATAGTGCATGTGGTTGAGATTCTCGGTGCTTTTGTTTGCGGTGAGGGTTCGAATACCCAAGGAGGGATCGCCCATCATTTTTTTTTTTACTAGCCGGAACCAACAAATTTGGCCGCCGGATTTTCTGCAGTATTTCCGGCGGCCAGGCCGAATAACCTGCAGTATTTCCGGCGGCCAGGCCTTTTGCGACGGGATTTTATACGATCGCCATTTGTGGCGGCGAGGCCCCCGATTAAATGAATATTCGGCCATATATGGCCGCCGGAAAAAACTGCATACGTTGTAGTGATATATAATCCATGCAGTACTATTCAAACTCGGTATTAGTAGAGAAAGTGAAGGCTTTGCTTATTTAGCTATGGGTACGTGGTCAGCGTTTCAAACTCCTGTTAATATCAGAATCTCATATTTTTAACCGGCCCACCAAACGGGTAAGACTTGGACCTGGCCCGACGGCCTGACCGTGGATCCACATCCCTTTCTCAGCCCAGCTTGCCTGGCATGACTCGAGCCGTACGTCCAGATCTACACCTCGAGCCGATCAAATTAACCAGCTGGCCGGAAGCAATCTGGTGAAGGCTCAATCATGCTAGCTGTTTCCATTCGATCGCACCTTTCAGTGACAGAAGGTTTTGAGGATTAATGCATACAATGTGTTCAGATTTCACTTAATTTTACTCTACTGCCGCCTGCCGGAACCCGCTCGTCTATTTCGCCTGCGGGAAGGTTGGGCACACCTCCCACCGGTGCGGGATGGCCCGATCCTCGGGTTCGACCGGCTCCTCTGCTGCGGGCACTGGGGCCTTCTTGGAGTTGCCGATGGACCCCCGAAGGGGGGAGATGAGGGAGGTGCTAGACCGTTCCGGGGTCTGTCGGGTCTTCCGGAAGTCGGTATCGACGGCGGAGCTCTCTGGCCATCTCAGGCATGCTTGGCAGGGGACTTGGGAGTGGCCGGCGCAAGACATTGGGAACGGCGAATTCCTGGTGGAATTCCCCTTCCGGCAATTCCTGGAGATCGAGGTAGGCCGAGGGGTGCGGGACCTGGGAGTGGTTTCCGTCTCCTTCAGGCCATGGGAGGAGTTGTCGGGGGCGGTGTCTCGTAGGCGGAGGACAGCCGTGCGCGTCACAATCTTCGGCCTGCCTTTTGATGCCTGGGGGGATGGATCGCTGCGGAAGCTGCTTGACCCATACGGTGAGGTGCGCGAGTGCCATAACGTCTTCCCCTCCATCTCGCACCGCCGCTTCTGCCAGGCCACCTTGCTCTGTTATGAGCCAATTCTGATACCCCCCTCGATTCAGTTAGCCCATAGGGGTGGAGTCTTCCGGGTCCGCCTCTCCACCCAGGTACTGGGAGACTGCACCACCCTCCCTCCTCCCCCGGTCGGACATTTGCCTCCACTGGATCATGGGTTCGGAGGTAGAATGCCCCCTGGTTCCGACGAGCCCGTGATCCCTCCGGGATTTGGTCCGCCAGTGGTTTTGCCTCAGCCCACTCGGTTCAGGCAGCCATCCACCGGTCCACCTCGGCATCCTGGTCCTCCCTTTGCGGGGATGGGTCCGGCAGGAGGAGAGGCAAGCAGCAGCCAGGAGCCAGGTACGCCTTCCCTGCAACAATTCTCCCAGGATGCAGTTATTGGTTCCTTTCGGGAACAGGGCGCTACTGAGGATGTTGGGCTTTTTTCGTTTGAGGGAGCGCACGTAGCCCCTGCTGCTGTTCTGCATGAGGGAACCCATGCGGGGTTGGATGTGGAGGGGGGCCCTCCTTTGGGTCCCCACCTTGGTGTTGATGCTTCCTTTAATGTGGGTAGTCCCATCTTGGGGATTCCTAGTGATCCCAACCTCGATGTCGACAGTAGGAATATGACAGGTCAGGAGGACGGGATGCAGATGCCCGCAGCTGTGCAGTGCGTGAACCAGCCTCCGACGGACTCGGCGGGAGCAGCCCATCTTCAGTCAGCAAGGAGGAGCTTCCGACAAGTCTTGCAGCGCTCTTCGGACGACCCTGTTTTGGCCCAGGCTCTTGTTCGGTCCAAGATGCGTCTTTTAGATATGGATCAGGCTGACCCTTCTGTATCCCTCCCCCTGTCTTTCTTGGAGGATGATGTAATTCTGGATATTGCTAGGAAATGTGGATTTATCACTACTCCGGAGTTAGACAGTGTGAGATTTTTTCTTGATTCTATCAGGGCTCTAGAGGAGAAGAGGGCAAAGTTGGCCTCCTGAGTAGGCTACGCATGGAGGTTTGGGAGGTTGAGGAGCGACCTTGGTTTCATGAAGATTTTATCTTGGAATGTGAGGGGCTTGGGGAAATCGGAGAAGAGAAGAGCGGCCAGCTCTTTTGCTTCCATTCACGATGTGGACATCATTTGTATTCAGGAGTCGAAACGGGAGAGCCCGACTAGCCATTTCTTTCGTTCGCTCAGCACTAGAAAGATCGCTAAGTGGGAAGCTAAGGATGCTACAAGCGCGTCGGGAGGAATTCTGATTGGCTACTGCGATGACTTGTTCCTTTTGAGGAGCACGAATGTTGGGGTCTTCTCGCTGTCTCTGGTGTTTCAGAATAGATTGGATGGCTTGGAGTGGATGTTGTCCTCGGTTTATGGTCCCACAGACCACAGTAGGGAAGACGATTTTTGGACGGAGCTGTCCCTGCTCAGGACCAATTTTCGAGGCCCATGGGTCATAGCGGGAGATTTCAATGTGACTCGAGGCTCGGGGGAGCGGCTTCGGAGCGGAGGGGACGCCTCGGCTATGAGGGCCTTCTCCCTCTTCATTAGGCACCAGGAGCTAGTTGACTTGCCGTTGACTGGGCGTACATTCACTTGGAGCAACAAGCGGGAGGATCCCATCCTGGCCAGGCTAGACAGGTTCTTGATCTCGTCGGAATGGGACGGGCTGTTTCCCGGTTCGATTCAGACCGGTCTGGCGTCCTGCGTCTCTGATCACGCCCCGATCCTTCTGACAACTGACTCGATTGCTCCGATCCGGTGAGGCCTCCTTTCAGATTCGAGTCGATTTGGTCAATGGAGGAGGGGTTCAGAGGCTTGCTGGAGGGTTGGTGGATCGAGGCAGGTCGATCTGAGAACTCAGCCTTGAACATGGTGAGGAAACTCAGGTTCGTTAAGCGAAAGTTGCAGTGCTGGAGCAAGAGCCATTTCGGCAATGTTATTAGGTAGAAGGCCTCGATTTTGGCGGAGATTCAGGCTCTAGAGGTGTAAGGGGAATCGGCCTCCCTTTCACTGCCGGAGTCGGTGAGGCTGAAGGAGCTTAACGAGAGCCTTGTGATGGTCTTGAGGAAGGAAGAGGAGATGTGGCGGCAGCGCTCGAAGGAGCAGTGGGTGAAATCGGGGGATGCGAATACATCCTATTTCCATAGAGTCGCTAACGCCCGGAGGAGGAAGAATTTTCTCACCTCTTTGAAGCATGAGGAGAGGGAGTTATCGACCACGGCGGACATCTTAGAGGCTTCCACCTCCTTCTTCAAGTCTTCGTTCTTGGCGTCGGACGCTCCTACGGGCATTTCCTACGATTGGGAGGGGATGGACTTTCCGAGGCTACCAGGGAACTCCGGCATCGACGATGATTTTTCGGACGAGGATTTCCGGAGAGCCGTCTTCCAATCCAAGGCAGATGGAGCCCCAGGCCCGGACGGATTCCCCATGTCCTTCTACCAGGAGTACTGGGACATGTTGGCCAGCGACCTGTGCCAGCTGCTGCGGGATTTCTTCTCCGGAAAGGTGCGTCTTCATTGCTTGAATCACTCGTGGATTATCCTCCTTCCTAAGAAATCGTCTGCAGAAACCTTACGGGACTATAGGCCGATTTCCCTCTCGAACTGTCTGTACAAGATTATCTCCAAGGTCCTCGCCAATAGGCTTGCGGACAATATAGCCCTGCTTGTTTCTCCTTCGCAGACAGCGTTCATCAAGGGGCGTCTAATACTGGATAGTGTGGCGGTGGCACATGAGGCGATTTTTCATCTCCGTGAGACTGGGGAGGAAGGAGTACTGCTGAAGATCGATTTCGAGAGGGCTTTTGATCAATTGCGTTGGGATTTCCTGCTTGACCTTATGAGGGCTAAAGGCTTCTCAAGAGGATGGCTGGGTTGGATTAGAGAAATTCTGGTTTCCTCGAAACTATCTTGCCTGATCAATGGGGAGCAAGGAAGGGACTTCAAGGTGTACAAGGGGTTGAAGCAGGGGTGCCCGCTGTCACCATATTTGTTCATACTGGTTGTGGACGCCTTTGATGCCGCAGTCCGGAAGGCGAACGCAGAGGGCCTGGTTAGAGGTGTGGGCGGTCATGGCTGGACCACGTCTAACCTGCACTATGCAGATGACTCCCTCTTATTCTCAGAGGCGTGCCCCTTCCAGATGGTTTCCCTCAAAGTCCTCTACGGGTTGGAGTTGACTTCCGACCTTAGGATCAACTTCCAGAAGAGTAGCCTGTACTACATTGGCTCAGGGGATGCAGGTGGTGGGCTGGCCAGGCTTCTCAACTGTAAGGTAGCTTCCCTGCCCATGAAGTATTTGGGATTGCCTATCAGTGACAGAGCACTGAGAAGGGAGGACTGGGAGCAGCTTATTCTCAAGATTGAGAGGAGGCTTGAAGGCTGGAAAGGTAGATTTTTGTCTTCGGGTGGCAGGCTGGTGCTTGTGAACTCGGTTCTTTCTTCAATACCTTGTTACTATCTTTCCTTCTATTACCTGCCGTCGTGGGTAATTGACCGGATTGACAAGATTCGGAGATCTTTCCTTTGGCATGGGGTGGATGCTGTAGGAGGTTACAACCTTATGAGGTGGGATCAAGTTTGCCTGCCGAAGAAGATGGGTGGTTTGGGAGTTCTTGATCTCCGCAGGTTCAATATTGCCATGCTAGGAAAATGGTGATGGAGATTACAGCAGGAAACAGGGGGATCCTGGCGGGACGTCATTTTGGCTAAATATTTTAGGCGGTTCTCTCCTCTGCAGACACGGGGTAGAATGTCTGGCCGGATATCCCATTTCTGGAGGGGCATTCTCAGGGTCAAGGATCTTTATAGGGGGGCTACCACCCTGGTGCTAGGTGACGGTCGGGATATCAGATTCTGGAGGGATACTTGGCTCGGGGACAGACCACTGGAGCAGCTCTTCCCATCACTTTTTGCGGTTGCCCGGAACAGGGGAGCTTCTGTCCGATCCCAGGCTAGTAGGAGACGCGGTGCGGTTGGGTGGCGCTTGAGATTTGATTCCCCTTTGGACCAGGACGGTCAGAGGGAGCAGCTGCACGACCTTCACGTGATTCTTCAGGCGGCTTCGTTCCGGCCGGTCAGGGATGTGGTTCGTTGGGGCGGCACTTCGTCAGGAGTTTTTTCGGTTCGCTCCTTCTATGCTCATCTTCTTCCTCGGGGGCAGCGGCATGGACCGTCTAAGGCGATTTGGAAGTCGAAAGCTCCCTCGAAAGTCCAGATTTTCTCCCTGCTGGCCTCGAGAAACAAGATTCTGACGAAGGCCAACTTGATTAGGCGGCATCATCCCCAGGCGACAGATGCTTCTTGCACCTTCTGCGCCTCGGAGGAGGAGTCGTCATCTCATCTTCTGCTTGGGTGCCCGTTTGCGAGGGACCTTTGGGACCACTTCAAGGGCAAGGCTGGTGTAGCTTCGCATCCCAGGAACCTTAGGAGCCTCTGGACTTCTTGGAGGAGAAGGAGAATCCCGATGGCAATCCGGAAGCCATGGGACGTCTTGGTCATGGCAATACTTTGGGTTATTTGGCTTGAGCGGAATAACAGGATTTTCAATGGTAAGTCGGCAGGGCAGGATAGGTTGCGACTTTCAGTCGTCTCCTTTTTCCGTGCTTGGATTGTGCCCTGGAGAGATAAGCTTGGGCCGGAGGCTACCTCTTTTTGTAACAACATGTTATCTTGATTGTTTAATGACTTCTGGTTAGGGTCCGCCAAACCCTCCCTCCTGTAGGAGGGGTTCTCAAAAAAAAAAAAAAAAATTTACTCTACTATTAAGGTGGTGCAATATATGGCGATGGTTTACTCCCGCATGATGGCGGGATTTTCTGTAGCGCCAGCATGTGGCGCCTTCTAGGGTCCAATTGTGACCTCCCCTTTTATGAACCAAAAAAAAAAAAAGCTGAATTTAAGTAATACCTGATGAGAACCACTTGACAACATAATTTGCACACATAACCACTTGACCACATACAAGGTCTCAGACACTGTATTTGGCTTTGCGGATTCGCCCCACTAGTGCTGCTTATCGCATGTGCTGATCCGCATGGATGACATCATGATGATATCATATATATATATACAAGTGGGCTCGAGTCGGTTCGGACGAGTTACCTGTAGGTTATGTCATAGCTAATTAACATCATCCAGGCGTGCTCGAGATCGTTTCAACGAGCTACCTAATGAGATCAGCGTGCAGGTATTATCCAGAAGATCTCAAAGCTGTTTCAGACGAACTACCTGATGATACCTACATGATGTTATCCATACAGATTCAAAACCACACAAAATAATTAATTAATGCATGTTATTCAGGAACTTTTTTATGACATCACCGTGTGGATTATATGTTCGATCTTCCTATCCCGTGAGTGACCGGAGTGGTGGTGAAAGCAAACCAACATCCTCTTCGCCACTGTGCATGAAGGAAAAGAAGATCTATGGTCATGGAATGTGCCCAAGGGGGAATGCCGGCCGGCCACCACCCCTGGCCGCCGCTCACCTCCTGTCACTACCACCCTATTGCCGCCAGCCAACGTCTCTGTTGATCACCACGCCATAGTCAACCACTTACTTATCGCCTCCCGTCGCTATCTCGTCGGTCACCACTTGCCATCACCCACCACCGGAGCGGGCGGCCGGTGATGCATGATGACAAGTGGTTCATCTCATCCCATGGCCATAGATCCTAGTTATTTATTTTAGGATCGCCACTTGTTACTCGGTGCCACTAGTCGTTTTTTAAATTGCCAGCGATCGATAGGGAAGATGATGATCATCGGAGAGGAGTCGAACTCGTTTTTGACTAGGTTGACTCCCGCATGGCTTACAAAGTAGCTGTTGTAGCCAATAAAGCTATGGGTTACCCGGCCGTCCAATCAATCAACAGGCTTTGGCGGTCCAAAAGTAGTAGCAGGTGATCATATCACCCACCCTCAGAATAGTAATCGCACTAAATCAACCTCGGCTACACTTCACCACTGGACCATTACAGAGAGCTAGAGAGAGAGAGAGAGAGAGAGAGAGAGAGAGAGAGAGAGAGAGAGAGAGAGAGAGAGAGAGAGATGAGAGTTGGCAGAGTAGGACATGTCAACAATATGTCAAGAGAAATGCTATTCAGCTCGAATGTTTTCACGATTCCGCTAGCCTGATTGACTTGGCAGATATAATTGGTGGTTAAAATCCACTAGCGTCATTAATTTAAATGTTTTATACCATCAGTTGTACACTGCAACATCAATCAGGTTGAGCAGAATCGAAAAAACCTGTGAACTGAATAGCATTTCTCATATGTCAATATTAGAGAATGTAGGCAAGTGAAGTGGTAGAATATGAATAGTTATTATCATACGAGATAACATTTGGGATAAGTCTTGTACAATGAGTTAATAATGCATGTCTCCTTATTTCTCAAAAAAAAGAAAAAAAAAGGTAAATTACACTTTGCCACCCTGAAGTTTAGCTCAAAAACACCTAACCCCTCTATAGTTAAAAAATGACATTTTATCCCCTTAGGGCCGGTCTTGAGGTTTTGGGGGCCCTAGGCGAAGTCCAAAAATTGGGCCCTCTCCTTTCTCTTCCGCAAACGAGTAGACGACAACCCTCTCCTTTCTTTCCCACAGCCCGGTGCATAGTTTTTTTTTTGGATGAAGCTCAGCCGCACATGTTAGGTCAAATGGTGTTTGGACTTTGCTGTTGGGCCCCCCTCCCTTAGTGTTTGGACATTGCTGTTGCCCCTCCCCTCTCTCTCTCTCTCTCTCTCTCTCTCTCTCTCTCTCTCTCTTAGTGTTTGTACTTTGACGTGGGGCCCCCATTGGTGTAAATTAATTGGGGGCCCTAGGCAGCTTCCTTGCCCGCCTACCTTCAGGGTCGGGCCTGTATACCCTCCAATGCAGTTTTGATGCGATAAAATATTAAGTAGTTGACAAAAGGGGTATTGTGCTAACATTACAAACTCTAGGGAGCAATTTGGAACCAAAAAAACTACCGGGGGGTTGAGTGTTTTTGAGCTAAACTTAAGGTGGGCAAAGTGCATGTAATTTATCAAAAAATAATAATGTAGGCCTCCGGCCCCTTGAATTTTTTTTTTTTTTTTGAGAAATTCTTGAATCCTTATATACTTTGAGAAGAATATGAGTGATCGATATACGGTGAGTAGAGAACTCATATACATTTTCAAGTCTTTTTCAATATCTTGACGTAGTGACTATCACATTCGCCTTTGCCTGACGGTCGGGCTTGTGCAATTCACTTGTTGGGGATGGATCTAGTAGCAGTATGGCATAATCTTGCCTATTTATCTATAAAAAAAAAGGATGAGTAAGTCATGACCAACAGTGATGATCGTGTGTAGTACAGTTTTTTTTTTTAATTAAGAGAAACTCGATAAAATCTTCTTTATCAAAAAATAATATATTTTATGTCTACTTGTATTATTTGTAAATGTAGAAAAGTCTCGATAATCCTACGGCACCGTACAAGGAGGGAGTATTTTTGCTACCCGATCGGCCAGTTTGCTGCACTTGATTACAACCTAATCGGGTAGTGCCATGCCCATCATTAAAAAAGGCATAATGGAATCGCGCACAACGCACAGAGGGGGCCGATCTGATGGCCCCTCGAGATCCCGATCTCCCCCCTTTAAATCCCCTTAACCGCAGCCCCCCTTTCCACTTTAGGTCTCCAATGGAATTGGGTTTTTTATTTGGGTGCGCTAGGTGTGACACATCCCTGTTGCACCGGAGTTGGGACCTGCAGTGACCCTCTCAAACCCTAGATCTAATCTCGACACATGTAGCATTAGGGTTGGTTCGAGATGAATCAGTTAGCCACATACCTCTGAACCCGACTGGTTACCCACTAGACCGACCGAGCCAAAGATCGACTGGGTGAAGTCGAGTCAAAACCCAACAATCAGAACCAAAAGTGATGATCACGTGCAGTACGGTTTTTTTTTTTAATTAAAAGAAACTCAGTAAAATCTTCTTTATCAAAAAATAATATATTTTATGTTTGCTTCTATTATTTGTAAATGTAGAAAAGTCTCAATAATCCTACGGCGCTGTACAAGGAGAGAGTATTTTTGCTACCCGATCGGCCGGTTTGCTGCACTTGATTACAACCTAATCGAGGAGTGCCATGCCCATCATTAAAAAAAGGCATAATGGAAGCTACATTTTTCCTAATCTAACCTAAACAAAAGTGACGAAGAAACTCATAGTAAAGTTTTATTTATAAAATAATAATATGGTATTGTATTCTTTGCAAATGTAGAATAGTCTCTTGATGTTCATCCTAACTCCCTACAAGAGTCTTCTTAGTCTACAAGAGTAGTCTCGATATAAGAATTGCATCATCTAGAACTCAAGTAAAAAAAAAATGGAAAAATAAAAAAGGATTAATTTTATTGAGCTCTACTATTACGATTGTGAAATTTATTCAGTAAACTTTCATTTTGTTCATATCAGTACTCTTCCTAACCTAAACTCCTCCTTCCTCGATCTCAAACTTGAGACTATACCAACTTCTAGATAGACAAATATATTTAAAAAAATCTTTATGACTATGATATATAATGTACGTGTTTCAGTGATTACAATATCTTATTTGAGGACAAATCATATCATTACCTGGGATAATACAATGATCAATCGATATCTATGTGATCCCTCGATTAGGGACATTAGTTACAAATATTTATGAGTATCTATGGTATCCATGTGCACATACAACACGTTTATATTGATAGAGGCTATCTATATTCGATCTATACTGCTCGATCTCTGTTTAGTTTGAAGTATCTAGGGTGGTAAGTTGCGTTGAGGAAGTATTCGATATACATCACGTGACTTGCTCTGTTTGGTTTGAAGTAATTACCTCAAGTATCTCAGATGTCTCACTACTCGAGTATTTCAATACCCCAAAAACAGTAGTAATTAAGAAAAATATCGCATCTCACCAGTAATTAGTACTCCCGATCGCAATGCAATCTTTGGACATCACTGGACCATCATCGTTTATCGTCAAACCACCGACGGACTGTATCCTTAGATTATCGGGTCACCGCTAATCGCCATCGAATTACCAAAAGACCACCGTCGGACATCAAACCAACACCTCTACTCACCAGACCATCACCTAGGACTGTCAATCCATCGTTGATCAGCCGGTGGACCATCGTCGGACCATTGGTTCTTATCACTGAATTAACCACCACTAATATCTTAAAACTTTTAATATATATTTTGATAAATTTCCCAATACTTACATCAAATCTTATTTCAAACAAAATGACGTAAGATATTCATATACTAAAGTATTAATCCCATGCTTCAGTAATCTAGATACCTCACCCATCACTTGTATGTGCAATACCTCCATCCAAACGGTATCTTAATGATTTTCGATCTTCACTACTTCAAGGGATGTAAATACTTTTGAACTCAAACAGCCAAAAAAAAAAATGACATGGTTCATCATGGGTATGTATATACTTCTATCAGCACCCATTGGATCAGCTTAGCACCCAAATTTTTTTAATTTTTTTACCACCTAAACTATCCTCATCCCTAACCTAAACTATTCTTCTTCCTCCTTCTTCTCCATCCATCGTCCTTGAGCTGAGGAGGAGTGATGATGAGAGGGAATTAATGATCAGTACCTCACTGTGAGCTGAGGAGGAGCTATCAGGTGGTGACATTGTCGTTCTTTTTTTTCTGTGAGATCACCCTGTGGATTAGATGTTGTTCCACCCCCCGGGTGAGTAATATATATGATCGGGGTGGAGGATCAAAAGAACCAACATCGATCCTCTTCGTCACTCATTAAAGCTATGGGTCACCCGGTCGTAGTCCAATCATTAAAAAATCCTCATCCCTAACATAAAAAATCCTCATCCCTAACCTAAACTATTCTTCTTCCTCCTTCTCCTTCTCCATCCATCTTCCTTGTGCCAAACCCTAATCTAACCCCAACAACATTATCACGGGACTATCGATGGCTGCCCTGTCGACACTATATTGGCAGGCTTGATCGCAACCGTTGACAGATTTGGCTGGCTTAGGGTTTGGCACAGGGAAAGATATAGATGAGGAAGAATGAGGAGGACGAAGGAGGAGGAGGAGAAAGAAGAAGAAGAATGAGGAGGACGAAGGAGGAGGAGGAGAAAGAAGAAGAAGAGCTGGGGCTGGTAGAAAGGGGACACCGACGGAAGATGCGGGCGGCATCGAAGACTCTGCACGCAGGGACATCGACGATAGCAATTTGGGATTACTGATGGTGCCAAGACGAAGAAAAAAAAATATTATGTGCGCCAAATGAAAATCTCCGGGTGCCAAGCCGAATTTGGTGGGCATGGACCCCTTTATTATGGCCTCAATGAACCCTATGATACAATATAGAAAGAACCCTAATCATATAAACAAAAAGACTTTATAAGAATTACACTAACAAAAGCATGGTCTCTTAGCTAGGTTTTCACTGAGCATACAAACACCACAATCTTCACCAAGTTTGCTTCACCTACGTTCCAAATTACATTTAAATGAAGCTCATGTTGGATGCTTGAGAGGATATCACATGATATATAGACCCCAGAATAAACTACATCACACTCTATCATGCATCATAAACATCAGATAATAGCTACTAATTACCTTCATAATCTATAATTTCACTGTCACATGCTGCTCTCCCCTCCACCTCTTTGCTCCGGCTCTCCCGGAGGGCTAATATAAGGAAGAGGCAAGCTTGCCGGAGGGTGGAGGAAAGCACCCCCTCCTCCATTACCGGCCACCTTACTCGCAAACTCGACTCTCTGATACGGCGGCAGCCCCGTGGGGACGTCGCTGCACGCGTAGCGGAGCAGGTAGGCGTTGGCGGCGTCGAGCTCCTTCTTGAGCCTGTGGAGCTGGCGCTGGAGGACGGAGATGGCCCCGACGCAGCCGTACACCGGGTCCTTCACCCGGGCCTCCGCCTCGTAGGCGAGCGAGTTCACCGCGTCCTCGCGCTGGTGGGGGAGGAGCTCGTTGAGGATCTTGGTGACGTTGCTGGCGCCGAAGATCCTGTGGACGTTCGCAAACTTCTGCGGCTCCTCGGGGGGGAAATAGGGCGCGAAGATGCAGCCCCCCATGCACTTCCGCCTCAAGAACTTGCAGGCGGCGCAGGGGGAGTTGGTGGAACTTGATGCCATCACACTACACCAATTACCAAGAGAAACACAGCAAAAAAATTCCTTACTACAATTCATTCTAGGGTTTTTTCAAGGAATTGAGTGCCGATCTAGGGTTTCTAGTGTGGAGATAGATGCACCATGATTAATTGATTTCTTTACTTTTTCATTTATTTCATGGGTTTGGAAGCTTAGGGCAAACTCATGGGCTACATCAGTATGGGTCATGACCACTTGCAGTCCCTCCCATGATTATGTTTTCCTATCATTGTACTCATATCACTTGGATCCATCATCCATTACCCATTCCCAAAAATTTGAATCCCGGCCCATAAAGAAAAAAAAACCCTAGATCTCTCTCTCTCTCTCTCTAGATCTCTCTCTTCTTCATAGAAACACAGAAGCATCCAAAAGAGAAATTGCTGTGCAAGACAATAGAATGTAGGGGAGAGCAGGAATTGGCTCACTGTGAGCTGAGGAGGAGTGATGATGAGAGGGAATTAATGATCAGTACCTCACTGTGAGCTGAGGAGGAGCTATATATCAGGTGGTGACGTTCTCGTTCTTTTTTTTCTGTGAGATCACCCTGTGGATTAGATGTTGTTCCCACCCCCCGGGTGAGTAATATGATCGGGGTGGAGGCCGGATCAAAAGAACCAACATCGATCCTCTTCGTCACTCATTAAAGCTATGGGTCACCCGGCCGTAGTCCAATCAATCCACAGGCTCTGGCTGTCCAAAAGTACTAACAGCTGATATCACCCACCCTCGGAGTAGTACTCGCAGTAAATCACGGCAGTGGAGCATTACAGGATCTCATCCATTTTTCATTTTTCTTCTCAAAGGTTCCAACAAGGACCAGCTGCAGTTTGAGAGAGAGAGAGAGAGAGAGAGAGAGAGAGAGAGAGAGAGAGAGAGAGAGAGAGAGAGAGAGAGAGAGAGAGAGAGAGAGAGAGAGAGAGAGAGAGAGAGAGAGAGAGAGAGAGAGAGAGAGAGAGAGAGAGAGAGATAGAGAGAGAGGCCACACATCATATATGTTCTCACATGACATGGTTCAACAAGCTAGTATACAAAGTGTGATGGTGACAAGTTGATGGCTGGGGACGACTCCAAGCTAGGTGTTGATAAGGGGAGTCGGGGATATTCAATTAACTTGAGATGTCTGACAGGCAAGTACAAACACTCAAGGATGTCCGTCATGTTCCGAGGTAGAGGGGTAATCTAGTCTCTCTTTCCAGGCTAGATTCCCTCGGATGCATCTTCATCGGTCAAGGTACAGTTGTGGAGGTTTGGGACGAAGCCTCCATGATCATGAAGGGGGCCTTGGGTGGAGGTCTATACATATTAGCAGGGTGAGCAATGACGTGTGCATGCAAGTGTTCAGTGAAGAACAAAGGTACAGGTGGAGCACGTTCAGGGACAAAGATGATCAGGAGGTAGGTTCCACTGGCCAAGTCATCACCAAGCTTGGTGATTGGGCTTCCAGTTCAAGGGCAAAAGTGACGACGGCGATCAGGCAATAGATTCACTGTACAAAGAGAAGGGGCTCGTGTTCAAGGAGGTGCTCATATCTTGTTATGAAACCAAGATGGGGATTGTTAAAGATGTGACTCCAAATAAGCCGCATACAACTTCAAGATTCGTGCGCAAAGAAATGATGAAAGACAGAGCTCTAGAGTAAACAGGAATAGGCAAGGCACAGTCGTACACACGACTTTTCTAGGTCGTACACACGACTGGCATTGGCAATAAATTAAGTCGGGTGAGAAAACGAGTTTGGGTCGTGCACACAACCTTCCCAGGTTGTGCGCACGACTTGATATGGCAGCACACCGGTGAGGCTGTTTGACCTGTGTTTTCTCATAGAATTCATTCTACACCTTGTATACGAAAGTATGCCTATAAAAGAGATGGTCTAGGACAAATCTAAGGTACAAGAGAAGCTACAAGAGAGGGTAACCATCATCAAGAGAGATGGAGAGCAATCCAAGGAGGCTTGTGGGCTTCGAAAAGAGTTTTCTCTTGTTTCTTCGGGGTGAGAGGGTTACGGGATTCAATCTCTTGTGGGAGGGCTTCCTTTTATGTGTGTTGTGAGGGATTGGAGAGGGGGCAAGGATCTTGTACTCGGGTTATCCCAACAATAGTGAATACATTGATCGTCGTAGCTGGATATCATGTGTGATTTCTCTGTGCTTTTTTTTTTGTTTTGTCTTCTCGGTGGTGGAAAGACATTGTCTTCTACGTGGAAGTTACTCGTTAAAAACATCGTGTTATCTTGCTCCTTCAGCTGCACAAGGACCTCGTATCACAACACTTGCCTCACCTTGATCTCTTTCAACTATAGTGCATGTTTAGCTCTCCCAAGATCCAAGAAGCTTTGTCCATACAAGACCAATGATTTTCCTTGTGATTTTTCTATTGGGTGAGCAAACCTTTATATTGCAGCAAAAAAAAGGGAGGTGGAGAGTATTTAATTAGTGTCATCTGAGGGTGGAGAGTATTGAACTTGTAGAAAAATGACACATGTAATTAATTGCAGGTATTGTTTCACTGAACCATGATAATATATTGCAATACTCCTTTATATCTCATCTTATATTGTCTAAATGGAAATTATTGGATCCTCATATTAATTAAACCACAACTTTCTACTAACCAAATTGGATTCTGCAACCAATGAGCTCTTGTTCGAGTGGTACTTCCTCTCTCCCTTGTTAGAGAGGTTCCATGTTCAACTCCTGGTATGGACACCGTGTAGCGTGGAGGAACTTTCCTTCGAGGCCGTTGTTTTACGCGTGCAAACCTTGGTCGTTGATGCCATATTCATGGTATTATAGAATTTAATAAAAACAACAATTATGTTGTCTTCCATGTTTCAATCTCCAGACTTCTTTGACCCCACTAGTGCCCTGTTCTTTGACCGTCTGGTCAGTCCATAAAAAAAATAAATTTTATAACCAGAGAAATGATATTCAACCAGATGAGTTTACATGCAAGTTTATATATGGCTTATGTAGCAGTAATCATTACAGCCGTCGGTTTGCACCCAGGTTCGACTAGTGAATGGCACTCTGCTCGGATCGACAATCAAACAAACATCTGACAATATTTACAAACGACTGTGATCACAGCCACGTAAGCCGTATGCAAACTTGTTTGTAAACCCATCTGGTTGAATAACTAGCATTTCTCTTTACAACCATATATAGAGAGTCATATATTGAATCATAGATTATGATTATGATAGATAAGATTGTTGTTCTCATTATGGTTATCGTTGTCACAATAAATTATTTGGTGTTTTGATAATCTTGAATAGGCACCAAAAAAATAATAATAATCTTGAATAATTATTGTTTCTAAATATATAAATATTAAAAGATGCACTAAAATATATACCATTGAATTAAGGTTATGATGTCCGTAATGAAATGCCGTGCAAATGAATGCTCCCGAGGAAATTGATTAAGTGTATCTTTCACTAAACCCATAATAGATGACTCCATAATCGTTTACAATCATTGGGTCTTCACCCAACTGTTGTTCGCTCTACTATGGATCATCAAAAAGATGTTCTTTGCAAACAATACATAAATCTAAACATATTTTTAGACATCGCGTCGATAGCTAAGAGTCTACGTGGCGCTTACAAGCACCAAACAGATGTGTTGTCCATTGGTAAAATGGCAGGATTGTGTGAGCATTAATTTGTGTTGTCGATCACACGAGTGTTTCTTTAGCATTGTACATAATGATGCACTCTCCATGGTAGCCATCATTAAAGCTCTAATTGCTTTGTTAAATAGGAAACAATATTGAGTAGATACATGTTAATGTGCATGGTCTATGATCACATGAGTCTCATTGGATAACTTAATTAATTATGAGCATGATGATCCACACCACATTGTTCTAGATGAGTGTTTCATGTGATGGGAACATCCTTACTCTAGGTATATGACTATTTGAAGTCATGCATTCATTAATTATTCTCAAAATAATTAAATATATCATAGAAGTTGGATTGAAAAAGGATCGCGAGGAGCCCAATAAGGGCTCTTAATAGATTTAGCCTAATAGTGAAATAACAATATTTACATTTATTTGATAAAAATAATATGAAGTAAATATTAATTAAGATGCTATAAAGGAAACGAGTGAATTAAGATCGAGCCAAAATTTCTTAAAATTAATCTCTATCAATGACAATTATCTATGTTTAAATTAATTAATGATTGGCCGGTAAGCTACTGAGCATCCTTTATTGGCCGGTCGGGAATTATCAATCATCTTAGGGGTTGTTTGGTATGTGGAACAGTTGTTCCCCTTAATCCTCTTCCAGAAGAGGTTATTACCATCAATTACTATTTCTAATGCAATTTGATGGTCCAACGTTCCGGTTGTCGTAGAAACATCCGGAGTGATATTTTTTAATTCCCAAGTCCTTCGTTCCATCGGAACAATTATTAGTCGTTATTATCAAACCATAGAATTCGGAATGGAAATAGATTGTTCCAGAATGCCAAACACCCCCTTAATTTTCTCTACGTAACATGTTTGATGTTCTCGCAGATTGACCAAGGGAATCAAATAGGGCAAGCTTTACAAAGAATCAGATGTTACTTTACTTCTCTAATATATTAAGAAGTATAATTAATATTAATTACACATGAGTGTCATGTATTAAGTACTAGAATTAATATTTATACATTTTAACCTAAATGCAACCAATGATCAACACAAAGCATCAAAGCTTCCCGTGGGTCATAAGGCAAAAGTCTAGTCACATGTAGCTCCATGCCAACTATGATATGACCAGAACGAATTTCATTGTTTGTACTCAAACAGCCATAGCACAACCCCAAACACTTGGACTAGTGAAGCTCACATTGCCTCAGAAAAATGGCTCAACTGTAGTTCAACGCTCCTGACATGATCAACATACAAGCTAGCTAGCTAGCACATGGAGAAGAAAGACATCAATCATTACTCTCTCTTTTGGAATTTCAAATCTAGGGTTTCAAAAACATCCAAGACATTCCTACTACAATTGTTCCCTAACCCTAAGTTCTATATCCTAGGACCTACAAAGAAGCCCTCCATTACCTACTCTCTCTCTCTCTCTCCGGCCGGACACAAAAGACTGGCTATCTTTGCGTGTCTCAGTGGTTGGATGATCAAATAGAACTGACCCTTTGTTGCAAGCATCCACAAAAGTCATCAACCAAGGTAGGAAAGGCTGCCTTCAAGCTGCCTTAAAGAGAGAGAGAGAGAGAGTTCCTTGGCCTAGTGAAAAGTAGGCTAGGGTTATTTAGAGAGAGAGAGAGAGAGAGAGAGATCCTTGGCCTAGTTAAAAGTAGAGTTATTTTGACTTTGACCCCCAAATTTTGCCTTGAATTAGACTTTACCCCCCATATTTTCATTAATTAGACTTTACCCCCCAGAACTAACTGTTCCGTCAGCTCCCCAGTCACCATCAGAGAAAGGGTGAGCTGATGGAAAAGAAATAAAGTTTTGGGGGATGAACTGACGGAACAGTTAATTTTGGGGGGTAAAATCTAATTAATGAAAATATGGGGGGTAAAGTCTACTTCAAGGCAAAATTTGGGGGGCAAAGTCAAAATAACCCTTAAAAGTAAGAGAGAAGTGATGTCCAAATGGGGTGTCATCGAAGCCGCAGTCCACTGTAGGTAGGAACAGTACGTACGTACTCCCTTAGATCACATGAAGCTGCAGTGGGGGTTTGAAGGAGACGTACATCTCACCAGTCCCTTCATTGCTTGCACAAATGTGGCTAGCTAGCTGCTGCTCACTTGGATGAAGTTGCACCAAGGATGGGGTTACTAAGCCGGGCCAATTAAACCGACCCAAATCCGGTCCAAACCTGATCGAGGGAAACCAAACGGATCCGGGTTAACTCTTATGTATCGGATTGGATCAAAGTTGGCCGGTCGGATCCAAATCCGATAACCGCAAAACCAACATGTACTTAACAAAATCATCGATCGGCCACCGGCCGGCAAGAGACAACAACAACAACGGTAAAGAAGAGTAGGGACAACAAGCCCACAACAACCACAAAAAAAAGAAAAGAAAAGAAAATACGCATGGCACAACCCAAACCACCAAGGCTAGATCGAACCGCCGCCACTTAGCACCGTCATGCCACCGCCGAGCAAGAAGGGGGGCACGAGGCACGAGGGAAACCATTAAAGCAGGAGCCGCCGTAACGTCCCGATCAGGGGCCGCCACCCGGGCCACTATTAGACCCAGAAACCACTGCCGCCTAAACCAACAAAAAACCAGGAAATCGGCCAACTCAAACACGCCACGGATCCCAAGGATACCAAGGCGAGAAGAGAGGCCAACAAAACCCTACCAGTGGAACAAGAGCCCGGGGAAGGGGATATACAAATCCTACAAGAGGGGATGGGAAAGGAAACACCAAATCCAACTAAAAAAGGACAGGGAGGCCAGGGAGAACTGAGCCCATTAGGAGAGAAGTGGAAGGAGAGATGCTGAGATCCCAGCCTCTGCGACGACACGCGCCAACGACGCTAGGGAAGGCCGCGGGGACTCTGAGTCTATGATTGGTGCCAAAGCCTAACTAAGAGAACATAGCAAGAGAGAGGCAAGCCAAGAAATCGATCTAAACCATCATTTTATAGGTAGAAAAAAAACATGTCTTATTTGCTTCGTAGTTTATGCTCCTACAATCAAGAATCTCCTAGGTTCCCCTAGACCAAAAAAGAGTCTAAATGGTTAGAACAGAGTTGGAGGCAAGATTGATATAGGGAAATTGCATTCATCGATCTCTATATGGTGAAGACTTATAACCCAAAGTATTGAATTTGAATGCCGACCTGTACGCGTTAGGTTATACATACTTCCACCATGTGTGCGATATTGATTATACCCTCTTGTATATATATTGGCCTCTCGCCCTAATGAGAAATCATTAATTCTCTTCCAAAATCCGAGACTTCTGTATGTGTGTGTGTGTGTTATTGGTGAAATGGTATCTCTTTCTCTCCCTCGATCGAGTCCGACTATAGTCTCTCCCTTTTTCTTGCCGATGGCATTCGCCACCAATTCCCTCCGTGGATCTGCTCAATCAGATCTGGTCGGCTCCGGCCCTCCCCTACCCTACTATAATGACTTCATCTTTGTTCCTCATCAACGACGCTCGCCCTCGATCTGCACTCCTCATCCGTGAGGTCCAGCCAGATCTAGCCCTCCTCCACTGTCGTGCTTCTCCATTGCGTCCTTCTCCACTGCATCCCCATCACTTTGTCACTGCTCCGACTGCCTCTGCTACTTTAACTATCGCCGCCCTGCTGCTGCTCCGACTTCTTCATAAGAGCGTCAACACCAAAATCGCAGTACCTCTATCACTGCTCAATTGTGGTTACTACGGCTCTCGAGAACGGATTGCCCTTGCTGCGAGCTCATCTCGTGGCTATGTTGTGATCATCGCAATAAAATGCGAAATCGATTGCCCGAGATTTGGGGCCATATTTGGAACATCTTTAAGCTTTGGCACCTCAAAGCTTCAGTCACTAAGCTCTAACACCCTAGATCTTGCACCCCCTTTCATAGTTCTTTACCACCACCGAGGTCACTCCCAGATCTGGCATCCTAATCAGTACCATGTTGTCTCTCTCATCTTTGCTACCCTCTCTGCATTATAGCCCTCTGGGTACCGCTTCATCCTCTTGCAGAAATTTTGCCCCCCGCAACAACCCTGGAGTCCTTCCGGACCTGCTGCTCTTATCTCGAACGCTCTCAAGTGCTTGATATCAATCCTATAATGTAATGACTAAGTCCTCATCCGTCGATGTGCCTCCGACCGGATTAGATCTTACAGAGAGTCTCTCATTCAAGTTCACACAAGACTTTCTCTCGAGCTCGACGAACTTCCCGCTTATCTCCTTCGCTGACTGGGAGACCTGGACTGCCACTGTCCAAACCACACTCCTCGAGCGTGGTCTTCTTAGGCACCTCGGCAGGACCACTCCTATGCCAGGTCCGACCTTCCATGTCACCCTTCAGTGTGGTGCATACGTGTGTGTGTGTGTGTTGGGGGGGGGGGGGGATATTGCATCGAGGATGTGCATGGCCGAGTCCCCCTTTGTGTAGTTGAACTTGGGGAGGATGGGAGCTCGCCAGCCTTGGGGAAATACTGCATCGAGGATGCTTCTGTGGAGCGGTCCATCTGCTGAGACCGCTTCCCTCTTGCCGGCTCGTCGATTCTGAAGGAAAAGATAATAGCGATGCAATGAAGACACTTGCTCTCTTCTAATCTGAACCGAGTCCTCTCGGGCTTGATTCCTTTCGTGAGGGCGAGTAGCTTGAAGACAATGCTCCACACTCTTTGCGTGCTGCATCGAGTAATGCCCGGACGATGCTTCAAACTCGATGGGTCTACCTCCTTGCCGTGGCGTCTCAGTATGATCCCAAACTGTCTGTCGGGACGGAACGACTGAGAGTCTTCAATTTAGGGGATTAGTTACAGGAAGTCTGGGTGGATCGGCCCTCGAGTGTGGTGGGAGGCTGGCGTAGCGGGATAACAGTCCCGATGCTATTGTCGGCTTCACCAGCAGGAGATGGTATAACTACCCCCGCTTCTGTCGCAGTCTTCTTAAGGGCATCTCGCTCGATCATCAAGGCGGTGTTCTGCTTCATGATAGCCAGGAACTGATAGTCTTCCGCTGAGACTTGATAAGTTCCTGGTTGTTCTGCCATTGGGGAAATAGCATGGGCCTTGCCTGAGCGATGCAGAGTTGTTCCGGAGTGATACGAATAAGCCCTCTGCGAGTGAGCCTCATTTGAGGCTGATCGAACCCAAGAGCTACGGATCTGTGACTCGCCAAGTGGGCTACAGATCGGCCCTGAACTTTCTCTTGCTGGCTTGAATCTTGTCGGGGCTGGTTAGAGATTTGATTCTGATGCTTCTGGGGTTTCGCCATTGCTTGAGTAGCCTTGCTTCTGGGTGGTGAAGAGAGGAAAATCGATCGCTTCTGCTCGGTCGATCAGCCTTTGTCTGGATGTTGTACTGCCAATTCATTGTCTCTGTTCAACTAATCAGCCTTTGAAGAAGAGTAGATGAGCTTTTTGCTCTATCCCACAGACGGCGCCAAACTGTGAGGGAAAAATCTTTTACCGTCGGAAGACTTCCTCCCACGATCAATTGATGTGGTGTTGAGTAAATAGTAGATGCATAGCTTGAGATGAGAGTGAGAGAAGTAGAGATTAAGAAGAGGAGACAAAAGGTTTGTTGTCGAAGTTCGACCATAGCCTTGTGGGGGAAAATCTTCGTGCCGACCCGAAGATTCTCGCAGCACCAGTCAATTGAAGTCGAAGTTGATGTCGAAGATCGTTGATCGATCTGTTGATTGAAGTCGAAGCCTTTTGATATGCAAACAGAGGAATGCAATCAGAGAAATTGTGACACGAGATGTGATCTCGGAGTTCAGCCGAAGCCTACGTCTCCGTGCTATAGGGAGCAACCCGAATTCACTAACACTTCTGTTGAAGTGACCTCGACAGGCCGAGTGTCACTGGAGATCTTCTGATCCCTTCGAAAGAGAAAAGAAGATCAACGAGAGATGGTAGATCGGAGTTAGAAAATCCCAGAGCTCTGGTTCTGAAAGTCAGATCTCAGAGTGGAAATCAGAATTCAGGATTTTAGATTTTCGATCCTTTTACATTCGAAGGCTCTGCTATTTATAGGATTCTCTAGACTCGTGAGCCTACCGGGCAGGGCCGGTAGGTCCCGTGGTAGTCCTCGTGGGCCCACCAGGCAGGGCCGGTGGGTCCCGTAGTAGTCTTCGTGGGCCCACCAGGCAGGGCCGGTGGGTCCTGTGGTAGTCCTCGTGGGCCCACCAGGCAGGGCCAGTGGGTCCTGTGGTAGTCCTCGTGGGCCCACCAGGCAGGGCCGGTGGGTCCCGTGGTGGATTCATGCCAAAATTTGCACCCACAGTTACCCCCTCCAAGTTAGCTAGAGTGCATTCTGGCTGGCTTGGACTTGGTGCAAAAAATAGCAACTTCCTGTTTTGAAAAACGGACACGAAGAAACTTATCGCATGTTAGAGAAAAAAGGGACTGATCGGTCAATTTGGACCGATCGGTCAAATTTGACCGATCGGTCAAAATTCAACCGGTCAAGAATCGGGTGATCGGTCAAAAAACAGGGTTTTTTGACCGATCCAGTAGTAAATTTGACCGATCAGCTGAAATTTGACCGATCGGTTAAATTTTGATCGATCGGTCATTTTTGACCGATCGGTCAAATTTTGACCGATCGGGCAAAATTCAACCGGTCAAGAATCGGGTGATCGGTCAAAAAACACGGTTTTTTGACCGATCCAGTAGAAATTTGACCGATCAGATAACTTTCGCCGATCGGACATGTTTGTCCGATCGGTGAAAAAATATCCGGTCAAGGTTCGAGTGATCGGCAAAAAACCTAGGTTTTTTGCCAGATCCAGTAGAAATTTGACCGATCAAATAATTTTCGTCGATCGGACATGTTTGTCCGATCGGTGAAAAGATATCCGGTCAAGGTTTGAGTGATCGGCAAAAAACCTTAATTTTTTGCCAGATCCAGTAGAAATTTGACCGATCAGATAACTTTCGCCGATCGGACATGTTTGTCCGATCGGTGAAGAAATATCCGGTCAAGGTTTGAGTGATCGGCAAAAAACCTTGGTTTTTTGCCAGATCCAGTAGAAATTTGACCGATCAAATAACTTTCGCCGATCGGACATGTTTGTCCGATCGGTGAAAAAATATCCGGTCAAGGTTCGAGTGATCGGCAAAAAACCTTGGTTTTTTGCCAGATCCAGTAGAAATTTGACCGATCAAATAACTTTCGCCGATCGGACATGTTTGTCCGATCGGTGAAAAAATATCCGGTCAAGGTTCGAGTGATCGGCAAAAAACCTTGGTTTTTTGCCAAATCCAGTAGAAATTTGACCGATCAGATAACTTTCGCCGATCGGACATGTTTGTTCGATCGGTGAAGAAATATCCGGTGAAGAAATATCCGGTCAAGGTTCGAGTGATCGGCAAAAAACCTTGGTTTTTTGCCAGATCCAGTAGAAATTTGACCGATCAGATAACTTTCGCCGATCGGACATGTTTGTCCGATCGGTGAAAAAATATCCGGTCAAGGTTCGAGTGATCGGCAAAAAACCTTGGTTTTTTGCCAGATCAAGTAGAAATTTGACCGATCAGATAACTTTAGCCGATCGGACATGTTTGTCCGATCGGTGAAAAAATATCCGGTCAAGGTTCGAGTGATCGGCAAAAAACCTTGGTTTTTTACCAGATCCAGTAGAAATTTGACCGATCAAATAACTTTCGCCGATCGGACATGTTTGTCCGATCGGTGAAAAAATATCCGGTCAAGGTTCGAGCGATCGGCAAAAAACCTTGGTTTTTTGCCAGATCCAGTAGAAATTTGACCGATCAAATAACTTTCGTCGATCGGACATGTTTGTCCGATCGGTGAAAAAATATCCGGTCAAGGTTCGAGTGATCGGCAAAAAACCTTGGTTTTTTGCCAGATCCAGTAGAAATTTGACCGATCAAATAACTTTCGCCGATCGGACATGTTTGTCCGATCGGTGAAAAAATATCCGGTCAAGGTTCGAGTGATCGGCAAAAAACCTTCGGCAAAAAACCTTGGTTTTTTGCCAGATCCAGTAGAAATTTGACCGATCAAAGTAAAGTTTTGAACCTGCCCTTCAGAGAAGGTTTACTGCTTTGTTCTCCGGTATTTTGGCAGAGTTTTGAACATTGATGGAGCTTGATTCTTCTTGTTTTGAATCCTTGGTTAGCTTGATGGTTGCTTTGAACCGGCGGTCCGGTTTACCCAGACCGGTGGCTTGCTTGGACCGTTGGTTCATGTGGACCGGTAGGTCCGACGTTTCGCCTGGTCGCGACTGTTCGCCTGGTTTTGCGCTTGCTACGGATGGATGCCACGTGTACCTACAAAAACACGCGATTTGATATGGTGAAGACACGTGTCTTCTCGATTTGCGCACCTGTTTTACCCTGGGTACAAAAGTTTTCACCGGCTGTCATTTCGCCTCACGCTTCCAAAATTTTTCGAAGTCCAGACCCTTGTTCTCCTGATTTCTGCTCTTGTTCTTGTTCTCGTTCGATCGGTCCAATGGCTTCATCTGGCAGTTCGAAGAAGTCTGGTACTACTCCCTCGAAGAGAAAGGGGAAGGAAATTGTCGAGGTTCAATCTCCTCCGAGGGGCCGTGGCAAAGGCAAGGCTGCTCTCGCTGAACTTGGCCAACTGGGCAAGAGGCACCAAGGGGTAGGGTTTGCTTCGGCGCCATCAAGGCCAGAGTTCATCCCTAAGGTCAAGTTTGTTCTGGGCCCTCTCATGCCCCTGACAGAGGAGACGGAGTACATGTACAATGTAGGTGGTGAGTTCACGGATACGAAGAGACAGAAATGGCAAGCACTGCTCTCTTTCTTCACAGAAGGGAAGGGGGCACAGCCTTCACTCCCTAGCATCCAGACGGCTTTCGGCATCGACAAGAAGACCGTCTTCACCAGCTATGCCAGCAACGAGAAGGTCATGGGAACCATCGTGACCATCGGCCAAATGAACTGCGGTCTGCGTTTACCGCTGCCACCCTTTGCGGCAAGGTTGCTGAATACATCTGGCCTTTGCCCGGGGCAGGTCACAGGAAACGCCTGGCGAATAATCTACGCATTCTGTCGCGTGGAATCAGATTTCCAGGAAGATTTGAGGGCATGCTACTCCAGTATCCCGGAAGGAGAAGTTGCCAGGATCGAACTTGGATACTTCTTCTTCCACTACAGATGGGCCTACAGAAGGGACAGCCCGTTCTACAATTTGACTGGAGTATCTCCGCTGCGCCCACTCACCGATACAGTCCCTTCGGACAAGTTGTATACGGATTGGCCAATCTCTGTATCTGGCGCCTGGACATCCATGTTAGTGCCCGACACCCCCCGAGACAGCGTGCACGATGCCGTGAAGATGTACAGTGAGGGAGGCATCTTCGCCTGGAATTCTGAGAGGGCTGGAGCCATAGACAACTTATTCCTCGAGCTGACTTGTGGAACGAGGTCGTGGAAGCAGTTCTCCAACTGCCCAGTGAGATACGGCAAGGCCAATCTCCTCCACCGATCAAAGGATAGATATAAGGACAACGAAGTCCTATACTCTGACTATGAAGAGGATCCCCACTCGGGCAAGGTCATTCGAAAGATTCGGGCCGAGAAGAAGATCTACACTGCTAGGCGCCGATTGCCCACTTTTGACGAGAAACTGGTGCTCCAAAGAGGCCCAGTGAAGAAGAAATGAAAAACCCTTATCAAGCAACAGGAGGGTGAAGACCAAGGGAAGAAGATCGAAGAGGAAGAAGAAGGGAAGAAGAATGAAGAAGAAGAGACTGAGAATGCCAGCCACGACAACAGTGGCAATGGCGAAGATGAGGACGCCGACGACGAGGATGATCTGTCATCGACTCCTTCTGGTGAAGATATCGAGAATGGGGGTGGTGAGGAAGAAATTCCTCCCACCCCCACTGTTGGTGGAACAGGAGAAGATTCAATTCCTGTTCCCATTGACGAGGCTAAGGCCCGTCAGATGGAAGGAGTTATGGATGCGGAAGGCGATGGCCAAAGAGTGGTTCCCGCCTATAAATTTGATGAATTGAAGAGGCCGACGCGCCTGAAAATAAAGCTGTCGAGGAGTGGTGGGGTTGGAAGCAACCCCACACCCCTCGATCAGATTCCCCCCGACGTTCCTCGTATTGAAGGAGCAACAACGAGCGGGGGTGTTGAAGTAGAGCAACCCCCACTCCCCTCTCGCTCTCTACTTGAGGAGGTGGAAGCAATGGTGGCAGGGCTCAAGCCTGGCGGATCACAAGAGGAAGAGAGAGTCTCTCCTCTGAGAAATGCTTCCTCCCCTACTCATTTGGAGAGGGGAAGTCGAGTGGGTGATGGGGCTCCTCCACCTCAACCAGCGCCAACCCCGATTCAGGAGAAGTCGACCCCTCAGGGTGGCTCTGATCGCAGGAAGGGCAAAGAGCCGAAGGTCGAAACCTCAGGTAATTGAACTAACTCGCCTTGAATGCCTTGTCTCTGAAGCTCGAAAATAATCTAACACTTTGATCTCTTGTTGATTGTAGGTGCACCTGCTGGATTGACTCCGACAATAAGAAGCTTGGGTGACGTTGATATTAACCGCCCCACAGCTGCGATCAGGAAACTCATCAACCTCCCAGGGGCTACTCTGGATGAAGCTTTTGAGAGACTTGATCTGTTGGTAGGTGCATCTGCTCGATCAATCATCTGATTTGTATCTTTATAATAATTCTAACTCTTTTGTTCTTTTGCAGAACTCAGCGGTTATGAATGTCGCAACCAAACTCTCCATGAGGGCGGGAGCAAAAGAAGCCTTAGCTGAAATATCTCGCTTGACGGCTACACTGGAGGCTGTAACCGCGGAGAGAGATGAGCTGAGAGAGCTCCTGACTTCGAAGAAAGCCTCTCTCAAAACCAAAATTGAGGATCTTCGCAAGGGGAAGCTGGAGATCAAAGGGCTGCAGGATCGATGTGAGGCACAGAGTCACGAGCTCGAATCCTTGAAGACTCGACTCTCCAAGGTTGAGGACGTGTCCTGTGGTCGCACCATCGAGATCCAAGAGCTGAAGCAACAACTTGCTACCCAGCACGCTGTCTTCACTGCCAGAGAAGAGACTTCGAAGAAGGCACTGGAGCACGCGTTGTCTGAATGCAAGGTTTACAAGGAGACAGCAGAGAAGGCGGCAGAAGCGCTCAGGGCCCATGTTTCCAGTGTCCGATCCTCCAAGGCATCAGTGGCGAGTAAAGCTCGTCCTGGATCTGAAGGGGAGAAGTCGCATGCGAAGAGTGTGGCCAAGCCTTGAGACTTTTCTCCTTCTTCGTTGTTGTACTTGTAAATTTTTGAAATGTAACAGCTCCTTGTATCTGACATATTTTGATAATAAAAGATCTTCTTGGTGTTTGAAAATTGAATGTCTCTTGAATTGAATGCCTTTGACTATCATGATCTCAATAGCATTAGAATAGATACAATCTTTTGAATGTAACTTTGAAAATTGGACTTGAATTCGTATAACACTTGAATGTGAGGGGTTGAGTCGCAACTCAAGCACCCAAACCTGTTAAACGATATAGAAGTTGATTGAAATTGAATATTGAAATTTGAAAGTCAGTTTAACATTTGCCAGTAAGGGGTTGAGTCGCAACTCTAACACCCAAACTTGTTAAGACTTGATAACTTGAATGCGGTCAGTTTTTAACATTTGCTAGTAAGGGGTTGAGTCGCAACTCTAACTCCCAAACTTGTTAAAAGACCTGGTAACTTGAATATGGATAACTTGAAACTGCTTCAGAACTTGAATTGAAAAATTGAACAGTTGCATATTTGAACCCTTTGAAAGAGAACTTTATTCATCACAAAAATTTACATCATGGGTGGAACATCTTAAGGTGTCTAGAATTCCAAGCTCGAGGCAATCTATCTCCTTCTGGTGTGATCAGTCTGTAAGAACCTTTGCTTCCTACTGATTCAATGATATATGGACCTTCCCAGTTGGGAGCAAGCTTTCCACTGCTGTGCTCTTTGGTATTGTAGAAAACTGCTCTGAGAACTAAACTACCCACTGGGAACTGTCTCTTGTGGACTTTCTTGTCATAGGCTCTTTTGATCTTCTGTTGATACTTGGCTACACGAAGAGAAGCTTGATCTCGTAGTTCTTCAGAGAAGTCTAGATCATTGATCCGAAGTTCTTCATTGACTCCTTCTTCAACAGCTTTGGTTTTCAAAGTACTTGATATATTTTCTGTTGGGAGTATTGCTTCCGATCCATATGTTAGACGAAAGGGTGAGAACCCTATGGATCTTCTCGGAGTTGTGCGATACCCCCAAAGAACTTCAGGTAGGATTTGCTCCCACAATCCTTTCTTGTCGTTGAGTTTCTTCTTGAGTATATCAAGTATAGCTCTGTTTGAGGCTTCAGCTTGACCATTGCATTGAGGATATCTTGGAGTTGAATAGAATAGCTTGATACCGTTGTTCAGACAGAACTCTCGAAATTTGTCTGAGTCAAATTGAGCTCCATTGTCAGCAACAAGAACTTGAGGTGTGCCAAACCTTGAGAAGATGTTGTGCCGAATGAATTTGATCACTTCGTCGTCAGTCTCTCGAAAGAGGGGCACAGCTTCAACCCATTTGGTGAAGTAATCAGTAGCCAGCAGTAGATATTTCTTCTTGCTTGGAGTTGGAGGAAAAGGACCCAAGAAATCTAACCCCCATTGATGGAAAGGCCAGGGGCTTGATAATTGATGAAGTTCATCTGCAGGGAGATGGATAGCTCGAGCGTGTCGTTGGCAAGGCTCGCATCTTTGAACGACTTGTTGAGCATCCCTTGCCATTGTTGGCCAGTAGTACCCTTGTAGCTTCGTCTTGGCTTCAAGAGATCTTCCCCCCGAATGATTTCCACAAGCTCCAGAGTGGATATCAATCAGGATTGACTGTGCTTGCTCTGGACCAAGGCACTTGAGCAACATCCCGTTGTGAGATTTGAAGTACAGATCTTCTCCTTGAATAGTGTAGCATGGGAGCTTCCTTTGAAGTCTTCGGGCTTGATTTGGATCTTCTGGCATTTTGCCATGTTTGAAGAAGTCAAGAATTGGTCGTCTCCAATCTTCAAGCTGATATCCACCCCCAGATCCTTTTGTAGTAGTAAGGATCTGTTGATCGGGGATGGTCTTGGGCATTTCTTGATAATTGATCTGTACTTGCCTTCCTCCAAGCGAGTCTCCCAGAACTGAGGCAGCATTAGCTAAGGCATCTGCTTCTCGGTTTTCTGCTCTTGGAATTTGAACGAACTCAATTGTAGTAAAACGTTGTTGAAGACGTCGTACTAAAGCTAAGTAGAGTTGCATTCTTTCTTCACGAGCTGTGTACTCTCCATTGATTTGCCTTATGATCAACTGGGAGTCGCTATAGATGATGATTCGATCTACCCCCAGGGATTCTGCCATTTCGAGTCCGGAAATGAGTGCTTCGTATTCAGCTTCGTTGTTGGTGGCACTAAATCCAAGAAGAGTGGCCTTCTGGAGATGATCAAGTTCGGGGGATATTAAAACTATCCCAGTTTCCGATCCGATCGAACTTGATGCTCCATCAGTATAAAGCTTCCAAGGAGGAGTTGCAGCAATAACTTCAAGACTTGGATCAATTTTTGTTGCAGGATTGATCGGAGGATTATCCTCATCTTCCAAGCGCATGTCGACATCTTCTTCCCAAATGATGGGGTCTTCAACTGGAAAGTCAGCTAGAAAATCAGCAATTGCTTGACCTTTGATAGAAGTGCGAGATTCGAATTGAATCCCCAGAGCACTCATTTCGATCACCCATTTGGTCATTCGACCAGCTCGACCAGCTTTGTCAATGATATCTTTGAGCGAGTGTTCTGAAATGACAGTGATCTGGTGAGAGACGAAATATGGTTAGAGACGACGCGATGCAGTGAGCAAGGCCAGGATGACTTTCTCAGTTTTCGAATAGCGAGTTTCAGCCGGAAGAAGAGTGTGGCTGATGTAGTAGACTGGATGTTCGACGCCTTCTCTTCTACTGACTAAGACCACGCTGATTGCTTGATCGGTCACGGCCAGATAGAGCCACAAGTCTTCTTTTGGCAATGGAGCAGTCAGGATGGGAGCTTGCACCAGATATTTCTTGATGCTTTGAAATGCCTCTTCACAGATTGGACTCCAGCCGGATGTATCCGCCTTTCGTAGTTTGTCGAAGAGGGGTTTGCATTTGTCGGAAGATTTTAAAATGAATCGATTGAGTGCTGCTAACCTTCCAGTGAGGCGTTGAACTTCTTTTCGATTTGTAGGTGAAGGCATATCGATGATGGCTCGAATTTGATCAGGATTGGCTTCAATACCCCTCCTGGTCACAAGATGACCCAGGAATTTGCCAGATTGAACTCCGAAAGCGCACTTGGCTGGATTGAGCTTCATTCCATACTTTCGAAGGACTTGGAAGGTTTCAGCCAGATCAGATAGATGTTTACTCCGAACGGAACTCTTGGTGAGGAGATCATCGACATATACTTCGACGTTGCGACCAATCTGATCTTCGAACATTTTGGTGACTAGCCTTTGATAGGTGGAACCAGCATTTTTGAGGCCGAATGGCATGACATTGTAGCAATAAAGGCCTCGGCTAGTCACAAAACATGTCTTCTCTTGATCATCAGCGTGGAGCGGAATTTGATTATATCCGGAATACCCATCCATGAAAGACAATAGCTCGTGGCCAGCAGTGGCGTCGACGAGTCTATCTATCCTTGGCATGGGAAAAGGATCTTTGGGGCAAGCCTTGTTGAGATTAGTAAAGTCGATGCAGACTCTGACTTTCCCATTCTTCTTTGGAACAGCCACTATATTAGAGATCCAAGTTGGATACTCTACTTCTCGGATGAATCCGGCTGCGAGTAGCTTGGTAATTTCTTCTTGAACAGCAACTTGCAGCTCTGGTCGAATGGTGCGAGGCTTTTGCTTGACAGGCTTCACCTCTTCTTTGATCGCAAGTCGGTGACAAGCGTCATCTGGATTGATACCAGGCATGTCTTCGAAACACCAAGCAAAGACGTCGATATTGGACTGGAGGAAGGATACCATGTCTTGCGCTTCTGCGTCGCTAAGACCGGTACCAATAAATGTTTGTCGAGGGAGATCTCCGCTGCCTATGTTGATCGGGATGATTTCTTCAATTGAAGGTGATGCTTCCCATTCGATTGGTGGAGGTTCGGTCAGCGGAATCTCCTTTGATTGCTATTTGGAAGAGGGACCAGCTTCATCTCGTGGCCGCTTTGGAGGAGCAATGTTAATCTTTCGATCTGTCTTTGCCGCAGCAGCTTCACAAGACCTTCCAGCTTGCTGATCGCCTCGAATGCAGACAATGCCTTCTCCAGTTGCAAACTTGAGTAGTTGATGGTAAGAGGAGGAGATGGCATTGATCTGATGGAGGAATGGTCGCCCAAGAATGGCGTTGTAGCTAGACATTCCTTCGACGATTGCAAACCTCACCGAGACTCGAGTCTCTCGGCTGAGGTCGATGGTAAATCTGGATTCGCCCACTGTGATGCTTTGTTCACCATTGAAGCCGGTGATCACAGTCGGGACGACGTCGAGGCTTTGATACTTATGTCCCAGACGTTTGAAACAGTCTGAGAACATAATGTCGATGGAGCTTCCGGTGTCGATGAGGATCCGGTTGACAGTGCTGCCGTCGATAATGAGTTTCAAGACCAGAGGGTCTCGATGTGGAGTATGGACTCCTTGAAGATCGGTGTCGTTGAAGACGATTGATGGCCAAGAAAGACCTTCGATGGGTTTCTCGATCCAGGTATCTTCTTTGCCCGCAGTAGAACGAACGTGGAAGATGCGTCGAACTTGGCGATCCACCTCTTTCCCAGTCAGACTTTGATTGTGCAATGTTCCATGAATACCAAAAATATTGGCATTCACAGAGATAGTTTGCCGGTTAGAGGAGATTTGATGTACCCAACACACTTCTTTCCCCTTTGCAGAGGTCCGATGTTGATTGTGTCCGCCTCTAACAAACTCTTGAAGATGGCCTTCTCGCAATAGGTCTTCAAGATGGAATTTCAGCCGAAAACACCGATCGGTGGAATGGCCGTGACTTCGATGGAAGTCGCAGTAGACTGTTTTGTCTGCTGTGAATTTGGAATTCGGCTGAAGAGGATTAGGCCTCCGAACGAACTCTTCATGTTGAATGCGGTCGAGTATCTGTTCGACCGGCATATTCCACTCGGTGAAAGTGGTCTTCGTTGGAGATCGACGTCCATCATTCTTTGATCTTTTGTTGGCCGGAGGGGCTGCTGCTTCAGCGTTGTGAGCCTTTGCAGCATACTTAGGAGCTTCTCTTTCAGCAGGCCTTCTCTTAGTTTCTCGCCCTTTCCGAGCGACTTGATCGTCTTCCACCTCAATCTCTCTTTGAATTCGGTCAAACATTGCTCCCAGAGAAGGAGGGGGATTGCGGATGAAGTCGTTGTAGATGTGTAGATCGAAGCGGAGAGCGTTCTGGAAAGCCAACATGATGGCTTCATCATCCAGATGTCTTCCAGAGAGAGCAGCATGCTCGTTGCGAAACCTCCTCGTGAAGCTGCGAAGAGTCTCGTCTGCACCCATCCGCAGTCGGTAGAGAGAGTCGAGTTTCTTTTCTGGCTTTAGATTGAGTTGATAGTGCTGCACAAAGAGGTTAGCCAAAACACCGAATTGGGTGATGGACCCAGCTCGGAGATTGTGATACCAGTCGAGCGAAGGCTCATCGAGACTTCCCGCGAAGGTGCGGCAGAGCACGTTGTTTTCCTCTTCGTGTGGTGTTAGAGCTTGCTTGAAAGCAAGTATATGGAGGCTTGGATCTCCTCTAATACAGTTGAATTTGGGGAGGATAGGAGTTCTCCATCCTCTTGGAAAGGTGGTCTCGAAGAGACTTCGATGTAGTGGCCCGGCAGAGGAGTAACCGTCCCTACGACCATGTCCTCGACCTAGAGGTGGGTCAAGAGGCAAGATCGCAAGGTCTTGCTCTGGCATTGAAGTGTTTGCCGGTCGAAGTCGGTGTCGAAGGTCCGATCCAAGTCCACGTTGGAGTGGAATGGAAGGGGAGACTCTACTCTTTGAAGGAGCGCCTTTCATTTGGTGCTTCCTTGGCATGTTGAGCTTCGATGGTGCTCTTTTGTCGCAGTTACGACCAGATGAGGATTGGGAGGACTCGTCTTCAAGACGATCCCAGACACTCTGCTTCCAAGGAGCAGCAGAGGGAGTTGGGTCGCGTCGAATCCTCTCGAGAGCATCAGTGCCCATTGACCTCCGTTGTTCGGAGTGAATTGAATGTCGAGGAGGATCAACCCTCTCACTTGCGGAGGGGATCGGAATAGCAATTCCAGCTTCGGAAGCTGCCTTCTTCAGAGCATCCCTCTCAGCAGTGAGGGTGGCGTTTTGCTTCGCCAATTGGAGTAGTTGGAAATCGATTGCAGAGATCTGGTAAGTCGATGGAGGATCTTCAGCAGGAGCAGGAGCAGGGGCATTAATATAAGATATCTAACTAGGGATTTTATGCAAATAATATGTTGGTACCTGGACTTTGGTAAAAGTTGAACCCTTTAGACTAAAAGAGGCACTCCTTCTCATTCGATGCTTTGGGAGTACGTATTTGAGGGCCTTTAGAGCATCTCCAACAGGCTAGCCATCTATTCCCCTTAGCCTTTTTTGCTAGGGAAAGCACAAAAAAACTACTCAAGCAAGCCCACCACTAGCTAGCCAAGCCAAAATGGATGAGTCCTTTTTTACTAGCTATTGTTGGCTAGTGAGAGGTGGCTCGCTATGAGCTGGTACACCGTCCACATCATCCAGTCAACGAAGGGGTGGGGAGATGATTTGAATGTAACAACTGAGTCCCACCTCATTTGGTCTTTTGGCTAGCTAGAATAGATAAGGTGCTTGAGTTGGGTTCCAAGTATGGTTATCAATCAGGGTCCATTCTTTTGGAGAGTAAATTAGGTTGGAAATTGATTTACCCAGATAATCTCACTTTGTGCCATGTTCTTTTATAAATGTCCCGGGTAAATGGATTTTCAAGATTAATTCATCTTTTTCCTAGTTTGGTGGCACATTAAAGTCTCACCAAAATTGGTCGGACATTATTTGCCCACCACAACAAGCCCTTATTTGCTCATCACATAAAATTTAGGTGGATTTACCCAAAAGAAAAAGAAAATGGGACATTTAATTTCTAGAGATATCATTGTCCTTGCCGATGAATGTCTCAAGCAAACGAGTTTCCCATCCCATTTATGTCTCACCAAAAGAACGAACCCTTATAGAAAATGGCAATTGCTCTCTACTTTTGGCTAGACATAATAGATAGGCTGCTGGAGATGCTCTTAGTCTTACTTAGGAGTGATGAGGGCTTAGATGGGGCTTGGCCTAAAGAAAGTGGAACCAAATGATTTGACATAGGGGCTACACTTTGTAAATGTGGGTGTTCAAAACTAGGCATATGGAGATAAATAATCTAGCCAACCCCATAGAGAGAGCTCCCATTGGGGGTATTAGATGTAGTGTTAGTGTTACTATTAGTACCACCTTTGTTGTGGTATTGTAATGGTGTGCGTTCTCTCCTTATATAAGGAGAGGTAGTCTTTTGTAATGATATGAATCAATACAAGGAGTTTCTTGTCCCAAACCCTAGTATCTCTCTCCCTCTCTCTCCGTAACATGGTATCAGAGCCAGCCTAGGGCTTGAAAGATCCCTTTTGGTCTCGGCCTCCTCGACGCCATTGGCAATCGAGGGGGCTGAAAACAGTCAATTTTTTTTTGTTCCTGTCACAATCCCTCCTCTCGCGATCCATCAGCCAACTGCATCGATCTCTTGTGAGCTCCCCTGCTCCCGTCGGACGGCGTCCCCTTGTGCAATTTCTTGTGCGCTCCCTTGCTCCCACCGGACGGGCTCCCCTGTGTGAGCCCGCAGCATAGTCGTTCTCTGCACGAGCTCCTCCTATCACGATCTCTTGTGCCCTCCCTTCCTCCCGCCGGACAGCCTCTCTTGTGCGATCTCTTGTGCGCTCCCTTGCTCCAGTCGGGCGGCCTTCCCTGTGTGAGCCCGCAACACAGCCATTCTCTGCACGAGTTCCTCTTACGGACCACCACCGCCAGAAGGCCTCCCCTGTGCGAGCCCGCAACATAGCCCTCACTGGCCGTATACCATCTACCCCAAACACACAAGATATTATTTGCTTTGCCCGTGTCCGCACGAGAACTTTCCAAGGATGTCACCCATCCTAGTACTGCTCTCGCCCGAGCACGCTTAACTACGGAGTTCTTACGAAATCCATAGTGGCGCATGGTTTTAAAATACGTCTTCTATGTTTGGGAGGAGAAATTATATAAGTAGCTCAGAATCTCATTTTCTCTAGGCGATGTGGGGCTAACTCGTGACATTGTACACCTCACCTCACCTCACCTCACCTCATCCATATTGGCATCCCAGCCTCAAGAGTCTTGGTTCTTGGCTATTGGATCTTGGTCATCATCACAATCCACCCCCCTTAGGGCTACACGTTCACATGTAGGATTAAACCCCCCCATTGCGAGACGTATTGTTGGTGGAATTGGCATTTAATATTAGTTATGGCTTCCGCATTGTATTATTTCTGTAATTATATTTTCCTCTATTTCAAAGCATCACCCTCGAGTTTTGGACCCTCTCTTCTTAGTCCAGAATTTGGGGGCGTAACAGGCCGCTTTCCCCTTGTGATCTACAAGGACTACCATCGGACAACCTCGCCTTTCTCCCCTGTGCAATTTCAATCGGCCATCCTGTGCGAACATGCAGCCACCTCACTGGTCGCCCTTTCCTCGCGACCACCTCCGTGCGAACCCACCTGCCGACCTCTATACGAGGACAGTCGGACCCTGTGCGAACCCGTAGTCGACCCTCCTTCGTGCAAGCCTGCCGCTTAAGCTGACCCTCCTCTGTGTGAGCCCATCGCCACAATCGCCTCCTTTATGCGCACCAATCGCGAACCCCGATCGAGCTCCCTTGGGATCTTAAGGTGCCGAACCTTTACACAGGGATCCGGTGTGGCAATCCGCTGTGAATCGCCCCATGGGCCTGATCCATTGCGTTGGGATTCGGTGTGACTTGCTCGATGGGTCAGATCCGATGTGCAATGATTGCTCCACGGGTCAAATTCAATGTGCTCCTTGACCTCAGTCTATTGCCCTTCCTCATCACTCGTCTTGAGATGTGCTAGCGATTGACTCGCATCACACCCGATGCTGGGGATGGCAATAGTGCAGTTTAAAACCGAAAACCGTGGTAAACCGCACCGCATTGTGTGGTTTTGATTTGCCAAAATATAAAACCATCGCAGTGTGATGCAGTGCAATGTGATTTTGGTTTTAGTTTCGGTGTAGTGGTGCGGTTTTGGTTTTGACCAAAACTGCATAAAACCACACTGTTTAGGTCATTCTAATGATAAACCACGATGCACCGCACCATATCGCACTACATGGTGCAGTTTCGGTTTTACATAATGGTACATCATCGCGGTGCGGTATGATTTGCAGTGTTGCGGTGCGGTTTTGTTTTTGCCCAAAATTGCACCGAAACCGCACCGTTGCTATCCCTACTCGACGCCCTCCTGCATGTGTCCCTTACGTGTGCGTGTATGTCATATAGATTATCAGATGAGGTTGAATCACTGGCATCCCCTTTTGTCCTGTGTCTAGACCTCACCAATGCAGACCTCATCAACCGGTCCTCGCCCTAGCTGCCGGTCACCTATGCGAGCTTGTGCCCTACACCAGTCACCTGCAGGCCCTTCGCCTCACTTCTCGACGGCTCTCCCCTGCGCTTCTCTACAAATTCTCCAGATCTCCTCCTCCTATGACCGACGCAATCAGCATCCTATGTGACAAATTCCTATGCTCTACCGATCTGTCTATGTCTGCACTTTGTCAGTCCGCTTGCGCCTTGAACTCTGTCGTTCCGCCCGTGGCTTGCTCTTCACACCTGCATTTGGCCTGGTGCTCTCTTACGTCCTCTCTATCCATCTCCCTCTTAGGTATTAATCCCGCTTGCACCTTTGCACTCTAATCGCCGCCCTCCTGTAGCCGTCGCACGTCGGTCGGCCTCCTCCTACTTGGTTCGTCTATGTGCACTCTGCTGGCTTACTTACGCCTTTGCGCTCTACCCGCCTGTCTGCACCTTGCACTCTGCTGGTCTGCATGTGCCTTGCGCTCGATCTGCCGGTCTGACTGTACCCTTTGCCCTGCGCTTTGTTGGTCTGCACCCTACGCTTTGTCGGTCTGCATACACCTTGCGCTCTGCCGGTTTGCCTGCGACTACGCCCTGAACTTCGGTATTTTTTTCTGCACCAATCGCTTTAGTCTGATATCTCTTTTTCAGTCTACCATCTCTAGTCTGCCCTATGTCTTGCACCCTCCGCTCTATAGGTTCACCTGCACTCTACAGGTCCACATGCGCTTGCACTAGTACCCTAGGCCATGCGCTTTACCGATCCACCTGCCTACACTCTGGCGGTTTGGTCGCCTGCACCCTGCACTCTACCGGCCTGCTTGCATCTTGTGCTTTGTCGGTTTTCCTGCGCCTTGCGCTTTGCCGGTTCATATGTGTCTTGTGCTCTTCCGGACCGCCTACATCCTGTCGGTCTGTATGTGCCGACTTGCCCATCTACAACCTACTCTTTACCGATCGAGATTCTCTCTCTCTCTCTCACTCTCTCTCTCCAATCGAGCTACTCTCCCAATTTTGTGCGTTCTCTCCTTAGCCATTGTCTTATCATCTTTCTCCCTAGTCCCATGGGCTCTCGGATCGCCTCTCTCCGATCACACTTGTGTCGGCTCGGCTCTCAGATCTCTTCTCTCCTCACTTGTACCTGCTCTTGGATCCTCTCTCGTCTCGGTTGTGCGACCCTATCAGAGCTACGACTTTTTTTTTCTCTGCCTTGTATTGTGATGATTGAGATCTTCTAAGAGGTGTCGAGTACTTGCTTCGGCCAAGTGCTTGCCTCCTATAGGTTCTCATGCATCCATACCTCTCTTAGCCGATCTTTCAGCCTCCTTCATTATCAGCTTCCATCATCGTCGGTTTCCTCTGCTCCGATCCTTAGTAATCCTTGTCAGTTCCTCGGTTGACCTGCTTACAGGTTGGTTTGGTTTTCCCGATTGTCTTGCTTGCAGGTCAATTGAGTTCTCAGGACGACTTGCTTGCAGGTCGTCCTGGCACTATCTTTGCTTTAGAGAATAAAAATTATGATATTTGATGTATTTTTTTTCCTTTTATTAAGCAAACTGATGTCGGTTAATATCTTACATCAGTTTGACGAGGGTATTAGATGCAGTGTTAGTATTACTATTAGTCCCACCCTGGTTGTGGTATTGTAATGTTGGGCGTTCTCTCCTTATGTAAGGAGAGGTAGTTTTATGTAATGATATGAATCAATACAAGGAGTTTCTTCTCCCAACCCTAGTCTCTCTCTCTCCCTCTCTCTCCGTAACAGGGGGAATGGATGGAAACTTTTAGAGCTATTTTGCTAATTTCTCCCCCGACTAATAAGTTGATTATCAAAAACTCCCCAACTTAATTGTTAAAAATTGCAGAAGCATCCCCCGTGTACATAGGTGCGTGCTGTACTTCATGTACATGTGTTTACATATTGCATTGCACCTGTGTACATGAGGGATGTCTCTACAATTACTAAAAAGTGAGGGAGGTTTTGGTTATCTATAGTTGGGGTGGAATTAGCTATTATCCCTAACTTTTACAATACTTCACTTAGTTATAGGGCATGGACCTAGTCCAATTGGGAGCGTTGCTTTAAGGTTAATTAGTTGCTAGAAATTTTTTCTTTCCTCTCCTTAGCTCCAGCTAAGATAACAGAAAACTGTAGGAACGGCCCCTACCGTGGAAGTGAAGAGGTCCACACCATATCAGACATTGTATGTAGGGTTATGTTTTTTTTGCGGGTATTAATGTGCCTTAGGTCCTTGTTAAATAGATCGGTTTAGTGTAGGGACACCGAAATTGTTGGTTGTAGCAGTGGTCCCTATGATTATGAATTTAATAATGTTTAGTCATTTCAAAAGCACGTCAGACATCTGCAGCAAATCAGTGCTTGTTACCTGTAACAAATTTTTTTTAAAAAAGACAAAAATAACATTTTCTAATTCTTTCCGTCTTTCATGTGTAAAAACTTCATTCACCGTCTAAAAAAAAGTGCAACAGCTAGTGATTCACTATTGTTTTATTTTTAATTTTTGAACAAGATTCATAAAAAAAATGCTATAGTGATTTCACTGTAATAAATGTTACTCTTTATTACCGAAATGTTACTCTTTATAAAGAGTAACATTTCGGTAATAAAGAGTAATATTTGCTATAGTGATTTTGATGTATCTAATTTTTCTATTTTAAACGAGATTTATTAAAAAAAATACTACAATGATTTCATTATAGTAAATGTTACTCTTTATTATATGAAATATTATTCTTTATAAAGAGTAAAATTTTGGTATAAAGAGTAACATTTGCTACAATAATTTAACTGTAGCAAAAGAATATAAATTTTACTGTAAAGTTTTTTAAAAAGAAAAATTGCTACAGTGATTTCACTGTAGTAAATAGTAAAATTTTGAAAAAAAATATAGTAATATTTGCTACAATGCATATATATATATATATATATATATATATATATATATATATATATATATATATATATATATATTGTTACGGATATATGTGGCTGCCCACTTTGGTGGGATACATCTAACCGACACGTCTATCCCTTATCCCTAGCTCTCTATATATATGTTATGAATAAACAAGAGGCTCTCACGGATTCATGAGAGCGCAGCCGTCATCCCGTGTGTTGTTGGATATTGGGTTCCGCTAATCAGAGTCGCAGCGGAAGCAAAAGAAAGATTCGAAGATCATACGGTGTATGTTTCATTACAATTCGTGATACAAAACAATCTACATGCAAATCTATGATCTTAGCATATGTGCGGACACCCTAGAGGCATACTACGATTTACGGAAGACATGCATGCATCTACTTAGGTGTTTAGATTCATCATATCTTATGGATCTATGATCCGGAGATTGCGGAACGATGAAGAACCGCACTTGAATCGCAAGGGAAACTATCGGATAGCACCTTGTCCTTTGCGAATTGAAGAATCCTCGAAATCCCGTCTCTGAGTGCTGGGATTTCGAGCCGACGGAAGAATCTGTTGCAAAGACAATGGCGAGCCTCGAGATTTTCTCCTCCTCTTTCTCCTTTTTTCCTTCTCCTTCCTTCCTCTTCCTTCTCCCTTCTTCTTCCTCTCTTTTCCTTGGCCGAAACCACAAAGAAGGAGGACTAGGGGTCGGATTTTTGGAGGGGAGGGAGTAGAACCATAGGGCCGGCCCCTCCCCTCCCTATTTCCTTTATAGGGCCGGTCTCCCATGGCTCCAAGGAGCCTAGGGCCGGCCATTAGGTGGATAGGGATGAGGGGGGATCGGATTTAGGTCTTCCGGATGTCTATCGTGAAGTCCGGACGAAAACGCCCTTCACGAAAAGCGAAAAACTGAAAGTGAGACTGAGTGAGGTGCGCTACTCGGAATCGAGTTCCGTCAGCGCCTGTGAGCTCCTGGAATTATTCCGCTCAATCTAAGATCTATATTCAATATGTTCTGAGCTATATTTCAGTATTTACCAAAATACCCCTATGGTCCGTAACATATGTGAATTAGGTTCTTTGGCTCCGGGATTGCGCTCCATCGTGCTACTTCGCATCCAACGTATCCAACTAGGTCGGGGAACAATTTCTATACGCAACGACAGGGTGGAGCCTTCAGGGTTCGGGATCTCTAGCTCCAACCGGATCCCTGATTAACTGTTCCGGTGACACACCGAAAGTTCCGTTAATCAGCCCTAATCCGATTAACCCGCATAGTCACCCAGAGTGCGATGCGAGTTGAACTCTAGTGATCCTAAACTTATGTTACTCCCTCATAACCCTGTTCTCTACTATACTCCGATAATCCTCAGTCCCTCCTATTACTGGTGCCATGATACGACTCGGGCGGTGGGGAGCACCGTCAGATCCCGATCGATCATCTGACTAGGGTTTGATGACTTGTCATCTATAACACCACACACCTTCCGGTGCTATGCCTAGCATCCGGAACATCGTCAATCATACTGACAACCACCAGGCCTAGGTTAACTGTGTGGACAGATTGACTCATCAAAACGCACCCATCCAACACTGAACGTCGGATAACCTGTAGGGATTACATGTCACTCAAGCGCCAGCCGGGTAACCCAACGTACCGTGGTATTGGACTATGGAAGGTCCGTACATGTTGGCACATCAAAGCACCACACAACTAGTTGGCCCAGTGAGCATGGTCCCTCAGGGTTAAAGACAGATTATCTATAGTAGTAAGACAGTTTCTGCACCAGTGTCTGAATCACTGAACTGTGCACCGTCTTGGTTCCTGTTCAACACGATCATCGTGCTTGGTCAGGTGAATGGGAATCCCACGTTCCCGTGGTGGAGACTTCACCACATCCTCTACCTGCCAACAACTTATTCTCGGTGAAGCAACCAGCATCACCAAAGCTGTGAACTAGTTCTAGGTCTACACAGAACTGGTCCACTGGGTCTCCCAAGCATGGATCCTCTATGTGCCTCAGTGGCCTACTGTGTTCCCTAGGGTCCTTTTATTATATGTGTATTATCATATACCAGAGTAGTATTCTAATTAAAGCAATAACCAAATTCATCTTTATTAATGTTAATACAGAAAATCCACGCTAAGGACACACGAGCTACAACATGTGCAACCATCTCCATCTCCCTTTCTCTCGTAACACGTTATCAGCACGAGCTCTCCGACCCGGCCTCGGCTCGGCTCTGGATCTCATCTCCGGCCCCGACCTGGCAGACCCCATTGCACAGAGAGAGGAGAGAGATTGTAAAGAGAGGAGAGATTGGTCACAAACAGAGAGGAACAGAGTTCGTCAGCGAGACCTGCAACGCACCCGTTGTCATCAAGAGGGCTTGTACGACTGACGGCTGGAGTCACTACTCGTCAGGAGACCTTCACAACCTCCTGAAGCTCCCTGTGAGGTACGCCCTCAGAATTTCCTCTTCCGACGCAACACCAACCACCCTCGATTGGAGATCACCTCACAAATCAAACCCGGTACAACCCCCGGCACCATCGTTGGTGATCCCCGGGCTTGTAACCCATTCCCTTGGGTCCGGCACCCAATCCTTTTTTTTTTCGATTGGGCATAGATCCCGTGGACAAGTACCAGCGACGTCGGAGGTCCTGACGGCGTCGGGGAGTCCTGGAGACCTCATTCATGAGGTCGGGCAGTGCCACGGTGGCCCATGGTGGCTCTTGTGGCAATAGAAACCTATTGCTCCGATGTATGCTTTATCGGAGAAGAAGATGGCACAAAACGTAAATTTCATATTCCTTTTGGACTTTTATCTTAACCCGATTGCATTTTGTCTTGTTTTGTGTTTTGTTGGGTTTAAACCTGTGAGCAAATGACTCGGTTTTATTTCCCTACCCAAGCAACCCCCAACCCGGCCGATTGTATACAACAGATCAAACCCGACTGTTATACAGCAGGCCCGACCCGACTGTGGTTAATACAAACCCGACCCATCTAAGTTTACATGCATTCACATATATTTATCTGTCTGATTTAATCTAGATCGTCAGTTTTATTTTGTGATTGTGGGCCTAATCTTGGCCCGATCTGATCGATCCAAGTAAGGATCTTGACTAATTGAATCATTCCGGACGCATCGGTACGGTCTGATTTTACAAATTCAAACTATTTAATATATGTTTTAATCTGAACCGTTTAATTTGATATTGTGATCTCGAGTCCAATATAGATCCGTTTTCAGCGATCTATATATGGTTATTGAGTATTTGGGCCATTCCAGACTTATCGATGTGGTTCGATCTTATCAATTTAAATAAGTTAATGCATGTTTAATATGGACCATCGATTTTAGTTATGTGACCATGGACTCGATCTAGACCGGATCTAGACGATCCAAATATAGATCTTGGCTATTTGGACTATTCAGGACACATTGGTATGATCCAATTTTATAAACTCAAATTGTTTTGCATCTTATTACTGTTTATAACAATGCAATTGGTAGATATCTTATTTAATTAAATTGTTAATGCAAGTTTATCTATTGGACATATCTCTGCTTTATACTCCAAAATAGATATGTTATATTTAGCTCATATTTTATCTGATAGTGTGGATTAACCTTATCCTGGTTAAATAATAATAGTCAGTATGAACATAATCATGTGCCTTCATCCATAGCCTTGTGTGAGCTTGGCCCTCGTCAGCCAAGACAGTACAATATGGCTACGGATACATCTTAACTAGTTTTTCCACTATGTATAGGATCCGTAGTTCCATCTCGGTTAGGATTTTAATGTTCCTAGAATCCAATAGCCTTTAATCTATCCATTGACTAGGCTCCTATTCCATCCCCATATGTCTAACCTTGCAAAGTTAGAGTTCGCCGCACTTGATGTCAACGGCAATAATTACTTAGTATGGAGGCTAGATGTTAAGCTCCATCTACAATCAATCAAGTTGGGTAAGGCGATTATAAAGCCTACAGGCACAGAAAGCCTTAGTCCTGAAGACAAGGCGAAAGCGACAATCTTTCTGCATCGTCACCTTCATGTAGACCTGAAGAACGTATATTTAATCGTTGAAGACCCCTTAGTTTATGGGAATCTCTACGGGATAGATATGATCATCAAAGAGCTGTCATCCTCCCAGCAGTGAGGAATGAATGGATAAACCTGCGCTACCAAGATTTTAAATCAATCACAGATTATAATTCTGCAACGTTTAACATCGTGTCCCGACTTGAGCTATGTGGAGAGCCAATTATCCAAGAACAGATGATCGATAAGACTCTATCCACCTTCCATACAATGAACGTTTCACTGTAACAATAATACCGAAAACGAAACTTCCAGAAGATATCAGATCTGATTTCGGTACTCTTAGTTGCAGAGGAGAATAATAAAGTTTTTATAAAGAATCACAACTCCAGACCAACTAGAGCATTGGCGTTCCCTGAAGCGCATGCCAATGAAGGATACCACAGAGGTAGAGACAGAGGAAGGTTTGAAAGAGGTGGTCGCCATAACCACTCCAACAGAAGTGGCAGGGGCGACAAAGGTGGCAACCCCAGTAGAGGAGGCTACCGAGGTAGAAGCAGGTGTGACCACCCCAGCAGAGGTGGACTCAATCTGCATCAAAATATAAATTTCAAGAAATAGAATAACAAGCCCTGACACACAGAACAAGTGACGGAAGACTTCATATCGTTTATTTCTATCAGAATAGTTATTTGCTTTATTATAGTTGATATTTCGTTTGTTTGATATAGTATCTTTTAGATCTCCCTTATTAAATATTTCTTATTTCATATATATCTGAGTTGCCAGAATCTTATATCAAATAATATTTTATTTCTCTGTGAGGAAATGGAATCCAAGGGAGACATGAATATAGACCATAGCTGGACTTGCTCAGATAATAGAAGGCTCCGATAAAGCACACCTAGTGTTACCTAATGGAACTCATATCTTTATATAATCTGCCTTATACTCTAGTAACTCTAAAAGAAACTTACTCAGTTTCAGAGATATAAGAGCAAATGGGCATCACATAGAAACCCTGAGCGAGTGGAACAATGAATTCTTTGTATAACATCGAGTGTTGGAAACCGGAAGTTTACTCTAGAGAAATTCTCCAATCTATCCTTAGGGATATACTTCACTCACATTGGGATTGTTGAGTCACATACAAACATGAGCCAGCAGCTCAAGACAAATAATGAGCCAAAAGCTCCATAATCCTATGATTTTTAATATCTGGCATGATCATCTAGGATATCCTAGGACAATAATGATGAAAACGATCATAGAAAACTCTTGTGGTCATCCCTTAGTACATTATTAAATATTTAGAACCCTTAACATGTGATATTTTTTTTCAAAAGATTTGTGGATTGTCACATTGATGAGACTGTCTTCTCGTCGTTAGGGAGAAATAAAAAAGATAATAAACATCCTGTCCAAGAGAAACGACGTGAATTATCGTGGAATACTTTTACTTTGTCTCATCTAGACCCCAGGACTCCCTAATGTGAGCATGACATTAGGAGAATGGCAGTAAATGAGTCTGACACACGCCAGAAGCGTGGCAGACCTATAGGTTCCGAAGATTTAGCTCTTCGAAAGAGGAGATTAAATAGCATATCACACCCTACAGCTCCTGAAGAAGCTGTTCTTAATATAAACTCTCCTGAAGAGAGGATTCATGACGGTCCGGAAAGATGTCATGAATCAAAGATCTAATTTTCCCAAATTAAAGCATATCGCTCTGACAGACGTTATGCCCTATATCCTCGAAGAGAATGGGAAAGAGGTACCGGTACCCAACAATGATGAGATATCTGTGTTCTACACATACTCAGGGGAAATATGGAATAGAAAAGAAATAGTCATTGATGATATATTCTTATATATACTATGGTAAATGAGATAATAAAGGGTGATGATAATGACACTGAACCACGCACAATCCCTGAAGAATTTGATTTACCTATACGGTAACCTAGACAATGAAATATACATGAAAATCTCTGAAGGATTTAATTTACCAAACTCCAAATTTAGAAATACGCATTCAGTTAGCTTAAAACGAGCATTATACGATCTGAAATAATCCGGAAGATTGTGGTACAATCGACTCAGTGAATATCTATCTAGGGAAGGCTATAAAAATGATATTATATGCCAATGCGTATTTATTAAGAAATCCCAGAATGAATTTACAATAGCAGCAGTATATGTAGATGATATAAATCTAATAGGATCTCCCGAAGAGATTGAAAAGACTACTGACTATCTTAAAAAGGAGTTTGAAATGAAAGACCTGGGTGAGACAAAATTTTGTCTTAGCCTGTAGATCAAACGCAACAAGGTTGAGACCTTAGTCCATCAAGCAAAATATACTGAAAATCTTCTGAAGAGGTTTAATATGGATACATGTTATTCACTTAGTACACCCATGATTGTAAGGTCTTTAGATGTTAACAAAGACCCATACAGGCCTAGAAAAGAAAATGAAGACGTTTTAGGTCATGAAGTATCATGTTTAAGTGTAATAGGTGCAATTTTTTATTTATCTCAATGCACTAGATCTGATGTTTCATTTTCTGTTAATCTACTTGCTAGATATATCTCTGCACCTACACGTAGACATTGGAATGATATAAAACACATATTTAGATACCTAAAAGGGACATTTGACCTTGATTTATATTATTCATATAAAAGGACTAACCTAGTTGGATATGCAGACTCTGGTTGTATATCTGATCCCTATAAGGGGAGATCACAAACATGTTATGTGTTTCTTAATAGTAATACAGCTCAAATTCAAAGTGGCTTCATCAAAGACGATAGGACCAAGCACATCTCCCCGAAATTCTTCTACACCCATGAACTCCAAGAGAAAGAAGAGATTATTATAAAGCAGGTGAAGTCAGCTGAAAACCTAGTAGATCCTTCACCAAGGCGCTTCCAAAGTCTACATTCCAGAAGTTGGTGCATCAGATTGACATGATGAGACTTCACCAACAGAGCATGTGAATGTTATTTTAAATTGATGTATTAACAGGGTGGAAAGTAGCATCTTAATGTATTAGGGGGAGGGAGTATTTTTTTCTTTTGAAGATTGATGTAAGCAAGGCATGTAATAGAATGTAGGATAAAGATGGGGGGGAGCATCCTGCAGATGCAGATGGAGACATCTAGAAGAATGTCTTTTGCGCATTATACTATTTTTCCTGCGATGAGGTTTTTTCCACAGGGTTTTCCCATCGAAAGGTTTTAATAAGGCAGTATAAGTCGCACCCACTAAGATTCCAAAAGAATCTGAGATTCCAGGCGAATCTGTTCATGAAGAACTACATTTCTGAAGAATACATTGTACTCTTTTTCTTTCACTAAAGGTTTTGTCCCATTGGGTTTTCCTTATTAAGGTTTTAACGAGGCAATGTTTTGAAAAGTGGGCATCCAAGGGGGAGTGTTACGGATATATGTGACTGCCCACTTTGGTGAGATACATCTAACCGACACGTCTATCCCTTATCCCTAGATCTCTATATATATGTTATGAATAAATAAGAGGCTCTCACGGATTCGTGAGAGCGCAACCGTCATCCCATGTGCAACCATCTCCATCTTCCTTTCTCTCGTATAACACACACACACACACACACACACACACACACACACACACACATATATATATATATATATATATATATATATATATATATATGTTTGGATTTCTATTGATGGCAATGTTTGTAATTTGAGCAAAATCAGTAGAGTATTTACGTCGGGTTTGATTCAGCCTTTCATCCATATTCTCCAAAACGACTCTAGACCAGGGGGTTAGGTGTGTTCTGATCCGGATCTTGGACTAGAAGAGATGCTTCTGAGCTTCTCGCGTAGCCACACCGGATAAGAAGATGGTTCGAGATCTCCTCTGTTAATCCGCCGAAGGTCCAGGATTGAATCCGCCGAAGGTCCAGGATTGAAGGATGATTCTGCTTGATGAGATTGGTCAGCAGGTCCATAACCCTACATTAGGGTTATGGGCTCAGTTAGGGTTATGGGTTCAGTTGTTTGTTACCTGTCACCGTTCATAATAGATCAGCTCATCGCTGGATCACAGTCACCCACCTCGACTGGTGAATCGCACTCACCCATTTGGTCAGGGTGGCGGTGATCCGGTGCCACGTCAGTTCGATGTTCTTGGGGTAGGATTTTTCTTTGGAAATGTATAGATAAGGTTGGGTTAAAGTGAAATTTCCCTTTTTCTCGGGGGTTTGATCTTCGCAGGGCGTGGACACCGTAAGAAAAGCGCGGGGCGACGGCCCGTTGGGTTCCGGCGCTGGATGTCCTTTGCCTATCTGGCCGCGATCAAGAGGGCCACGGCGGAGCCGCCGCCTTCCTCGGCGGACCCTCGCCGAATCGGAAACATCCGGACGGACCTCGGTGCTTATGCCCGCCGCCCGGCTGATCTTGCTTTCTGCTTCCTCATCCCCATTTGCTCTCCCCCCGACCTGAGAGAGCTCGGGAGATTACGGCGATTCTGTGCCCCTCTGTCGCTACTGTTCAACTGAAGCATCTACTCTGAGGTTTGCACATCACTCTGATTCAACAATAATTCCCAAAATTTCCAATTTACTCACATTCCATGCGATCGGAGTTTCTAGGGATTTTGATAGATTGATATTCTTCACTGTTTTCTGTCATTTTTTGCTCTCATACTTGTTTCTACATGGACAAATCATACACATAAGCAAATTACCTCGTAAATTCTTTTTCAGATTTTGAAGTCTATGTTCTAAAATCTCCCAAAGTTATGATGAATTTTTTATTTATTTTTACATTTTTCTCGGAATTGTGAATTTTCCTCTTGGTCAGATAATTCCTGAATAACATACCAATGCAAAATAGCTTGTTTGCGTGCAATTCTGTGAATATTATAACCTTTGGATTAGGTTCTTAATCATGCTAATAATATAATTATTAGTTAGACATTCAGTCATCTCTAAAAGCTTTATGTATATTCCCAAACGATATGACAAATAGTGATAGAATCATCGGAATTTCACATTGGCATGCAAATACATGGTATACCAATGGGCAATGATGTTTCAAATAAACCCGGCAAATCAAACACACCAATGCCTACTGAGTCCTATAAAATCTACATGATTCCTATAAAATTTAGGGGAGATTCCTTTAGCCATTGGATCCATGATCATTAGTTCTGTGTGATATGCTGGATAGCCACCTGATGATTCTGAACGTCCTCTCGAACAACCAAATACTTATTTTGAAATGCGTGTTTCAACTTTCAACTATCACTTATGTTGTTATGAGAGAAGAAAACCTCAATGGAATTAGGACAATAAATCCTTAATGGCCTTAGACTCGACAACTCTAAGTTCGTGATAAAATTCCGCAACATAAGTACTTTTAGGACTTTAATAATAGTTGAACATTCAGTTTGTAGTTCTTTTGAAGGATTAATTATGCATATAACCACTGAATCCTTTTAGGATAGAGTATTAGTTACTTTCAGAGGATTTGTATATTATTGCAAATATCAGATAAATATGTCAAAAAATGAGTACTTGGTAACTGAAATTTGATACTAACATTTCTCTCTGACATAAACAATGTGTGAAGCATTATTGATGTACTGCACCGAGTGATCATTGATTTCTGTACCAAATTTCTGACATCCTTAAGTCACCACCGTGCCAGACAATGAAGCTCACAAACTATTGAACAACCTAAACAAATGATTTTCTTCTCTACATTGTAAACTCAACCCTTTAAAGCCATCATATATAATAGAAATTAAAAGCAGACTGCGTACGACACACATTTTACTTCTCACACGATCGGGGTTCATGCAGCTGTATGCATGATGCAACAATATGATGGTTAATGTAGCATCCTCAATTCTCAAGATCCTGATGTAGGGTAATGGGGTACCAACTTTAGTCAAACATGTAAGAGCAATACTATTCATACACACCGTTTATGCATAGCGCCGCATCCTCGCTCGCAGTGGTGTGCAGTGGACTTTATGCACTATCAGCATCAACATGTTTGCATATCATTCCTCAACATGTAAATTAATGACTAGAGAAGTGAGTTCGGCCCCAGGGGAAAAGAATTACTGCTTAATACTTCTGCTCTATTGGGGAAAAGAATAACTGCATAATACTTATGCTCTATTGATATGCTGGCACAACTATAGAAGTTTGTTTTCTTTATCATTTTTCTTTGATTATGATCAATTTATTCGAAGATTCACTTTACGATGATTTCCTTGAAGGTTTTAAATGGTATTGGTCAAAATGCTCATTAACCTACCATTTGAGCTTGCTAGATAAAACCCGCATGGAAATTTCAAAAGATAAGTCTTGGCGAGTGGCATTTGGGCCACATCAGTGTGTTTGCACGTTTGCAAAATTATGATATTTTGTGATCTTAAATACATATTTTTTTAAAATAACAAGTTCATGCTTTTTTTTTTCCAGCAAGAAAGGCTGGGTGTTCTGCAAAATTTTATAAGATCTCTACAATTATGGAATTAAAATATCTACTTTGAGTAGTTTCCCAAGTATATGATTATTCCACTTCCCAATTTTTTTGAACTCTTTGTTTGTAAGCAACAAGCACCTGAAAATAGGACGTTATTAATTTTAATACATCTAGAAGCAGAAAGAAATGAGAAATCATGATTCCATAGTGCAAAATATCCTAACATAACCTAAGCATGGTCATCTCTTATTTACCAACAGGAGCTTCACAGATCAATAAGGACTAACTGTTCTATGAAAGTAGCAGTTGAGCCGTGCATACTAGGATGAATCTCATATTTGTATCCATAGCATAAACACTACACGAGGCATAATTTGCCTTGTGTATTGCCTCAAGAAACCATCTAATGCACTAAGATATACAGTGTGAGTCATGAGGAGAATTGTCGCTGCCACTGGCTAAGGGGTGCATTGACAAACATATTTCTGCACAGGAATACCGAATACTGATTTCCCCAATTTGAGCCTTTTTTATTTGCTTACGTTTGCATTGTGCGATCAGAGATCGAAAGTCCCAATTCGCTTAATCAGCTTCTCAATATGTTTGGTTGGCCTTGGAAGGCCACATAACTCATGATAGTTAAAATCAAGGTGAAGTATGAGGAAATCAATATTTATTTGAAACCGGTGTTTAAAGTGAAATGATTATTATGATACAAGTTATTATTAAATGAACAAAAAGCCTGTTACTAAATATGTCATTTGGGGAAACTGACGATCTTGATTAGACTCAGTCCAATGGCAGTGAAGGGCACAACTTATTTCAGGACTGATGGGGCATGTTACTAGGTCTTAGGGGCCAAAATCAGATTCAGATGAAAGTATGAGAGACGAGCCGCCTCCTTGTTCCGTAGACGAGATCCCTTCCCTCTCTATCCTACGTGAGAAACCCACCTTACCCTTTTCTATGCACAGATTCCACTGGTGGGGACTTTTTCCATGTCTACTTCGCAGATCTGATCTTTTCCCTTCAATACTTTGTAAAGCCGTGCCCTCCGCCCCCCTTTATTCCGTGATTTCAGCCTTAGATGCTTATCCTTTGCCTACAGAAAGAAGAACCACTTGATGGGAAAATCCCCTTTGTGAGAAGCTTGCATAACCCATATTCTTCTTCCTCCTCGAGTGAGTGCTTTGGTGCTGCAAATCCTAAGGATCCGACAATTTCCGAGACCGAGCTTTCTCCGTGAGAGGACTCGTTTGTGGTTTGATCCAGGACTGCTCTTTTCCTTCATTCTTTCTCTTATTTGTCATCCATATCTTCTTATTCACTGCTGTTCGATAATGGTATCTGCACATTTCTGCAAATGGCAACCATCTTATTGCTATCCTCTTATGCTTTGATCATGCTTATTCCATAGGCAGTTAATCGCTAACTGTTGGAAGCTCTGGATGCCCTTTAGTTTATATTCTTGATCAATTTCTGCTGCTATTCTCTTGCTTATTATGCACAGTTTCTGTGTTTTTGTGAACGAACATGAGTTCTTAACTTCTTATTGTTAGATCTTGCATGTTGCTAGGTATTGTTTATTTGTTCTTGCAACATACATGAAAAGTGATCTCTATTTTCTGTTTTTGTTGAGATTTTCTGCGCTATAATATCTAATTTGGTTGACAAGATGACGACGATGTGAACTAAGATTTAGTGTACCGTGGGTGCTTACATGATTACATCAAGTTGGTATCAGAGCCAGGTTGAAATTCCTTAATGTTCCTGCTGAATACACCTTGGGCCCTATATTTAGGGACATGTGGCAACAATTTTCAACGAAAATTTGATGCGATGCCATTGAACTACTATTCATATTTCATCAAGTTCTACATGATCGTTCAAGCCGTCAAGCATGGAGGCATCACTTGATTCAACCATAATTTGTGCTGAATTCCGGTTCCTCCTCCTTTGAGTCCTTGGTAGTATTTACATCTTAGGACCCTATGAATTCTAGACCTATAAGGTTACTCTCATCGGGTGCTATTGTGTATCCCTAGCTGATGAGAACAAGCCAAACAAAAATGCGAGAAGTCAAGGGTGCGTATCTAGTACCTGAGAATCTGAGATGCATTTGCTTAAGCTCCTGAACAGGACATTAAATGGAGTGGATTAAATGGGTCAGACCTTCAGATTCATTTCTTGTATAAATTTTCACTTGCATCATACTATTATCTCAATTGATTGAAGTAAATTTACGCTCTTTATGTAATGTATCTTCGAAGGCTAAGGAGAGTTGGAGGAAGGTCTTGCTCGATCATGGTGTTTCTTAGGTGAATTGTAGCAGAACTATGGAAGGAATTGACTGGCTAGATCTCTGAATGAAGAAATTAGATCATGGGGCAAACTAGTGCACTAGTTTGCCTCTTGGTTCGACCGAACTAGTGCACAGGGCACTAGTTTACTTCTTGGTTCGACCGAACTAGTGCACAGGGCATCAGTTCTTTATACACATTCATCTGTCATATTGTGCTTTATCATCAATCACATTCACAAGGATGATGGTTACAAATCAAGCAATTCCACATCCCAATCTACACGCTAGAACCTCTTAATCTCCTTATATGGTGATTGGTGACTCACATGCACTTATGATAACAAACTGCAGTATTATAATCACTATTGAGGTGTATATTTGTTGACGCATTGTACTTAAAATACACCAAATATGGTTGGATGATTATTGTTGAGGCACATTATTTTGAGAATTTCAAGATGGTTTTTGATCCCTGTTGATTGTCATTTTCATGGAACGACATTGGAATCATTGGATAAGTCTTACAAAGAACTTTTTTGCTTCATTCAGGTTAATTTCTTTAGTCGTTTTGCGTTTCATTTATCTAATCAGTTTTCTATAATTAGTTCTATCTACTTTGTAAACCATTTCTGCATTCATGGTATTATCCACTTTGTAAGAAATACTTTGGTTTGAATGAGAAATTATATTAATTTGCAGATCAATTTGCATTCTGCTTCTAGAGGTAATCAAGATGATGATTTATGAGAGATTTTAATGACACTCTTCTAGTTTTCGTGCTTTGTTATTAATGGATAATTATATGATTATCGCAGGGGTTGTTTAGGTGCTGCTCTCCTCTGTGAGTTGAGAATAGAACAACAATAAGTCCTAATGGCTGGTTTGGAGGAGCTAAAAAAGAAACTGGAGCCCTTATTTGATGCAGAAAAAGGGCTGTCGTTTGGAATGTCAATGGATGCTTGTGAATCATATATGGTAAGCATTTTGTAAAAATTTGAACACATAAAAAAGGACACTCCTGTATTCAAAAGTGATACGTTGCTGGAATGGTCCTCATGCTCTCTTTTATTCAAGTTTTGCTGCATGTATTATTCTCTGCCCCCTAGAAAAGATTGGATCAATGCACATGAATGTCACATGCTGACAGGATACGAGTGCCAAACAATGGATATTATCCAAAACTATAAACAAGCACGCAGAGGATATACATTTGGACATTTTGATATGCTCACATGTTTATAATCATAGTTATCATTATCATATATATGCATGCAATTTAGTGGTGTGCTGCCAAAAAGTTTCTAAGTTGTTTATGTTCAAAATAGTTCTTCAATAAATGAGAGGATGAAAGATGAAATAAAAGAAAATATAATAAGATGACATTATTCATGTGGTTTAGTATTTTCAAGTGAGGACACAACAAAATTAACAGTATTAGGTTCTGTGTTGATAAAATTTCTGCAGGGACATTGGGATGTCTTCATGTGCAACTACATCCCCCCATAAGCCTTTAAATAAAAACCTGAAATTATCCTTTCTCCTTAAGGATTTCCTCCAGTTACTCCATCCATTTCTTCCCAAACGTTGCTTCTTCATTCTTTCCTCCAATCCTAATGGTGCATGGGTATTAATTACATTAACAAATTGTCACTTAACACCAATAATGCCTATGCGGAGCCCTAGAATGGATGAAAATGGTGGAGGGTTGGTGCTATTTGGATAGCCTATTGTGAAAAAGGAAGCTCAAACTATGAGGTGAGTCCTAATTATATTGCTTTAATGCTTTTCAAACAAAGTGTGACATTCTCAAATACATTGGATTGTCTCATGTAACCAACCAAGTACTTGATTTTACTGGATTTCCAAGAACCAAGTACAAAAACTAAGGTGTTTGTAATGCATAACCACTTTAACCAGTTATTCTATTCATTTGATTATAAGTCTTCTTTTGCTCATTGATTAAAGACTGAACTTGCAAATAGAAGGTATAGTAATAAGGTATCTACGGTTCCTCTTCTCATAGATAGTCCTATCTGTTCTTTTGAAAACGCGAGCACATTTGAATTTCTCAATGTTATATACACCGAGCAATTTATTTTATATTGGCATGTGCTTGACTGCTTGTCAGCCTCGTTGACACGAGATGTATTATATGCTTTGCTTCTCTACATGCAATGTTTTCTATGATTTTCGCACTAACACATCACATCTATATCTGATTTTGTGGCTTATTGTTTAACATAAGATCTTTTATCCATTTTGTAAAGATATCGGATGGTGGAACCGTCAATTTGTTGAGCGAATCATGTGGAGCATACAATATCAATGAGCTTGGCTTGCAAAAGTGTACAGCTGGGATAGCAGATGAAATGGACAGTAGTGAAAAGATGTATCGTTGTGCCTCTCATGATATGCATATATTCGGAGCCATAGGTTGTGGAGCAAGCAGTGTTGTTCAGAGAGCCATTCATATACCCATTCATCGAATTTTGGCTCTGAAGAAGATTAGCGTCTTTGAAAAGGTTAATGTTGTTCTTACTTCTGATATTAAGAGAGTTGGTTCAGGCAATGTTTTAGTCCCTAACTTTTCATGGAGACCTACAGTCTGCATTGGGACCTCACTATTTGAAACATTGAATAATACATAAAAGAATTGGACACAACCTAACTGCAGAATGATAACAAATAGTAGAGGATCATTAGGCTGCAAAAGACCATTGACCAAATTTCACTTCTTGTTATGTAACTTCCTACACTATTTTTTTTTGTTTTATAAACAGACATCCATCTCGAGTTTTAACTCTGTTTGTAGTCAGTTGACAAGGTCAACCCCAGGTCATCTGGAAAGGATTCATATCCAGGATTTTTCGTGTTAAATTCTGAATTACTTTATCGTTATTATTAGATCTGAAGTAAAACATATCTTTTGATCTGATTCTAATCTATTAGTTGAAAGAGATTGTAAGGACCTTCCTTTTTCGAGTGTTGAAATGTTGGATAAGTTTGAAAATCTCTCAAATCTTTTTAATATATAAAGACCGATATAAAATAAACACACATATGTACAAATTCCCATGTACCCACAATTACCCTTTCATAACTAGTACTTTGAAAACAAGTAATCTCTCTTTAAGCATTGTATTATCTTCCACATATATCATGCATGTTCTCATATTTAAATGTTATAGTATTATGTTGCAGGAGCATCTATAGGAACTTTAAGTGCCTAATTATTAGTCTAACTAGTTAATTGGAGACCCCTTAGATGTCGTTAGGAGTTGTTTTGAATTTGATAATCTTATAGGTTTTGTGTCTTTCCTATTTTTCAGTTTTTTCTTGATTTTTTGGAATTTTTCTAACGCTGAGGGACACGAGTCATACGACAATAACTTCCAGCAGCTTGGGGGTATTTCCCCCCTTTGCGTAGCTTCCATTTTATGAAAAAATATGGCTCTTGGTTAGAGATAAGGATCAACACTTGTTAATGGACTAAAATAGGACTTAAAAAAAAGGAAAATGAAGGAAAAAGGGCTAGAATCAATAGTTGCGCCAAGAACCATAGCATCAGTCCTACAATGTGGTTATAGCAAAGGATGTTTAGAAGCACCAAGTAGGAGAGGTCAGAGTAGTGGTCGCCGGGTGAAAGAGATTCGAGGTTGCGGAAGGATACATGTGACGAAGAGGTGAGGACAAAATGATCAAGATAAATGGGTTTTGCATGGACTTCGTCGGCCAAGTATATATTTTGAAAAAGATTGAGACGCAAAGCGCTGGCAATGGACCCCCACCAGAGAAGAAGAAAACGAAATATCTAGAATAAAAAATTCTTTATCCGTTTTGACTACTAAAGTCCGTCCCCATTCTCCTATGCTATGCTATCAAAGTCGGGACTAGTCGGCGACTAGTCCCTGGGCGGCATTTTGCCGACCGATTAATTTCGATTCCGTCCTTGCTGGGCGGAATCCCGACTAGTCCCCGACTAGACCCGACTAGTCCCCGACTAACGACTGCCGACTAGTCCCCAGGCAGTATTCTGCAAGCAAATTTTTTTTTTGAAAGGAGTCTGCGCAAGCAATTTTGTTTGGATTTTTTACATTGGCTCAAAGTCTTGAGTCGCAAGACTCACAACTATGGCTCTTCCGTGTAATCATCTGTTGAGCACCTGAGAATCTCAGATAAAAACATAGACAAATAATTAGTTTATTTGTTGATATCCATATAACTCTATAATCAAAATTGGGGTTGTTCACTGTTTAAACATCATCAAACAAATATTGTGATGAATTCTTAGTTCTGAGTCTTTTGACATGGGCATGAAGCCAATACAACTGTGTTATGTTTGACTGTTACTTATGTATTTATACCCATGCTGTGAAGTGTGAAGGTATGTATTGTTATTAACCGACTAATATCATATACTTATTGACATTTATGCTTGTTCATATATTATATATGTTTAGGGAGGGGGGGAGGGGTTAGAATAAGTTTTGGCCGACTAGTCCCGAATTAGTCCCGACTAGTCCTAGTCGGCCCTTGGCCGACTAGGGTCGACTATCGACTTTGACTGCATAGCTCCTATGGTCCCCATCCGCTTGTGAGAAGGGCTACATAACCTCTATCGCAAGGGATGATTTCTTCCCCCTATGTGTTATGTTACAAATTTTCCCAACTCTGGAGTCCTAGACTCCTAGGCCATAGAAAATCATGTCCATAAGATAAATCTTTCCAACTTTATTTCTTCTATTATTCTTCTTTATTCTGCAGAAAGCCAACGAAACACATTCATAATAAATATTAAAAAATGTAAGGATAAAATGAAACATCAATCATCAGATGTTAGTAATCGTATCCTATTAAACTATGTTCCTAGAATTTAAGACCGAGCTTATTCGTTGGACCATTTTGAGCTCAAAGCTGAGTTCCGCACATCGGAAGCGAATGATGCAGATCCAGGCCTGAGCATGCAGAATTATGGGATTTGACCATTCTTGCATGGATTTGGGAGCACGAGTCATGTTTTAAACTTTTAATTAGTTGGATCTTATTTGGTATTTGGGTCTTGCTTGTTGTGGGTTTTATTTACCTTTAGGTTTTTAGTTTAGTAGGCCTTTGAGTTGGAGTTTGTCCAAGCCCTTGAGCCTTTTAGGGTTTCATGTTGCTCTAATTTAAAGGCTTGTAATATCCTCATTTGAGGTTATACTTTGATGAAATGAAAGATTGAGATGTGAGTGTTCTCTCCAACCATGGAGGTGTGATGCCCCTTGACTTGATGGTGTGATGCCTTCTTCCCCTAGGTGTGAGGCCTAGAGTTATGCCAGCATGAGGCCAGTACTTATCTCATCCCTCTTCTTTCTCCATCTTCTTCCCTACCTTCCATCTTCATTGGTTTTGGAACGGTTCGCTGCTACCCTTTCTTGGTCTAGTATCATACATGAATCCAAGGCTAAAAAGGGGTTCATACGCAAGACAGAATTGAAGGAAATCATTTAGGTCAATGCTAAGCTTGTTTGGTTCAATATGAAGAATGTGTTTTTGGGATAGGAAGCTTTCGTGTCAATAGTGTCCTATCCTTACTCACATGAGAAGAACCACTTCAAAAGGGTCACCGACTACACAATCCACCTGTCTGAGAAGACAATGCAGTCATAGACGGTTTCTTATTGGCCTAAATGCTTGAAGGGAGGAACCTTCAAGTGAAGTGGTATAACACAAAAAAGGTTTGAGTTCATAAAGAGGAAAATTACCAAGGTTCCTATTCTTGCACTTTTCGATTTCAACAAGGTGTTTTGAGGTTGATTGTAATGCTTCTAACATGGGGACTAATAGTGTTCTTAGCCAAGAAGGTAAGCTTATTGCCTGTTAGAGAAAAGTTGAATAGTTCTCACAGAAGTTGATGCTACTTGGACCAAGTAGGGTGAGATAAGAAGATGGAGAGAGAGAGAGAGAGAGAGAGAGAGAGAGAGAGAGAGAGAGAGAGGGAAAGAGATAACTACCGATCTCACACTGGTATATCTCTAGGCCTCATCAGGTGATGTACTATCTGGAAGTCCTCTCCTGGATCCCAAACATAATTAGACGAGGTATGCTGGTGAGCAGAATAGTGGAATATGGAGGTGTACATGTGCTAGCTGGCTAAGGAACCTACTATAGTGTGTCGGTGAGATGGCTCATGTAGTGCTAGGTCCAAACCCAGATAGTAACCAAGGAGCACGCAGCTGATTGATGCAAGTACAAACTTAGTTATAACAAACTCGATATGCTCGATTACTGTCCCTGGGAATCATCGTTTCCAGACAAATGTCAGCAATGTCAACCACTGAAGATACGGGATTTTGAAGATCTCTTACAATGTGAGATTCGGTCGGCTCAGGAAGCACGGCAATCGGATCTTCAAGAGATACGAAAAAAGATAGTATGTTAAAAGATCAGGTAATGAGGACCATCCGCCCCTGGCTAAGTATTCTCTTTTTGGGCAACAAATATTGTCGAGCAGTAGGAGACAAATCCCATTTTTTGACTTGCTCCTTGTACCACAACTCACCCTCTACGTAACTCATTACTTCTTTGTACATACTCGAATCTCTCTCGAAGTGTCCGACTTGGAGAATGACATAAGAACCGTTGGATAAATGATCCATCTGGTAGATTCACATGGTATGCCCGATTCATGATGTTAGATGCGTAATATATCTCCTTATCAGTGTATGGAAAATAAGTATAATGGTAGGACCTTAGCAATCTTAAAAAAGTAGGCTTCCATCTGATGTTGGACAATATCAGTCATAGTGACGGTCATATGGTGGGTGGAGCTTGAGATACTGTGTGGAATGACATTGTCTTAGAACATACTCTTACAATGGGCTCCTATGATGACTCAGTATTGGAACGACTTTTCTCCAATTCCTATTCAAAAGATTTTCACTCAGGTTTTTTCATTCATCCATGCACAACTCTTCAGCAGGCCTCTCTGACGACGTCGGCACGACAAGAACCTCGAGCGAAAAACGTGGCCCTGGGAGGTGTAATTGTCCTGTGCAGCAACGGTTGACCGGCGATTGTGGCAAGGAAGGAGCACCAGTGTAGGTGGAGGGTCCTCTAAGGGCAGTGTCACTGAGCTTACCGAGGCTCCAGAGGCTTAATCGGAGCTCAATAGACCCCAAACTGGCAGGGGCCATGCACGTAAGGCATTGACGAGGCAGTGCCTGCGTTTGTTGCCGACGGTTGGTCGCTAGGCCTGATGTAGAATACAGCAAAAGAGAAAAAGATGGCTCACATGCGCAGGTGTTAAGTTGACCGTTACAGAGGAGGGAGATAATGGTCACAAAGGTCACCAAGATAGCCAGGTGACTAGGGGCGGGCAATCAAGGTGTTGGAAGTCGGCGGCGAACAACAGTGGATATCTAGCACGCCGGGCTACTGGATGAAGCTGCGGCGTACTGGGCGCTAGACAATTTTCAAATTCAATGATCGACATTTATGGATTCAGCGGTCGGTAGGGAACGATCGTTGGAGGGAGTCGAGGCCAACATAGGGAGGACGGTTGGCGCAGTGCATAATGGAGTGGCTACCACGGATGAACCGTGGCTACTCTGCAAGCAGTGATGATAACTGTTATTGGCTGCTGCCGGAGCAGAGGTCGTAGGTGGAAGTGTGTATCCAAAGAAAAAGCTAAAGGGGAAAGAGAGGGGTGGGTTAGAGCAGCAAATAGTGGCACTGGCGGTTGATGGAGTTGGTAGTATTGATATCGAGGGTGAATGATGAATCTCGATGGTGTTCAAGTAGGGTTTACATGCAATGGTGAAATATGGCCAGTAAATCTGGCGGTGCGAGGGCACAACGGTAATGTTAGCAGTCAGCCGACATAGCAGAAGTCGGGGGCTATCGGCTGGCTCTGCTCCTGAGTGGACATGGGAGCAAAAAATAGGGTTGCAGATCGGGAAGGATAAGAAGACAGAAGGGATCGAGTGTTGGGGAAATTTGCTTTAAAACAAGTGAATCAGGTTCAAATTGTTTAAGTTCGATGGATTTAAACCTAACTATCTTACGAAATTTAAAAGGACTAGTAAATGCCCGTGTCTGTCGACACTCAGACGGCCGCCTTCGACGACTATCACGCCCTCCTTCGGCGGCATTGGCAATACAGCACCCGGCTTCGCTAACAAAACAGAGGCAGAGATTTGAAAACATAATAAGATGAAAAAAATATAAAATAAATAAATTAGAGACCAACCCCGACCTTCCTCGGCCCGACCGGTCACCATGGCAGCCCGATCGCTCTATTAAATAGTATTGTTCAAATAATATTACTCAAATGAGGATCTAAAGAATGGGGTACGATTTTGCAAAGACTATAGTGATATCAATTCTATTGGTATGAAATAATTCACTGGTCGAGATATGGGTGGAATATACGGCTGTGATTGCGACACTTCATTATGTGCTAATGAATCAGCAGGATGTCTCGATGCGAGGGATCATGGAAAGCTGGCAATATAAAGAGGTGGGTCCCACTTCTTTTAATCCTGTCCACGAATACCGATTCCTTTAGAAATTTGATCTTCCACTTCTTTTAAAGAGGTGGCAAAAGGATCGCATCCGCTTTCAAAGTCGAGGACTGGTGTTGTTAAGTGAACATCATATATAATTCCCATTGTGTCCCTGTTTTCTTACATTATTACCCTATTTCTTTATCCTATTTAATTTTTATTTTGTATTCTAGTCCTTTCATTTGCTTCTTCCTCCCTTCAATCCCAACTCTCCTTTCCCGGCACTATCTTGATCGACGGCCTAATATATCCTTTTTGTGGTGAAGTTGTAAGTAACGCGAACTGCTGTAACATGTTACATAGATTAGGGTTCTCCAAAAGTTTAGAATAGATAAAAGGTCTCTCATCTCCTTAGCAAGGCACACATTTTAATGTGGTTGATTAGGTTATGTGTCTGCATGCAAGTTGGACTTTCTCTATTTTAATATGAAAATAGATCTTTTCTGTCTTGACATTGTGGGGAGACAGGATCAATCTGTATTGAACTCATCGGTGGCTTCCAAATGCTTTCGACACATAGGGTACAACCTGCAAAATGAATGGCATATTTTTGTGCAAAAGTACATGCATGTGTATGGGTGCATGCCCATGTTCATGTTGTAGGTCGTTTATTTTTGTCTCCTTTTTTATTTGATCAGTAATCGGACTCTATATAGATGTTAGAAAGTTTGTTCGTTTCCATTATTTGATCACCTTTCTATAAAGTTCTTGTTGCATTGTCTAGCCATTGAACAATCATGATTTGATTTTATTGGTCAAATTAAAGCCGGAACAAGTTAGTAAATTGATGAATGTATCACATTGGATATTAAATGTGTAACCTATATTTTGGGTTTTGATACTCACATGTATTTCCTATTGATTTCAAAGGAGAAAAGGCAGCAGCTTCTTAATGAGATACGGATACTATGTGAGGCATCTTGTTATCAGGGTTTAGTCGAATTCCATGGGGCATTTTATACCCCTGACTCCGGACAAATTAGCATCGCTCTGGAGTACATGGATGGAGGTTCACTTGCAGATATTCTGCGAGTACAGAAATTTATACCAGAGCCGATTCTTTCATGTATGCTTCAGAAATTGTTGTGTGTAAGGATCTATTCAGCTGTGTTCTCTGTTTTTCTTATTCTCCAGTGTGCATCCTGTCTCATTCATCTTAGCTGATTTATCTGTTAAATGTACAACTTTGAAGGCTCTGAAATACTTACATGGAGTAAGGCATTTGGTTCACAGAGACATAAAGCCAGCAAACTTGCTTATAAATCTAAAGGGCGAGCCAAAGTTTACTGATTTTGGTATAAGTGCAGGTTTAGAGGATTCTGAGGCTATGGTATGTTATTTCTGCTATAGTATGTAGCTTCATTGAGCTTATACCCTCTACTGAATATCATGACATTGCAAGATTGTTTTTCTAGAGAGTTGCTTGTTTCCATTCAGACAGCCCTTTGCCATGAAAAAGGAGGATATTCGTTTCTAACAGCACTATACATGTTTTTTTGCTAGTGTGCTACCTTTGTCGGCACTGTTACATATATGTCGCCTGAGAGGATTCAAAATGAGAGCTACTCATACCCAGCTGATATTTGGAGCCTTGGGGTATCCATATTCGAATGTGGTACTGGAAAATTTCCATACACGGCAAATGAAGGGCCTGCCAATCTCATGTTGCAGGTGAGACACTGCTTTGTTATTTGTTATTTAGTTAAATTTCTTCCTTTTCATTTTACTCTCGCCTAAGTTGTGGAAATACACCTAGTTTTTGAGTGTTGCATGATAATAGTTTCTCATATGTAGCAAGATAATTGTCATAATGTCTGCCTAGTTTTATATTGTAGGGGTTCTGATGCCACTTGATCAAATACTACAACAAAATCACCCTAAATCGACAGCTAAAAAAGGGTGTTTATAAATTTTTCCGGCATCCTGGACGTCGATTTAGGTGGCCGCAAAAACCTTCGTCGTAATTGGTTTAAATGGCGATGAATGCCAATTTTGGTTCACCTTTTTGCGACAGTCAGCCAATCGATTTTGCTTCACCTTTTGTGGCGGCTGGGCTTGGTCGTCGTATTTGGTTCACACCTTTTACAGGGGTCTGGCCACCGCAAAATATCAGTTCAAAATAAAAAATAATAATAATTGTGCCTGCTAGACCTGACTCGAGCTCGCGCCTGGCTCTTCCAGGACCGCTCGGACTCGAGCCCACACGCACATGAGTTTTATGTTAGTACCCAACGTTTTTAGAGCCGGACCGGGCGGTGATGGATCGACACATGCTTTTAAGACTTAATGGTATTTTACATGACAACAATAAGGCCCACAATATTATGTGATTCAGAATGTTGGCCCTTAAAGAGAGCTCAAGCTCATAAGATGAGTGTGACAGAGATGATGATGTTGAGGTGGATGTGCGAAAAAACTGGGAGGGATAAGTGAGGAACGAGTGTATTAGAAGAAATGTCCGAGTGGTACCAATTGAAGACAAAGTAATGGAGAACAAATTAAGATTGTTTGGGCACGTACAACATAGAGCATAGACAATCCTGATAAGGAGAGGGTCTTATTACTTTGGAAGATTCAAGGAGGAGGGGGAGACCAAGAATAACATTGATGGAGGTGTTAGAAAAGACATGGAAAAATTGTCATTTACAACAAATATTGCCCTAAACAGAAATGAATGGTGAAGAATGATTCAGAAAGTTGACCCCAAATAGATGGGACATGGCTTGATGGTTATGGTAGACCCAAAAGGATGTCAACTTGAAGACCACCAATGAGGTTCAAATTTGGGACTGACCCTTAGTACTTTGATAGGGCACTTCAAGTGCCTAAAAAATGAGCTCAAATAGCTAGTGGAAGCTCGTTAGGACTCTTTTCATTTCAATAGGACACTTCAAGTGCCTAAAAACAAGCATAAGTAGATATTCAAAGCTTGTGGGGAGTTATTTTGAGTTGTTTCTTTGATTTTTTTTTGGCCCTAGGCATTCTTTTAGTTCGTAATTCGTAGGGGTTTTTGGACTTTTTGGCAAGTAGGAATTGGTTGTAATTTTGGTAAAAGAGGAGGGCTTATTGGTCATTGGATAGGAATTTTAAGGATATAAGTTTTTTCTAAGTGGATTAGGATAAACTATCCATCATTCATTAAACTATTAAAGTGATTTTAAATCAGCATTAAAAGCTGAAATCAAAGAGGATAAACATGGAAAGATCGCGATCAATCCTCTTCTCAACAAGAATGAGAATGCAGAGTCCCTTGAATTCTCTTGTGTGGGAGGGACTCTCTCTCTCTCTCTCTCTCTCTCTCCTTAATAGGAGATGATCTCTATCAGGAAAGAAAGGCCTCATGTGTGCAAGTCTTCCTTCCTCATGTGTGCAAGTCTTCCTCCTCTTATTTCCTTTCTTTTCGTTCCTTTTTAGCTTAAAAATGACACCTTGTGTGTTTGGATATACACAAAAAATACCAAAATAAAAAAAATAAACAAAACAGTGTATGCGATTAGTATTCTTTTCTTACTTGTTTTTGTTCCTAGTTTTTAAGTTAAAAGTGGGTTAATACTCTATATAAGGATGAAGCTTCCATCCAATGTAAATCATCTCTTATTCCAATAAATTTTAAAAATCAGTTTGTTGGATTTTCTTTTCGATGAACTTCAATTAGCCATCTGGTTCTCTCTCTCTCTCTCTCTCTCTCTCTCTCTCTCTCTCTCTCTCTCTCTCTCTATCTCTTGTGCTTTTTATTGTGTGCTAATTACTTGTAGTTCCCGAGTCATCCACATCAATGCATTATGCACTTAATTGGTTGTTACTTATAAGTCATGTCTCTTGAATACAAATTTTATTCTTGGTTGATTTAATTTAATTCTCCATTCAATCTATTAACCTCTACATTGCCTGTGAGTGACGTGGCAGATCTTGTATGATCCATCACCTACACCAACAAAAGTCTCATTTTCATCAGAGTTTTGTTCGTTCATTGATGCTTGCCTGCAGAAGGATGCTGATGCAAGGCCAACGGCAGAGCAGGTTTGACAAAGCTGTTACTTGTTGTATTCCTTTCTGAACTCACTTTGTTACATTGAACTGGTTCCATTTCTGCAGTTCTGTAGCACCTGTAATTTTTTGCTTTAACATTGATGTTATTGTTGGATGGATAATACTCTGTTCCGGCCTTCCTGGTACAGTAGTGCTGAGATATAATTCTAGAAAGACAGAAATGTCAGTACTCTATTTCTGCTTGTTAATGATGGTGTGTATAATTGTTTTTACTTTTCAGAAGAAAAGTATGAGCTTCTTCTAGTTGTTTTGAACCACCAATTTTCTTATCTGACAAATTTCTAGACGGAAGAATCAATACTATTGGTTTACCAGTTGATGAAACTTCTATTATTATTCTTCCAGTAATCAGGAGTCAATTCTAAGAGGTTTTTTTGAAGAATGATCTTAGTTCAATGTGCTTAATTAAGTCCCTAATTTTCCAAAAAACAGGTCCCTACTTGCTAAAAAAATAAAAAAAAATATCAAAAAAACCCTAACATTAAACTAATGGCTAGAACCAATTAAAACAAAGATTTAAAAAAATATATAAAATGGTGCTTAAGAGGCCTCCAATTGTCTAACTTTATTGGCTTTTTGCGCTTGCAATACACACTAATAATGATCCTCCATCCGCAATGATGATGTGTTAATGTGTTATTTGCAAACTTAACTCATTTAGATGACATCAAAGTAACCAAGGTTTAGTGACAAAAATTATTTCCCAATGAAATGGTTTCGTATAGGTGAGATGAAATGACTAAAAGGATTTGGAGGGAAGTATTTTGTTTTGGATTTTATATATAACTTTTAGATTTATGTTTGTTCAATATGGTAGCAACTAACTTTATTTCATTGCTCATAGATCCTCAAAAATATTCGAAAGAGGACAATATGGCTCTATTTAGGGGCTTATGCTTCTTGTAAAGAGTAATTTTTGAGAGGAGTGGAACTTTATTTTTTATTTTAGTTTAGTACGTTTTTTTTATCCATCTTCTTTGAACCTTTTTTTTTTGTCTTAACCTTTTATTACCTCTGGGTTTTTATTTTGGCCTACAAACGTAAAAAATACTCTTGAAATCTAAAACTGTTCACACACACAACCACCACCATCACCACCTTTTATTACCTTCTTGGTTTCTTATTCTGTTCTTCAAATGTCAGAATACTTTCAGAATCTAGTATTTGTTCTCGATACTTATTTAGATTTTACAAAATCCAAAAAAAAAGAGAGGAAAAAAACTTATCTCTTCTATGCCATAATGATGCAGAGCTGGATTTGACATGCACTTTTTTTCAAGACAGACCAGAGTTGTCATGAAATTCAAGGCTCAAGTTCCATCCAGATCTGATGACCCATTCTAGATGGGACCCATTTGTATTTATTAAGCAAATTTTTATTACTTTCTTTTAATTTTCGTTATATTTTTAGGTGTTGAAAATAAAAAGAAAACTTTTGTTTTGATTGGCTGCGATAACTTTCTTCCATGACGGCGAGAGGCCGTAGAGTGAGATACCCTAGTTATCATTGCTTTTTATCACCCTTCTCGAAATCCATTCATCAAAACCTTCACCCTATCACCTATTTTCGGATCCCATAAAAACATAATCATAAACAACTCTTAAAACCCTAAATCCCATCTAAATTTCATTGGACCCTAGCATTGCAAGCATATACTTTCCTCATCTTTTCCCCACAAAATCCAGTACTTTCCCTGAACTTTCCCCCACAAAATCCAGTACTTTCCCTCATTTTTCCGCCACAAAATTCAATACTTTCCATCGTCAAAATCTTCAAAAAAGATCAAAAACTTGATCAGGATAGCAAGCTATCCCGATCTGAATTTTGCAACCGTTTCCTTATCTGTTCCATCGAAACTTGATCCAAAACCTCGCTACCCGAGCATATTATCCTCCCATACTAAAATCTCCAATTCATATCCCAAATTATTGCACTCAAAACCAAATCTGGACTGTACAGCCCAGATCTGGAGATCCTTTGATATCACCCCATCCAACGGATAGATAGCTATAAAATTTCTACCATAGTTTCCCAACATCTAGACCTACCAACAAACAAAATTTCAGCCTCATCTGGTTCTTGGATTTCCTCCAACGAGCCAAATCCTACCTTGCTCTTAAAATCTGCACATTTTTAAATCCCCATCATTCAAGAAGAGCGAAATTTCCTTCTATTTTGATGGGACCCTCATCCCGTCCCACTTCACATAATCCCAGAACCCCTTCAAAGTTTCTCTCCCCATTCTTTATAGCCTTCTTTTCCTTTTCATCCTGCAATTTATTTCAAGGTCTGGATTCATTTTTTTATTTAAACTAAAACTCAAATTTTTTATCTTATTCTCAAGCTGTCCTGTAGCCTATAAGAGAAAAATGTGCAATTCTGTTTGTCACACCATAACAATGACTAACTCAAGAAAGATGATCCATCATCAAATCACCTACAGTATACGGATTAGCGCTTGTTGACTTAGATGGTATGTAATTGAGGATGTGAGCTGGCATGAAATATGCAAGCGTAATAAATCTTATGGTTTTAAGAGCATAATTATATTTTAGTTTTTTGCAAAGAAATACAGTATTACCATGTATAGCTTCTGCAGTTTTCTCCCCAAATTTATCATCTTATTCTGCTAATATTGAACATATGCAGCTTCTGTCACATCCATTTATTAAGAAGTATGAGAATGCAAATGTGGACTTGGAAGCATATGTTCGAAGTGTTTTCGACCCAACACAGAGATTGAAGGATACAGCTGATGTGAGTTCTGGTAACCTTTCCTGTGATGGTCTTTCTAAAATATGCTTTGAGATATGACTTAAAGTCAAACAAATGGACTGGTGACATGTGTTTTGTTTCGGGGGGGGGTGCTTTTTTCTAATTTCAAGGTGGCAGTCGTGCTGTGGTGGGTGTGCGTGTGTGTGAGAGAGAGAGAGAGAGGGAGAGCGAGGGAGGGAGGGAGTTTGCCCGAACAACATGCTTGGTTGATATGGAAACAATAGAAGTGCTGTTTCTTCATTGCTAGGGCTGAATTTTGATGCTTGACTTGTTTTCTGAACAGATGCTTACTGTACACTACTATTTACTTTTTGATGGATCTGGTGGACTATGGCATCATGCTAAAACCTTCTACAATGAAAGTTCAACCTTCAGGTGCCCTATTTCAATCCATGACATTGTTGGAAATTTAGAGCTATGAATTTTCAAAAATGAAACTATGATTTCATTTTTTTCTGTCTCTGTTAGATAGTTTTTGTTTTGATTTTCTCTCTTTGACATTAGTTTGGCCATCTTTCTGTTTTTCCTGATGCTAGCACATCTTTATTCATCTTATCATTCCATTCTCCCTTGGCCTCTGCTTATTCTATAGTTACAGAAGCGTCTGGATTACTAAATTACTTCTGTTCATTTATTTGAGTCACAAAGGATCCAGTGTAGGATTTATTTCACAATAAAATAGTGCTATTGATGCTCTAGCTAGAGTATCTGCCACTTTACTGCATCCTTAAACATGTATGTCGGGCAAATTAACACCACTAGAAGCAACTTGTTGAAATTGTCAAACATAAAATCAAATTTCCATAGAGGCTTCTACCACAGATCGAACGTTGTCAAAGCAATCTGCCTAGTCACCTGGGAGGGGTTCACCACCTATAGGCACATACCAGCTAGTCTATTTTATGAGTTTATTTATTGATGCTTAATAGTTAATATATAAGGTATATATACTCTATTAAACCCAGTACTTTTTATCTTTGTGTACTTAAGATTTGTTTAATCTGCAAAGTTAATATATGTGATTTATACATACATATAGACACAAGCACACTCCCACGGAGGCATGCATCCATATACATGCACCTATATATATTAAACAAATGCATATACTGTGCAACTATACATCACTACAGAAATTGTTAAGTTCATATCATGTGTATATGGAACTATGCTTTATACATACTCAGTAGTCAGTACATGCATGTTGTATTGTATATACAGTGGGTAATTTTGACATCAAGTTGAGAGGTGATACTAAAATGTTCTAAATTTGATGGGCCATACTTTGATTTATAAGTTGACTTCATGATGTGGCAAGGCTTTTGGTTAATGTACGAGTTGGAATTCTGAAACCATAATTCAAATAGTTAATCTTGATCTAATAAAGCTTCCAAATAGGAAACACTTAAATTGGCCAATGACTAGCCAACACCTCTAAAACATAATGAGATGATCGTCCTACCTCTTTGAGGATGTGTGGGTCCCACTAGAGCTGCCTCAAATTACAGCTGACAGTGATTTTTGTATCTAGGTAATGGCATTATCATTGTCTCACAGCTCTAGAAGAGTGAGAGTTTCCTCTTGATTCTTGAGGAGAGTATACCAGGCTGTGGTTATCGATGTCTTTTGCTTCTCAAACTGAGAATCATTAGGGTATAGATGGTACTTGCCTTCGTTGCTTACAATCTTAGTTTAACTGTGAAGAGTCAAGAGTGTGATGCGATCACAAATCGACCATGGTTCTTTTAAGAACTAAATTATGATATTCATGCAAGACATGTATAAACGATCAGGATTTGAGTCATTCGACTTCTGAGCTCGTCTAGAATCGTCCTCTTCCTGAAAGGATTGGAATTTGAATCTGACTGTAGAATGGTTCCAAACACGAAAACACCTTGAGCAAAACTTGAAGCTCGAGTCTCTGATTTGAGCAAGGGGTTTCCTCACTTCCACAATCCCCTATACATGGAGGGGATCTCAAAAGAGAAGAAACCCAACAATTTTTCTAACGCTGAAGCGATGACACCATGAGGATCCTTCTTTTCTTTTCATGGCCTTGCAATGATTAAGGGTTTATGTCTTGCAATGGGGCATTTCCACACCTTACCTCAACGTCTTGGAATTCCAAGAGTTGTTCTCAATTGTTTTGAAATCATTTCTCTATACAGACAGAAGCCTCAGTCTTTCTCTGATGCTCGCATGCCTTGCAGCATTTCTGTGATAACCAACTGTTTAGCAGTCTGTTTGTGATATTTTCGTGGTTCTCATGGAGTCTTCGTATTTTTACCATAATTTAGATTGTGTTAGTAAACCTTTTTTCCTTTCTTCCTATCAGCCTCTCGCTTAAAGTATCCCCTGATTCTGTTGGAGCTATTGTCGATCTTGATTCAAATTCCTTAGCGATCTTTTATTTAATCTCTGTGAACCACATTATTTCTATGAGTTTAAGCCTAAGTCTTTACCAATTCAATATCTCTCTTTTTCAGAGTTTGATCTGAGATTCAGATATTTTAATTGGTGTTAAGTGTGACATCCAGGATTTCTTCATGAAAAACTTTTGTTTCAAGAGAAATGTGTGAAACATTGTCATGAATTTTCACAAGTTCAACATAATCTGTGCACCCACAGATCGTTAATATAATTATACTTTTCATGATATTCATGGATTTTAAGCTGTAGCCATATTTAATCCTTGGATCCTAAGGGCTTAAACTGTGAACCTACCTCTAGTCACTTGGAAGTTGAAGCCTACCACCAGGGGCCTTCTAGCCCTTTCATAAAAGAAAGGGTTAACATTGGTCTATAAATTAGAGCCGAGGATAATGATGTATTTTAAGTTTTAACAGATCGAAAAAAATAACAACCGACTTTTGGTTGTGTTAGAAACCAATGGTGCTAATGAAATTTCACTTCAAAGAAACCTTATCATTTAAAAAGGGTTGAGGACAGTTGTCCCTTTTCACATGTGGAAAGAAATATAGGACTTACCTTGGTTCTATTTCTATATCAAAAGCTGAGGGCAATATATTCAATTCACATCCCAATTTAGCATGCCACATCCTCTTGGCTCTACATGCACAAAGTGAAGCATGATGCAAGAGCCAATATATACTCTTTTGAGCACTTGGGCATCTCCTTACTCTAGTCAATGCAGCATCTTCATACACTTTCAGCCTTTCCCACAATGTTCCACTGTCAAAACTTGACATCTTGGGCCCATGCCTAGGTTGGTTATGTTGAGCTTAAGGATGTCTTGCACATAGTGGAATCTACTGTTGCAATGTGGCCATCCTATTGTTAAACTTGTTGCGTAAGGTCATTCGGATGGGCAATAAAGGCAATCTTGGTGACATCTGGTGAAGTTCAAGCCTTACCATTTGTCAGATCAACCATTAGAAGACCTATGTCCATATACTTTCGTCTTTCGCACATTTTTGCCACTTCATCGAACAAGTGGAACCATGACTAATCTTGACCTTCCCACCCCTACTTATACCAACCCTCAACCACATTCCCAATGACATTTTCTAAGTTCTAACACATTGACAAGCACTGCAGCCTCGAGCTCAACCCCTACACCCTGACCAACCTTCACCCAGACGGGGAAGCGCGCACATCATTGTACTTGTTCATATTGAGAGGATGTCTTACAATTGGTCCTGGCCTTGACTGTGCTGTTGTCAACTTGACGTCTCTCAGTATTCTCTCCAAGTCCCTGATGGACGAAGTCCTTGGAGGTGATAATGGCGGAGACAATGGTTACAGGTAAGAGAAGGGAAGGGTGGAAAATAAAGAGCCTATAAGGGAACTTATGTTCAAAGAAGTGCAAAATGATCATTTGCCCATCTAAGTAGCTCTTATCTAAGTTTGATTAGGTTCAGTAGGAATATAGGCGTCACATAATCGTCAAGGTGGATGATGAATTGTTGTCACATGCAAAATAGAGTTGGCTCCAAGGGTTTACATATAAAAGTGTATTCCGTTGTTCTTGTGAGAATCTGAAATCAATGTCCCCTCAGTCAAATAAAATATGTTAAGTAATTGAACTTTTGAATTAGCATTTCTGTAACTTACGAAAGCTTCGCCTTGACTTTTCTCTGTCACGCATCTGCACTCATGCAGATATATATTTTTTCTTTATTCTTATGTTTTCTGTTGTGTGATAGAATTCCAGAGAAACTAAATTGAGATTCTTGGTTTGGCGAATGATTTGTTGTGAAATTTTGCTAATATAACCTTCTTTTTTTATTTCATCAGCTTCTCAGGAAAACTCTTTGTAGGGCAAGATGAGATATTTACATCTTTATCAGATATACGGGGAAAATTAGCAGGGGATCAGCCACAGGATAAGCTAGTGCATGTTGTGGAAAAGCTTCAGTGTCGCTCACATGGAAAGGATGGGGTCGCAATTCGTGCATCAGGATCCTTTATTGTAGGGTCCCACTTCCTTATTTGTGGAACTGGAGTTCAAGTTGAGGGAATGCCTAATTTCCAAGAAATGTCACTTGATCTCGACAGTAAGCGGGTGGGAACCTTTCATGAACAGTTCATCATGGAGCCAGGGAGTGCTATTGGGTGCTTCATCATAGCCAAACAAGAGTTGTACATACTCCAACAATAAAATTATGGAGGTACGATATATAATTCGAGGTTGATATATTTATAAGCTCTTTTACTAATCGTTCGGGAAAATCCAGACAAATAATGGATGATCCAGGATTATTTCAAAACTCGTCAAGACAAAAAGAAAGATCGATATTTTCTGTCACTTCAACAATTTCTTCACCAACCCAAAAGGGTTGCACATCTGACCAACGCAAGAACCACTCATCGTTTTTTAAGATGTCATGTCTAACTGAAGTAAGTTTTTATCTTCTCTCTTTTTTTTTTTACTTTACATCTTATGGTGACTTTTTTGCCTTTTTGTCCAGCTTTTCAATGGTAAGATGTCCATTTGATGTCTGCTTTATTATTTGGGCAAATTACAAAAACCTCCCCTAAAGTATAAACCTCATTTCGTATTGGGCCCTGAACTTTTTTTTTCTTAACAATTTGAAACCTGAGCTATGACCCATCTGCATTTAGCCCCCTCAGTCAAGTTTTTATCCCGAAAATACACTTATCAATTTCGAATAAACTCAAATATTTTAGAATATTTAGCTTATGCTTACTAGGACAAGGATATTTTGGGAATAAAAGTTGACGGAGGGGGCTAAAATCAGGCGGAGCATAGTTCAGGTTCACATTGTTCAAAAAAAAAAAGAAGTTGAGGGACCAATATGAAATGACTTGTATAGTTGAGGGACTCGACTCTACTCTAGTAACGAAATTGGCTAGTAACCGTCCCGTAGCCCTAGGTGCGTGCGATGAGGAAGCAGCATCCGTGATGCGCAAGGGCATCGTGGTCACAAGCGGATAGCGCACGCATCGTAGCTGCTGATTCCGCATCGCACGGCCTAGGTGCTATAGGATGATTACTGGCCATTTTTTGTTATGGGAGCAAAGTCGAGCCCATCGTTGAGGGGAGGTTTTTGTTATTTGCCTTAATATTTTGATATGATTTCAGGAAATTACTTGGAAAATATCATGAAGTGTTCAGTATATATGAGGGGTATAAATCCCTAGAGTAGTAGTCTGTCGATAATTGATGGATTTCTGCATTCGACTCTAGCTTATCGATAATTATGGTGACATTTGGGTCAGGTTGACTGAGATCAAGAGAAATACTGATCCAAGCTAATGAAGGCATGGAATCAGGTTGCTCGGAGGAGGAATGGAAACTGCTCGTGATCGATCGCGAGATTCCACAACACCTTGAAGGATAAGGAGATACTCTGTAGGCAATGCCATGGGAGGGTGATGCAAATACTAGTGACCCTGTAATGCGAGTTTTAGGGCAGGAAGATCGGATCACGTGAAAATGAGGGGTTTTGGTAATGAAATAGATAGGGTGTTATAAAAGATCATCGAATCAACACTATCCTGCAGAGTTCTATCAAAGTTAATGGGTAATGGTGAAAAATAGCGAAAATGCAGTCAAAAAACATTTTTGTAAGCATTTTGTTTATTTCTCTGCGGTCCACGTCTTGACTATATGAAATATTACTGTCTTACTGCTGATCTTGAAGAATCACCATAAGGAAGCTGTGGGTGATCGGAAAAAAGGAAAACGCAGGGTTTAGATCACCATGGCGAACATAATGTTCTTCACGAATCACGAGCATGTCTGTATTCAAAGCAGTAGTGAAGTGAAGTAAAGTGCGTGTGTATCCAAAGCAGTAAAAAGAAGTGAAGTGCATTTGAGTGAAATTAAAGTAATATTCGGCTTTGAAATACAATAATCCTTCCTTTCTCAGTTCTTTTCTGTTCTCTGTTGATTTAGAATTCAGATTTTTGAGGTTTCACGCAAATGCACTTCACTTGACTTTACTGCTTCGAATTCAAACACGCCGCTTGATCATGAGTGGGAAAACATGCTGCATCCAATTGACTTGATGCTTGTTTTTTATGCTTCTGGTCTCTCTAGGTGGGTCGTTTAATGCCTGTGGCTCAACATGGATCCCACATTTTCCCCAACAAGAGAGAGATTTGCTCTCTCCGACGCTCCCTCCATGAGGGTGGGCGTACATTGCTTCCTTTCAGGGGTCGTTTGGTTTGTGGACTTGAGGTCTTTTCCGCAAAATCGGAAAAGGATGTTGAGGATTTCAGCATTTTGTTCACGGATTTGAGGGGGGAATAGGATGCCAGTGGGAGTCGTATTCCTGGTCAATGGATGTTGAGAGGGAAAAGGGATTCATACCAAAGTAGGGGGAATTGGGTTTGGTTCACTGGCAATAGGATTCTGATTCTGGGATTCTAGGAGCCCGGAATCCCAAGATCCCATAAGAGGGCTCTGGAGCCCAGTGCCTCGATTTTGGGCTCTAGAAAAATGGCTCTTAGTACATTTCGGGCTCTCCGCAGAAACACTTTTTGGGATTGGGTTGTATTCAAACAGACGCTGGTCTTTTTTAGGGATTTTGGGCTTCTAGAATCCTGGAATCGGAGCTTGTCCAAACAGGCCCCTACATGGCAGATATTTTCATGACCAAAATACCATAAGCTAGAGCTCCAGTCTATCGCCCATTTTGCGATATATGGGCACATGTGATATGTTCTCCTGCGACGTTGGCTTCGGCTTCTTGTGTGGTTGCAGGGCTTCGGTCACCTGTTCTGATCAAGATATGCTGCTCTGATCATTTGTTGCGAATGTTGAAGGATCTAGGACTCCAATCACCTGCAATTTGGGATTAAAAAAACCAAGGACCCCTGGAAAGTTCTCGTGCAGGCACGGACAAAGCGGGTGTTTGGGGTGGATGTTAATGTGAGATGTGAGCCGTCATCATGTTGGGGACAGCTGTTCACAACAGCTGCAGCCCCTTACTCACTTTCCTTCTCTGCTCGGACAGCTGCATTTTCCTTCTCTGCTACAACAGCTACAGCCCCTTCACAACAGTTGCAGCCCCATTCAATCTCTTTCCTTTTCAACTGTAATCAGTTACATAATTTATGGGATGCAATCCTATTGATCTCTCATCTGTAAACATTATATATAGCAATGAAATACACAAGGCATAGCATTGAGCCTTGCATTACATACTCTGTTTTTCTCATATGGTATCAGAGCCTAAGACAACCATGTCTTCTGCTGATGCCCCCAACGCCAACACCCTCGCCACTTTTCCCACTGTCAAAGCCATTCGTCAAGATGTTTCCATCAAGCTTTTAGCCACCAACTACTTTCCTTGGCGAACCCAAGTTCTCCCGGTCCTCAGATCACATGGTCTCCTTGGGTTCGTCGACGGTACTACTCTCCGTCCCGATGAAGCTGACTCCTCTCCAAATGCCCTTCAATGGGTCCGGTTGGACCAAATGGTGTTTGCTTGGCTCACAAACTCTCTCTCAGAGTTGGTTGTTACCCAAATCGGGACATGCACAACCTCTGCTGAGGTTTGGCATACACTTGAGGTTCTTTATGGCACACTAACAAGAGCCCGCATCCAACAGCTAAAAGCTGAGCTTCAATGTCTCTCCAAAAGCGCCCTCTCTGTCTCCGACTATGTTCATCGGGCCAAATCGCTTGCCCAAGCACTTGCGAGTGCTGGGAAGCCGATTGATGATGATGATCACATTAGCTGGATTCTTCGGGGCCTCGGCTCCGAATATGATTCCATAGTAGCGGCTGTTAATCTATCTCGGGATTTTCCCACTATTGATGAAGTCATTGCTCTCATCTTTGACTTCGAACTACGTCTCCAAGCAACTCGCTCAGTGGCAATGATTGAGCCACCCACTGCCATATATTCCTCCTCTTCTCGCGGCCACGGTCGCTCCAACTCTGGAGACCGTCAGGGTAGCCGTACTAATCATCGAGGTGGACGTAGTGGAGGCCGCACTCCTCAACATACTCATCGTCGCTCGTGGATTCTCCAACAAACGTGGCGGCCGTGTATCTCCTCAAAATGGACCGGCCAAAAATTCTGAAGTGTATTGTTATCGTTGTGGCCATCCCTATCACAAGGCCAACAACTGCTTCGCTCCAGATTCTGCTCTCGGGGACTCCGTCCAGACCTTTGTTGCAATGCATGTAGCTGATGATCCCGCATGGTACCCCGACACAGGGGCCACCAATCATATGGCAGCGGGTCCTTCCCATGTTGAAGGTATGACTCCATACTCCGGAATTGATTCTGTCATGGTAGGAAATGGGGAAGGTCTTCCAATCTCTCATAAGGGTCATCTAACTGTTCCTCATACATCACAGTATCTTGATCGTGTTCTTGTGGTTCCTCAACCGAAGAAAAACCTTTTAAGTGTCTCTCAATTCACAAAGGATAATAATTGTTGCTTTCTCTTTTATCCATAGGGTTTTGCGATAAAGAATCTGAAGACCGGACAAATAGTGCTGGAAGGATCTAAACATGGAGGACTGTATCCCATCGGCGTTGGTGATCCTCTTCCCGCAGCTGGCTTCTTCTCAAATAAAATCAATGGCGATACTTGGCATGCACGCTTGGGACATCCATCTTTTTATCTAATGAAAAATTTGTACCCTTTTTTAGAATGTTCTGGTCAAGCTAATAAATCTTTATGTCAAAGCTGTAAGCTTTGGAAGTCATTTTCGTTTTTGAGACGTGAATCTTACTCTCATGAACCACTACATACCCTCCACAGTGATGTTTGGGGACCGGCACCCACCACCTCCATGGATGGTTTTCGCTTTTATCTCATTATAGTGGATGAGTGCTCTAGGTTCTCTTGGTACTTTCCTTTACGGCGTAAGTCAGAGGTTGGTCAACTCTTTATTCAGTTTGTTACCCTCGTGCAAAACCAGCTCAACAGAAGGGTCAAAATCGTTCAAACTGATGCTGGCGGAGAATACACAAGTCATGTACTTCGTGATTACTTTCTTCAGGAGGGGATCTCTCATATTGTCTCATGTCCAGGGACTCCGGAACAAAATGGACTAACAGAAAGAAAACATCGGCACGTTGTGGAGACCTGTCTTACTATGATGGCTCATGCTAGCTTACCTTCAAATTTTTGGTACATCGCATTTGCCACTGCTACATATTTAACAAATCGTTTGCCCTCTAAGCCTCTGCAGGATCGAACACCTTTTGAGGCTCTTTTTGGCTCTCATCCCTCATACAATCATTTGAGGACCCTCGGCTGTGCATGTTTTCCACTCCTAGAACCATTTGGTCATGGAAAACTTGACTACAAGTCTCTTGAATGTCTGTTCATCGGATACAGCTGGCAGCACAAAGGCTACAAATGCCTTGACATCTCCACTGGCAAGATCTATCTCTCCCGACATGTCTCCTTTAATGAAAGCAGCTTTCCATTTGCTCGGTCACTTGCATCAACCTCGCCTTCCTCCCCACCGGCCATTTGCTCTTCGTCAGATCCTTGCACCCGCTTCTCAGCCGCCTCCCTCTCTACCGGTCATCTTGCCCGATCCAGCCACCTCCTCCCCAGTTGCCGCCACCGAGTCGCCGACATTGGTTACGCCTTCAAATAATGCTTCCACGATCGTATCGGATGTCACCCCCATAGCTGCACCAACTCCATTGACTACTACCGGCAGCCCCGACACTTCTACAGAATCAGCTGGATCATCTCTCGCAGGAGCTAAGACTGAGCCTCTTCGGTCAAGTCTATTTGTTCCTCCTTGGCCTAACCTTTCGACGGCTACCAAGCCTCGCAGTCGTCGCGCTGCTGGGCCGATCCCCACCACTCCACTAGTTGCTGCTACTACTCCCTCTTCCAATCAGACGTGTCACTCAATGGTGACTCGAACTCATGATGGCACACGATGACCAAAGGTATTATTGGCTCCTCGTCATCCTCTGCCTCTCGCTCTTCTTGTTAACTTGCAGGATCACCTGCCTGAGCCAACAAACTACAAACAAGCAGCGGTTGATCCTCATTGGGTTCATGCCATGGAGAAAGAAATTTTCGCTCTCAACCGGAACTCTACTTGGTCTCTCGTCCCTTTTGCACCCTCCATGAACATTGTTGGGTGCAAGTGGGTATATCGACTCAAGCATCGTGCTGATGGATCAATTGAGCGTTACAAAGCTCGATTGGTCGCCAAAGGGTTCCACCAACGCGAGGGATTCGACTTTGACGAAACTTTTAGCCCTGTCGTCAAGTCTGGGACTCTTCGTCTCATCCTCTCTTTGGCCCTCTCCTTCAATTGGCCGCTCCGTCAACTTGATGTTACCAACGAGTTCCTCCATGGCGATTTAGAGGAGGTTGTTTATCTTCAACAACCACCGGGCTTCGTTGACCCAAAACGACCCTCCCATGTATGCCGACTTTACAAGGCTCTATATGGCCTCAAACAGGCGCCTCGGGCATGGTACACAAAGTTCACCACTTTCCTTCTTTAGCTCGGGTTCCAAGGTTGTCCTCACAACACCTCTCTGTTTCTCTGGCAACATGGTGGCTGCACAGCTATGCTCCTGCTCTATGTGGATGATATCATTCACCGGGAGCCATACTGTTGTACTTCAACGTATAATCCGGCGCCTCTCCACTCAATTCGCTATGAAAGATCTTGGCGATTTGCACTTTTTCTTGGGTATGCAAATGACTCGAGATTCTACCTCACTCATTCTCTCTCAAACTCAATATGCGCTCCAACTTCTTGAGCGTTTCGGCTTATCCGGAATTAAACCCGTCAAAAGTCCTCTAGAAGCCGGCCTCCAGCTATCCGCCGCCATCTCGGATCCTCTTCCCGATCCTTCCATTTATCGCCAAATGGTGGGCTGCCTTCAATATTTTACTATGACCCGGCCGGACATTGCTTATGTCGTGAACCATGTTTGCCAATTTATGCAAAATCCTTACTCCTCTCATCTGGCGACCGTCAAACGAATTTTCAAATATGTCAAAGGCACTCTCTCCATTGACCTTTGTCTATCCAGGTCCACTGACTTAAAGCTCCGTGCCTTCTCCGATGCCGATTGGGCAGGCTGCCCAGATAGCCATCGATCTACCTCGGGCTACGCTGTCTACCTTGGGCCCAATCTACTCTCATGGGGTGCTAAGAAACAAGCTATGATTTCTCGCTCTAGTGCCGAGGCAGAATATCGAGCACTTGCTTCTACAACTACTGAAATTCTTTGGTATATCATCTTCTCCGCCGGCTTAACATTCAATTACAGGATACACCTCTACTCCTTTGCGACAACATAAGTGCAATCCACATGTCCAAGAACCCCGTCTTCCACAGTCGCACCCAACATATTGACATTGATGTTCACTTTATTTGTGATCATGTCCTGCGTGGTGACATCTCCATCTCCCACATTTCCGGCAAAGATCAAGTTGCTGATATATTCACAAAATCGCTACCCGGCCCGCGTTTTCTCTGGCTTCGAGACAAGCTCAACGTGCGAGACTTCCCCCCGTAAGCTTGAGGGGGGCTGTGAGATGTGAGCCGTCATCATGTTGGGGATAGCTGTTCACAACAGCTGCAGCCCCTTACTCACTTTCCTTCTCTGCTCGGACAGCTGCATTTTCCTTCTTTGCTACAACAGCTGCAACCCCTTCACAATAGTTGCAGCCCCATTCAATCTCTTTCCTTTTCAGCTGTAATCAGTTACATAATTTATGGGATGCAATCCCATTGATCTCTCATCTGTAAACATTATATATAGCAATGAAATACACAAGGCATAACATTGAGCCTTGCATTACATACTATGTTTTTCTCATATGGTATCAGAGCCTAAGACAACCATGTCTTCTGCTGATGCCCCCGACGCCAACACCCTCGCTACTTTTCCCACTGTCAAGGCCATTCGTCAAGATGTTTCCATCAAGCTTTCAGCCACTAACTACTTTCCTTGGCGAACCCAAGTTCTCCTGGTCCTCCGATCGCATGGTCTCCTTGGGTTCGTCGACGGTACTACTCTCCGTCCCGATGAAGCTGACTCCTCTCTAAATGCCCTTCAATGGGTCCGGTTGGACCAAATGGTGTTTGTTTGGCTCACAAACTCTCTCTCAGAGTCGGCTGTTACCCAAATCAGGACATGCACAACCTCTGCTGAGGTTTGGCATACACTTGAGGTTCTTTATGGCACACTCACGAGAGCCCGCATCCAACAGCTAAAAGCTGAGCTTCAATGTCTCTCGAAAGGCACCCTCTCTGTCTCCGACTATGTTCATCGGGCCAAATCGCTTGCCCAAGCACTTGCGAGTGCTGGGAAGCCGATTGATGATGATGATCTCATCAACTGGATTCTTCGGGGCCTCAGCTCCGAATATGATTCCATAGTAGCGGCTGTTAATATATATCAGGATTTTCCCACTATTGATGAAGTCATTGCTCTCATCTTTGACTTCAAACTACGTCTCAAAGCAACTCGCTCAGTGGCAATGATTGAGCCACCCACTGCCATGTATTCCTCCTCTTCCCGCAGCCACGGTCGCTCCAACTCTGGAGACCGTCAGGGTAGCCATACTAATCATCGAGGTGGACGTAGTGGAGGACGCACTCCTCAACATACTCATCGTGGCGCTCGTGGATCCTACAACCAACGTGGCGGCCGTGCATCTCCTCAAAATGGACCGTCCAAAAATTATGAAGTGTATTGTTATTGTTGTGGCCATCCCTATCACAAGGCCAACAACTGCTTCGCTCCAGATTTTGCTCTCGGGGACTCCTTCCAGACCTTTGCTGCAATGCATGTAGCTGATGATCCCACATGGTACCCCGACACAGGGGCCACCAATCATATGGCAGCGGGTCCTTCCCATGTTGAAGGTATGACTCCATACTCCGGAATTGATTCTGTCATGGTAGGAAATGGGGAAGGTCTTCCAATCTCTCATATGGGTCATCTAACTGTTCCTCATACATCACTGCATCTTGATCGTGTTCTTGTGGTTCCTCAACTGAAGAAAAACCTTTTAAGTGTCTCTCAATTCACAAAGGATAATAATTATTGCTTTCTCTTTTATCCATGGGGCTTTGTGATAAAGAATCTGAAGACCGGACAAATAGTGCTGGAAGGCTCTAAACATGGAGGACTGTATTCCATCGGCGTTGGTGATCCTCTTCCCGCAGCTGGCTTCTTCTCAACTAAAATCGATGGCGATACTTGGCATGCACGCTTGGGACATCCATCTTTTTATCTAATGAAAAATTTGTACCCTTTTTTAGAATGTTCTGGTCAAGCTAATAAATCTTTCTGTCAAAGCTGTAAGCTCGGGAAGTCATCCAAAATTTCGTTTTTGAGACGTGAATCTTACTCTCATGAACCACTGCATACCCTCGACAGTGATGTTTGGGGACCGGCACTGATGCAGGCACGCGTCGTCGAAGAGCAAAAGATGGAGACGGTGTAATTTTTTTTTGTATTTTTCTTTGTAAAGGGATAACTGGTGATACGGAATCACAGAGAGAAAGTGACGGAGGGGGTAAGAACCGTGACAGAGAAGAAAAGATTAGAAGCTTAGATGAGAGGGGGCCTGAAATCCATCATGATACAAGGTGGGGACTCAAATCCATGAGCCAACGAAGGCATCCGCCATCAACTTTCATTCATCATAATCTGTCTCCAATGGTTACAATGGGGGCCTTTAAATAGGCTAAAAGAAAAGATAAAGATGTCAATAAATTTAAAAGCCAATAATGATCCTAACAACTTGCCTAAAATAAAGATCTTAAATCTAAAAAGATATTAAAAGATATTATAAGAGATATCCTGCCTTATCCATCCATGGCAGGTTAGGATGGGCCTTCGGGTGGGCCAAAGGGCTTGGGCCCAAGTCGGATCACATCATTCACTTCCGCTGCGAAGAACTCGCCCTCGAGTTCATACAGTAAAGCGCAATCATCCTCGAGGTTTTCGCCGATGTGGTATCTATCGTCAGGAGCTGATGGTGGAGGCCCAATAAATAATGTCTCACTATACCGAAGTTATCACCGGGGTCCCATGAGAAGGTATCACTGTCGTCGATCGAGAAACATACGTCAAAGTAGTGCTGGGGTAGACGACAGAGTCGGATCGTAATATCAGACTGCTGCGATAGCTCGAACATCGGCTCGCCTGAACGGAGGTAGAGCTGAACAAACACTGTAGGCACCAATAGTCGGTCTAGCCCAAGAAAATCAATCTGTTGAAGCTCGGCTAGAGAGACCTCCTTGAAAGAATCCGTAGTAGGTGGTAGCATGACTGGCGGCAGAAGATCCTCTGGAGGGGGGAGCTCGTCTGCTGGTGGTGGTACTGGAGGTGATGGATCTACCAAAGATACAACTGGAGGAAGCTCTGTCGGTGGGGGAGGCTCTGCTGGAAGTGCTGGAGGTGGAGACTCATCTGTGGAGGCCGCTAGAGGTGAGGCCATTTGCTGTAACTCCCGTTTGATCTCGCAAGCTATCTCATAAGCTTCGTCCAGATCGCTCCAAGATCTAGATGAAAACGTGGCCTTTATGTCGGAGCGGAGTCCTCTAACGTACGGTACCACTGCCAAGAAATCTTTCTCTGAAAAACCATAGCAGATCATGCGCCGATAGAATGTTGAAGTATACTCATAGACGGAGTTGTTCCCTTGATGACAACGAATCAACCCTTGCATCTTGGCATCCATGTCACAATGATAGAAATGTGGTCCAGGGGTAATTCTGAAAATCTATAATTACTGGTTCGCCAAAAATTCCTGCTGATGGTATAGATGCGTAGAGCTCGAAAAACCCTTCGATTTGGTAGGTCGCACGTCAAAAACGGACTAGAAATGAAAGAGATATGCCCAATTGAAGTTGGCGGGTCTGTTTTGTATATTCGGGTCGGATCCGAATTCAACTCGAGTTCAGCACTTAAGTGCACAATAGCAACTATAAAGGTAGGGGATCTAAGGACTGTAGGATGGGGATCTAAGGGTTGTGGTGGGGTGAATGGGGAAAATAGAAAGGGACAAAAGGGGGTTTCGGATTAGGGTTTTTTTTTTTTTTTTGTTTGTTTTGTTGGCAGGTAGGGAGGGAAGAAAGGAGGCAGCGGCTGCAGTTGGGAGCAAAAAGGGGCGGCTGCAACTGGGAGCAAAAGGGGCGGCAGCAGCTGGTAGGTTTCCTCTTTCCTTTCTCTCTTCTTTCCTTCTTCTTTTCTTCCCTTTTCTTCTCTTTCTTTCCTTTCTCTTTTTCTCTTTCTTTCTATTCTTTCTTTTCCTTTTTCTGCTGCTATCACAGATCTGATTGTTTTTTTTTTTTTGGGTTGGCTGCGGGGTGCGCGGGAGCACGGGACAGAGGGGCGGTTCAGCGGGTGGAGCGAGAGGAAGGGGCGGCCTGCGGTGGACGGGCAGGCGGCAAAGGAGAGGGTTCGCGGTTGAAGGAGGTATGCTCTCTCTCCTCTCTTTTTTTTTCTCAAGATCTGATCTCTCTTCTTCTTTTTTTTTTGTTGGGATTGTAGGGCGACGTACCAGAAGAAGATGACGCCGAATCGGTGAGGATGGTGACGATGGAACGACGATGATGACGATGGACGATGACGATCGAAGCGAAGATCGTTCGTGGTGCGGAAACACCACGAAGCCCGAAGCTCTGATACCAACTTGATGGGATGCGAATGCTTACAGAAACCCAAGTGCTGAATTTAAATAATTAAATATATAAATTCTGCGCGTATGAATCAAATTTCAGTAAGCTTTCATTCATGCCCAAACAGATTTAATTCAATGAAGTAAATAAAACTGACGAGATAATTATTAATTTCAGATTCTAACAAACAAGTTCCAGCAATAATAACTAACACAATCTAAAATACAAGCATAAGTCTCAAAGATAAACTTAGATCTAAACGATAATAAACCTAATGGATGAGATTCTCCAGAAATCAGATATTTTGGAACCCTAACTTAAATTCAGCAATAAGGCCGGTTGGAAAGGAAGATTTATCATACGAAAGTATCGAAGGACAATTCAAACTAGGGGTGGCAATTCTTGACCCGACCCGCTAACCCGACCCGAACCCGACCCGAAGTTAGCGGGTTTGGGTTTGGCATAAACGGGTTCGGGTCATAAACGGGTCGACCCGATTGACCCGTTTATTTAATGGGTCGGGTTCGGGTTTGTACTTATGACCCGATTGACCCGACTTGACCCGTTTAACAAATGGGTCGTGTCAACCCGACCCGACCCAACCCGAACCAACCCGACCCAACCCGACCCAACCCGGCCCAATCCGACTGGTCTTTACCCAACCCGACAGGTTTACATGGGTTCTGTTGACCCAACCCGAGCCAACACGACCCGACCCGTTTAGTAAACGGGTTAAACGGGTCGGGTCGGGTCAACCCGTTTATTAGGCGGGTCGGGTTTGGGTTTAAGTTTTTGACCCGTTTATTAAACGGGTCGGGTTCGGGTTGGGTGTTTTGCCCTTATACATATGTCTCAACCCGACCCGAACCCGACCCGACCCGACCCATTGCCACCCCTAATTCAAACCGTGCTTTGGTCAATGCCGGTCGCTGACAGGAACTCCGTTGTTGCAGATGAAGGGGCGGAAGAGGAGGCATGGTCCAGAAGAAAAAGGTTGAAGAAGCCGAGACGAGTTGATCTTTGAAGATGAATGATCTCCGCGTTGATCTCCCGCGAAGTCATAGACGAAGGCGTGGTGACGAGGTAGAAGCTTGCGAAGGAAGAAGAAGACTGGAAGCAAGGATGATTCTTCGGAAGATACGGCGAACAAGCGATCTCGCTTCTCCGTTCTAGGGTTTCAATTTCATATCATCGTCCCCTTTTCAATTAGGGCTTTTAGGATTTATAGAGGATGAAACACAAAAGACACAAAAGGAAAGAAAGAGAGAGAGTCCGCACAGGAGGAGAGAGAGAATGACACGGGCACGCTTCCCAAGGTGTGCCCGCACGGGTGTGTCCGCGAGAAATGGAGGCCGGCCGGGTGAGGGGTTCGGTTGGCTAGGGTTTAGGGTTTTGATCTCCCTTTGAATCTCATCCATTGAGATTTATACTGACTTAAGATCCTACGGCTAATAACCTAACATAGAAACGAGTCAGTTCGGCATCTGTGGCTTGAACCGGATGCGAACATGGCTCGCACCTACCCAAACCAGAAAATAAAACATAAATAACTAAAGATCCGTTAGTCGGATCGACAGAAAATAAAAACCAAAGTCCTAGATCCTCGAACGAGCTTTCCACTGATGCAGACGGATTGGCGATCGACTTACGGGATCTCTGTAGGAAATGAAAATACACGATCAGCTGTGAAAATTTGCACGTAGTAGGCCTCATCTGCATCAAGTCCCCCGAACTCAAAAGAACTCGACTCCTGTCGAGCAAGGTCCTGGATCCGGTGGGGGCTCTCCTGGAAGTAGCCGCAACCTCTGCATCTGCTCCAACTGCTCTCCCGGGTCCGGAGGCCAAGTAATCAGCCTCAAATACGCAGCGAGTCCATCTGGCATCCCCTGCCCATCAATGCCAAGCGAAGACCTGAAAGCCAAAACCAACATCCTTCTCGGCACGATAAGATCGTCAAGATACTCAGATAATTTCATGTGATAATAGGGAGATAGATTGACATGAAATTCAAATGACATATGAAAAGAAAGGCCGCGGGAGCATAATGTGTTGCGGGTCGTCGGCTCGCGCAATAAGCAATGGATTATTTGAAAGGTCATGGGGTGCGAGTGCAATATGTGTTGCTCAAAGTGGCCTACGCACGGTGCAAAACAAGTGGATTCTAAACTAAGAAGATATGTCGTGCCATCATTGTCTGGATGCAGTGAATAAAATAAGAAATTAAATAATTTATCAAGCCACTTGTTATGACTTCGAAAAGGTAAAAACGATGGGCTTTTTGAAATTTGAAAGCATGGTTCATAAGTACCCTGCATCGAAAGGTGATCAAACGTGGCAAAATCTTCTTTAATGTTTAAGTCAACACGTGGACGATAATATGGATGCACATATGAATGGTCTGTGAATGTAAAGATGTCAGGCAAATGATGAATGCGAGTGCACTGGATACCTACAGACTCTAAATGCGACGTGCATGCGAGAGAATGCAAGATGTTGTCTAATCCCTTCTCACTTTTTAGTGAATCAGATGAACACCCTACTAGACTATCTGCAAAAGGTGGTATGGGATGATTCTGACTCAAAAGAGTTTGGGGTGCGTGGGAACGGTGTCTCCTAAAACACGTGGGCCATAGGGTGACGTTGATGCCGTCCTTAAAAAAAGTGTAGGTGTTGGCTTTCCCGTGATGTAGTGCATCTCGGTCGAACTGCCATGGACACCCAAGGATAATATCAGCAACTTCTAAAGGAAGGACATCACACCAAACCTCATCTCGATATTACAGCCCAATCGACAACTTTGCCAAACAACAATGAGTCACTAACTTGCTCGTGGTGTTGTCTAGCCAGGATGTTTTGTAAGGATGAGCTAATGGTTTGACTTTCCATTTCTTGCTCCTGACTATTGCTTCATTGATCAGATTGGTGATGCAACCTCCATCTATCAAGACACAAAGGTCCATGCCATTGACATTGCAGACTGTTCGGAACAGCTCAAACCTCTGGTTCTTGCAGTGTGGCTTTGGGGGTCCTCTACAGAGCTCGTGGGGTAGCAGCGCTTTAGGTGCTTGGGGTGATGGAGACTGATGAATAACTAATAGTGGCGCAGTCACGTCATCTCCCTCCAAGACTAACTCATTGAAGTTTTCGCCTTCAGACTCATGACTATCCTCTCCATTATCCGCAAGATTTGTCTGTGGATTGAATTGACGTCGAGGACAATCGGCTGACTTGTGACCCGGTTGATTGCATTTGAAACACTTCATCATGCTCGGGTTGGGTCCTAAAACTCCTTTACCCTTCTCAGTGGGTGTAGGAACTGTACCAGTTACAGGGAAAGGTCCAGGGATTGGCCTACTAACAGATCTGGATGGTGCCCTAATGTTGTCATATCGTCGGGACGCAGATCGGGATGGTGCCCTAGTGGTGAGACTTGACTTTCTTAGCCCGACGGTGTGCATCACTGACCTGATACAAGTCATGAAGGGACACCACCTCTTGAATGGAGGGTTTAAGACCATTGACATACCTAGCGACGCTCTGCTCTTTATCTTCATGCAGATCATTGCGAGCTTGGAGCTTGTAGAATTCATTGGTGTAATCATCCACCGATTTGTGCTCTTATCGTAGGTTTTGGAATTTTTGGAACACACTCTGTTTGAAATCAGAAGGGAGAAACTTCTGTTGCATTTTTCCCCTCATTTATATCCAAGTGGAAATCTTGTCTTTTCCCTTTCTATCCCTAGTGGTCTACAACTGTTTCCACCAGATCAGTGCATGACCTTTTAGTTTGAGGCTAACAAACTTGACTTGTTTGTCGCGGGAGATTTCTTTCCACTCAAAATATTGGTCGATTCTCTCGGCCCACTCTAGAAACTGTTCAGGATCCATCCTACCCTCAAACTCAGGAATTTCTATTTTGATACCCTAATCCCAGCTCCAATGGGATTTCGTCTTCCTATGAGTCCTTCTACTTCGCCTATCAGACCCGTCAGAGAAATTGACACTGTCACCTCCTGACTCGAGATCTAATTCACTACGCTCTAGAGACGCTCTAGTCTTGTGCTCTCGATGGGGTCAGGGTGGATTTTGGGAATTGGTGAAGGCCAAGGTCAAGGTTTCGATCAAGGTCTGAAGCCTATCCATGTGTTCTTGTTGCCTTGTGAAGGCATCTTACCAAGTACGGGGTGGGGAATATCCAGCCATTCTAGATTCTCTAGAAGATGCTATCGATTCACCTCAGAGAGAAAGGTGATCCTAATATGGATGCGCTCACGGGATGCTAGTTTCCTAATTAATGCAAGACACAAACTAAAATGAAAAGAGGGAAAATAAAAAAAATTCAGCAAACACGCGATGATGCGAATGATGCAAGAGGACCGGCCGTTGCGTAAGAACGCGACGATTAGTGCGCTCTGATACCAACTTGATGGGAGGCACGCGTCGTCGAAGAGCGAAAGATGGAGGCGGTGTAATCTTTTTTTGTATTTTTCTTTGTAAAGGGATAACTAGTGATACGGAATCACCGAGAGGAAGTGACAGAGGGGGTAAGAACCGTGACCGAGAAGAAAAGATTAGAAGCTTAGATGTGAGGGGGCTTGAAATCCATCAGGATATAAGGTGGGGACTCAAATCCATGAGCCAACGAAGGCATCCACCATCGATTTTCATTCATCATAATCTGTCTCCAATGATTACAATGGGGGCTTTTAAATAGGCTAAAAGAAAAGATAAAGATGACAACAAATTTAAAAGCCAATAATGATCCTAACAACTTGCCTAAAATAAAGATCTTAAATCTAAAAAGATATTAAAAGATATCATAAGAGATATCCTGCCTTATCCATCCATGGCAGGCTAGGATGGGCCTTCGGGTGGGCCAAAGGGCTTGGGCCCAAGTCGGATCACATCAGGCACCCACCACCTCCATGGATGGTTTTTGCTTTTCTCATTATAGTGGATGAGTGTGCTAGGTTCTCTTGGTACTTTCCTTTACGGCGTAAGTCAGAGGTTGGTCAACTCTTTATTCAGTTTGTTACCCTCATGCAAAACCAACTCAACAGAAGGGTCAAAATTGTTCAAACTGATGCTGGCGGAGAATACACAAGTCACTTCGTGATTACTTTCTTCAGGAGGGGATCTCTCATATTTTCTCATGTCCAGGGACTCCGAAACAAAATGGACTAGTAGAAAGAAAACATCGGCACGTTGTGGAGACCGGTCTTACTATGATGGCTCATGCTAGCTTACCTTCAAATTTTTGGAACATCGCATTTGCAACTGCTACATGTTTAATAAATCGTTTGCCCTCTAAGCCTCTACATATTTAATAAATCGTTTGCCCTCCAAGATCCCATAAAATGGCTCTGGAGCCTCGATTTTGGGCTCCAGAAAAATGGCTCTTAGTATATTTTGGGCTCTCCGCAAAAACACGTTTTGGGATTAGTTTGTATCTAAGCAGACTTTGTCTTTTTTAGGGATTCTGTGCTTCTAGAATCCTGGAATCGGAGCGTATCCAAACAGGCCCCTACATGGCAGATATTTTCGTGACCAAAACACCATAAGCTAGAGCTCCGGTTTATCGCCCATTTTGCGATATGTGGGCACATGTGATATGTTCTATTGCGACGTTGGCTTCGGCTTCTTGTGTGGTTGTAGGGCTTCGGTCACCTGTTCTGATTAAGATATGCTGCTCTGATCATTTGTTGCGAATGTTGAAGGATCTAGGACTTTGATCACCTGCAATTTGGGATTAAAAAAAACAAGAACCCCCTGGAAAGTTCTCGTGCGGGGCACGAACAAAAGCGAGTACCCCCCCCCCCCCCCCCCCCTTATGTTTAACATTACGAGAATGGAAAAGGATCTCACCCCTATCTCCTGGCCTTTTTCTTGCACTAACCAAGCACCAAAATCCTATTTGGATTCCGTGGAATAAGATGTTAGAGAATCAGAATAGGATTCCAAAGCTATATTCTGCGAACCAAACGACCCCTTAAGGTTAGGTCCTACCGACTAGGTGGGGCTGGTGGCGGGATGGGGGGGCTGACGGCGGAGCTGAGCACGAGCAAGGTAGTGTGGTTCATGACAATGGCGGCGCATCAGGATCAAGAAGATACAGTGCCATACAATGATGGAGAAGAAAGATCATTCTAACCATGGAAAGGAGTCCACATATCGACGTAGTGCCTCAGCGCCGAGGGCAGCGCCCGCTTCCAAGAGTCCAGATCGGGCGGCGGGCCAGTCAGCGCGACACAACTATCCTCCTTCCGGTGCCCAAGCTTTAACACAAACACCTCATCTGCAAACACGCGGTCCATCGCCTTCAGCGTCTCCTCCATGACCAGATCCCCATCTCTGCTCGGATCCTCGGCCTCCACACAGCTCCCCCCACAGTTCACCATGATCCTCCCCCCTCCCCTCAACCTCCGCTTGAGCCTCTCCCAAGTCCTCGGATCCTGAAGCTCGGGAATCAAGCTGCCCTTGCTGAAGAGGTCCACCAGGATGCCCGAGAAGCCATCCTTTACCTCGGCTGCGAGCGCGTCGCCGATGTAGATGAAAAGCCTACCTGGGTTCTGTTTCTCCAGCTTCGTCAGCCCGAAATACTCTCTTCCGACCGAGATCACAGATGGGTCGAGCTCCCATCCGTGGATCACCGCATCTGGGTAGAGGTGGAGGATCAACCGGGCGGCCGAGCCGGCTCCGAACCCGAGAATTCCAATGGGCCCCGGGGGGAGGGCCGGAGGGAAGGCGGCGAAGACGTCGAAGTAAGTGGTGGTGAGGAACTTGAAGAGGAAGGAGATGCTGTGGATGTTGCCGGGGTTGTCGAGGAGGAGGAGGCGCGAGCCGGCGAGCGGGTGGTCGGCCCGCCTGGAGACGTCGATGACCCTGATGTAGTTGTGCCGGGACTTGAACTTGACCAGGGTCTTGACTTGATTCGCCGGGATCCCATCGTCGCCCTCGTTAGCCGCCTTCTTGTGGCCGTTGGGTAGATCGGTCTTCTGGGCATTGGTGGCCTGCGTTGCAATCCCTATTGGTTGTCGCTGGGTTTGGAGAGGTAGGTGGAGATTTTCAGGTTTCTTTGAGAGAGACGGAATAGGTTTTTGAAATGGCCCCAACGGTCGAATTTGGTGGGAGATAAGGGTGTTCATTGCTACAGAATCTCTCTTTCTCTCTCTCTCTCTCTCTCTCTCTCTCTCTCTCTCTCTCGGCCACTACTACTAATAATGTAGACCACCACCTTAGGGGTGTTTTCGTCATTGTGAATGCAATGGAGTGCTCTGAGACTGCAAAGAATATTTTTTTGAAATGGCCCCAACGGTCGAATTTGGTGGGAGATAAGGGTGTTCATTGCTACAGAATCTCTCTCTCTCTCTCTCTCTCTCTCTCTCTCTATCTCTCTCTCTCTCTCGGCCACTACTAGTAATAATGTAGACCACCATCTTAGGGGTGTTTTCGTCATTGTGAATGCAATGGAGTGCTCTGAGACTCTGATGAGTAACCAAAGAACAGAACATCAAACCAAACATTGGCTTGATTCCTGCAAAAAAAAAAAAAAACACATTGGCTGCATCATCCATTTTGAGATGGGTTCTGCTTTAGTGATTCGTTTGACATCTCATATGTTGTGCTCTGGGAGTGGTACCTGTGCTGTGCTGCTGTGCATTGCTTGTATTTCTGTGTTGCCGTAGTCATTACCGGTTCTCTTCGGTAAATCTCTTGATGTTATGGGTTAGGACTATGTACTGTTCTCAAAGATCCCAGTACTAATACATGGTTGTGCCATGGGGGTTGACCACCACCTGTTTGATGGTTAGCCAGACCTTGATATGTGGCCCAAGACTGATAGCCGATGCGATAGCATTGCTGGAAGTGAGTGTGCCCTTACCTCGGCGGTTTGTCTTTTTGATTAAGGTATGCGATAAACAATTAACTTCATCTTTTGCATTGATGCTTTCCTAATCATTTCCAATCACACATTTAGACCCATGTATATTCCTTTTTAGCCTGTGGGTGATTTACCTGAAGCACTAATAAACTTTTGTTCGCGCATTTTCTTTACTGTATGTGGTCATCACAATATATCAGTTGAGAAGTACTCATTTAATTTTGATCTTCAAAAAAAAAAAAAAGATCAGAGCTGAATGGGATTGCGGAGGGTAGAGTGGCAAACAGCCAGTATTCTTGTGCCATGGGAGTTGACCACCACCTGTTTGATGGTTAGCCTGACCTTGATATGTGGCGAACACTGATTGCCAATGCTATGCATGCCAGTGGGTGTGGTGCTTCTTCCAATGCCTTATGTAATTCTGGTGCATGTGGAGTATTTTTATTTCATAGGGAAAAACAAAAGGCAATCTCATCATGGCTTTGCCCACATTTCTTGAGTAAGAAGATTATATGTGCTAAAGTACTTTTTTTTATTGATGAAACTCATCACAGGGGTTAAATTTTGTATATTTCTATTATTGATTGCACTATTTTCTTATTTCGACGACTTTGTTTGATGCTGTCTATGTTTAGCATATTTGGTTTGGTAGAGAATACAAATATTCATTTTTAAAGGATTTATTTTGTAGAAATTTTCTGTTTGTTTATTATACCAATATAGTAACTCTTGGGAATGCATCCTATCATAGCATCTTTCCTCAAATAATTAACTTCATGACATTTTTTTTTGCTTCACCCTTGAAGATATTGGTTCATATTAAATCCATAAATCCAGAGATCTAACGATTTACTATGTGTCGTGGTTACCCTTGTTTACCATTCTGACAAATATATTTGTTTAGACATAATGCTCGTTTTCTTCTTTAAGCCTGTTACGAAGAGAGAGACTAGGGTTTGGGGAGAAAACCCCTTGTATTATCTTATTGTATATATCATTACAAAAGACTACCTCTCCTTCTAAAGAGAGAGAACGCACACCATTACAATACAATAACCGAGATGGGACTAATAGTAATACTAACACTACATCTAATAGCCCCGTCAAACTGATGTAATGTATAAACTGACATCAGTTTGCTTAATAAAAGAAAGGAGAAAGAAAAAAAAAACGTCAAATATTCAATTTTTATGCTGTAAAGTAAAGATAGTACCAAGGCGACTTGCAAGTAAGGCATATTGGAAACCTGATTGACCTGCAACAAGGACAACCGGGGGAACCCATCCTACCTATAAGCAGATCAATCGGGAGGGTTGGCAATGATCACTAAAGATCGGAGCGGAGGAAGCCGACGGTGAAGGAAGCCGACAATAAAGGAGGCCGAAAGGGGAGAGATTGGCTAAGAAAAAAAAAAGAGGTGTGGATGCGTGAGACCTTATAGGAGGTAAGCATTTGGCCGAAGCAAGCACTTGACATCTCTTAGAAGATCTCAATCATCACAGGCGAAGAAGAGAAAATAGTCGTAGCTTTGATAGGGTTGCACAACTGTGAAGAAAGAGGATCCGAGAGCCGGCACAAGTGTGACTGGAGAGAGGAGATCCGAGAGCCCATGCGACTAGGGAGAAACAGGCTGGATAAGACAACGACCAAAAAGAGAGATCCTAGAGAGAGAGAGAGACTCGATCGAAAAGAGGGAGAAGATCTCGATCGACAAGAGAAGAAGATCGGATAGACTGGTAGAGCGCAAGGGCGTAGATCGGCCGGCATAGCTCAAAGCGCAGGTCGGCCGACAGAGTACAGGGCACAGGCAAGCCGGCAGAGCGCAAGGTAGAAGGTGCAGGCGGACCGGTAAAGTGCAGGGCGCATGGCACGAGTGCAGGCGCTGACGGACCTGTAGAGCGCAGGGCGCAGGGCACTAGTGCAGGCGCAAACAGACCGGTAGAGCGCAGGGCGCATGGCACTAGTGCAGGCGCAGGCGGATCGGTAGAGCGCAAAAGCGTAGGTCGGCCAGCAGAGTACAAAGCGTCGGTAGGTCGAACCGGAAGAGTGCCGCTAAACGCAGGGCACGAGTGCAGGGGTAGGCGAACTGACAAAGTGCAAGGACGCAAGACGCAAGTGCAGGGCGCAGGCAAATTGACAGAGCGTAAGGGCGCAGGGCACGAGTGCAGGCGCAGGCAAGCCGACAGAGCGCAAGGTGCAAGCAGGTTGGCAGAGAGCAAGGCACGTGCAGGTCGACAAGATGCAGCCGACAGGACGGCAAAGCACAGGTGGGCCGGCCGAGTGCAAGGCACGAATGTAGGTGCAGACGGATCGGTAGAGCGCAAGGGCGAAGGTCGCAGGCACCGATAGAGTACAAGGCACAGGCGACCGGGCCGGCAGAGCACCAACAGAGTGCAGGAAGCAGGCCGGCCGACAGAGCGTAGGACGCAGACTGGCCGACAGAGCGTAGGACGTAGACTGGTCGGCAGAGCGTAGAACGTAGGCGGGACCGCTAAAGTATAGGGCGCATGTAGACCGGCAAAGCACAGGGTGCAGAGGTGCAGGGCGATAGAGCACAAGGCGAACCGGCAAGGCGCATGGCGTAGAGGGGCATGCCGGTAGAGTGCAGAGCTCAGACAGATCGACAAAGTGCAGGCGGACCAATCGGCAGAGCGCAAGGAGGGCCGGCACAGGGGCTAACCACGACGTCGAGAACTGTGCAGGAGTTGTTTGCATAGGAATCACCATCGACGATTGATCAGAGGCAGCCATCAAAAGACAAGATCATCATCAGATGGTAGACATGCACATGCGGCGAAGGACCGACGGGCTGCAGAGGGTTGGCGCAGGCAGCAGAGGGCCGACGATGGGCTGCAGGAGGTCCGGCTGAGGTTTGGCGGGTTGCAGGAGGGGCCGGCGGAAGACCGGTGGGCTGCAGGAGGGCCTGGGGATAGCTGATGAACTGTAGGAATGGCCGACGGAAGACTGGCAGGTTGGAGGAGGGCCAGCGGATAGTCGGCGGGCTGCAGGAAAGGCCGGCGGGAGACCGACAGGCTACATGAGGGCCGACGGAAGACCGACAGACTGCAGAAGGGCCAACAGATAGTCGGCGGGCTGCAGGAGGTCCGGTGGAGGGCTAGTGGGCTGCAGGAGGGGCCGGCGGAAGAGCGGTAGGCTACAAGAGGCCTGACGAGTAGTCGGCGGGCTGCAAGAGGGGTCGACGAAAGACCGGCAGGCTGCAGGAGGGTCGGAGGATAGTTGGTGGGCTGCAGAACGACCGTCGGCAGGCTGCAAGAGGGGCTGACGAAAGACCGGCAGGCTGCAGGAGGGCCGGCGGATAGTCGGCGGGCAGCAGACGAGTAAGACGTAGGGCCGACTGGCCTTGTGCGGGCGCAGGGAGGCGCTGACGAGGTGATGAAGGCCGGCGGAAGGGGCACAGGGTGATGAGATTGTCGCGAGCGCAGGCAAGGTGGCAAAAGTGAGCGAACAGGGGACACACAGTTTGCTCGGGAGAGAGATCGGCAGAGATTGGCAGGGATCACACAATCAGGCCGCACGGGATTTGCTAGAGAGAGAGATCGGGATGGGAGAAAACAATTTTACTATGCTCGGTCTCTCCAAGATCGCCGACTGCGACTGAGGAGATCGAGGTCAGAGATGGGATCTCCGAAACCCTAAGCCGGCTCTGATACCATGTTACGAAGAGAGAGGGAGAGAGAGACAAGGGTTTGGAGAGAAAACTCCTTGTATTATCTCATTGTATATATCATTACAAAAGACTACCTCTCCTTGTATAGAGAGAGAGAACGCACACCATTACAATACAATAACTGAGGTGGGACTAATAGTAATACTAACACTACATCTAATAAAGCCATTCTCCTTCTTCGGTATCGAAGTCCTCTGCTTTTGTCCGCTCCGCTCTTTGCCTTTTTCTTGTTGTGCATGCAGTGATCGCATGCTTGATTTCATCAATGATAGAACTAATGTGGCCTTCATCAAGAAACAGTCCAGAGAGCTGTATACATTCGATTAATGAATCCAACAAGCTTGCACAAATTTCTTTTCAGGTTCCTTATGCAGAGCCTCAACCAAAGCTCGAATTATATAGACAGATAAATTGTTTGACATATGATTCATCATGACCTTGAGCTAGCCTTTTCTCCCTTGACAACTTAGCTGAACGTAGTCGTGCCTCCAGGCATAGCTGAAACAGCAGCCTTCCTAAAACCTTCATGGAATAAAATTGGAGAAGAGGGACAAACTTTATATTATGCTAGAGAATTGATCTTAATCAATCAGCCTCATAAAAATAAATACAGTATAGAGCATAGATATTCACACACCTTGGAGTGCCATGGCAAACTTATACATACAGGTCTGATTGTTTTGACTACTTTTATTTACAGTGACAGAAGAGCTGTCTATATTGTATCACGTGCATTCAATAGCAGTTACCTCCTAATGGCATGAAACTGCTCACTATAAGCAAACAAGCATACAAGCACAATACAAGCTTCATCTGTCTTATATACTAGCCTTCATTATTTTGGTGACAGAGTCTTGGAGTGGGAAGACTTGCCCGTTATGACCTTTTTCACTTTGGCAAGTGAGTGTTTGACCTTTGATCCAACACCTGATAAAATATTGTGAGATTTCTTGTGTGCTGGCTTCGAATCTGCATCTCTACTTTGGACGACAACTGTCGCATCATGGCCAGATTCCTCAGTTTTATGCTCATCTTCATCTTTCTCTTCATCAGTTTTCTCTTCCCCCACTTGGTTATCTGCTGCATCTTTAGTTTGCTTTTCATCTGTAAGGCCTGGTGGGCTTCTTTCCTCCAAAAAGTTTTCAGCTACTTGAACAGTTTCATTTATAGGTTCCGGTACAAGAATCGATTGCTGAACCTTACGTGGGTTGGATGCTTTCAGTTCTTCGGATGAGTACCTCTTCAAATTCTGCACTTGGCTTTCGCCTTTTCCATCTTGGTTTTCTCCTTCGGTTTCTGCTTCTTGAACTTCTGATTCAATTTCAAAACCTTCCTTACACTTAGGATCTTCAATGATTGGCTTTCCAGTTTGATTAACAGATTCAGATATTGGAAGAGTCTTCTCCCCAGATGTTTCATGGCAAGTTTTATCAATCTGTTCAATGACCTGCAGGATTACGTTGCCATCTTCTCCACCTTCTTTCTCTAACATGTTCTTTTGAGAAGTCTTGGTAGCAGATGAAATATCTACATCTTTATTCAGGCCCTCATTATCCTTTTGAATTGCACTTTCTGTCATCTTCTTTTCGAGAACAGTTCCATGAATTCTCTCATCCTGGTTCAAATTGGGATCGTTGAACTCTTTTACGTCCACTTTACTATCTGGGCCACTTTCCTCTGTTGATGTCGTCTTCTTCCTATCTTCTATAATATCATGAGTTGCTATGTCATACTGTAAAACGTCATCGCTTACACCTTGGTCTACTGCCAGTACAGGAGATGAGGCATTAAGGTTTCTCTGTGGACTTCCATCGTCCTTCACTACTGTATTTTGTGTATTGTCCTTTGCATCAAGGTTCTGTTCTTTCACAAAATCAGTAGTGTTCAGTTTTATGGAACCTTCTGCTTTATCTTCTGAAATGCTTGTTTCTTCTTTCACCTGTTCAGCTGGCAAAGAGTCTGAGATTCCTTGTTCTGGGATCATAGCCTCACCCACTACCAATGCTGGAGTTGAGTGACAAAGATTGCTCTCTGACCTTTTATCTTCTGCATCTTCTATGTTCTTTACATCATGGCTCTGTTCTTCTAGCATCAAATCAGATGTGTTTTCAAGCATCGTGTGTTCTACTTTGTCTTCTGTTACCTGTTCAGCCGACAAGGAACACAGGATTCCTTGCTTCGAGATGGCAGCATCATTGGATCCTTGACCTTCGTTTTCTTTTATCTTATCATCAACGTCCACTTCACAGGTTTTAGCAAGCATTTCCCTTTCTTCTGCTAATGGGCCCACTTCTGTTTCTTGCGTGATAGATAATTTACTCGACTTCTCCTCATCCTCTGTGACCTCAGCTGAAGGAATGGCCCTCTCGTCTACCTCCTCTTTAGAAATCAAGTTTGAAACATCTCCTATCTTCTCTCCTTGATTTACGGTGTTGATTCCTGAACGCTCAATCGTCAAAAGCATATTTGTGGTCCCTTCTGAATTTTCTTCACCTTTCACGTATCCATCATCTGTAATATCATGTGCACTATTTATCGCATGAATAGATGCCGGATTATTGGAATTATACTCGGGCTTTTCAACTTCTGTTTGGTCTTCTGCGTCATTTATCTTTTCTTTTGTAAATTCTTCATCCACTGTGGTGGTACTATTTTCTTCTTGAGCTGATTCTCTAGGCATAGAATCAGATACTTCAACAAGCTTCTGTCCTACTTCCTGCACCGTGTCTTCTGTGAATGTTGTAGCAACTGATACATCATGATTCTTCTTTGCATCGTCGTCATCCATCGATGATCCAATTTCTATTTTCTTCGTTAGACCCATCATCAATGAGTTCTGTTCTAAGGGCAGACAGTTAAGTTCCTTAACCTGCAAGGCATATGACAGCTTCAGTTTAATGATAAATGCAAAATATGTCAGGGAAAGAATAAAAAGAAAATTGTGGTTTTATTAATTGCACTATAATCAGACCTCATCATTTGGAGATTCATTTGCCATTGTATCAGTTGCCTCAGGCTCCAATCCTGGTTCATTGTTCTTTTCGGCTTCAATTTCATCATTATGTAGCTGTTCTTGGGCTGCTTCATCTCTCACACAGGCATCAAGAGCATGAAAGGCATCCTTTTCAGCTATAATCTTCTCAATTTTCTCACTTGATTCAGCTGTCGATACCTTGTCCAACATGATAGTTGATTCTCTTTCTAGCCGGATGTCTTTTGCATCATTTTGTGAGTTGACCTTGAATGTTTCATTTTTCTCTGGTTTTTCCTCATCTTCTGTGCTAATTCTCTTAAATTGCTCTTCAGCTTTCTCAAAGGTCTCAGGTTCCATCTTGTCCATTTGTAAGTGGCATCCTGAAGATTGTACGTTTGTGATTTGTTCAACCAGTTCATTACTAACAGCTAAATCATCAACTGTCTTGCTTCTGTTCCCTTCATTTGTTTCATCTGCATTTCTCACAATTTCACTTTCATTCGCTGATTCCAGCATCTGCTGTTCAGTAGTAGAAGATTAATGCACGCATGTATGAAAAGGATAAGGAAAAGGAATTTACGGAATTCAGTAAATTTGTAAAAAAAAGTAGGAATAACCAAAAATGTTATGCAAAGCTATACAACATATATAAGAGTGTTACCTCTTCATGTGGCATAGCACCCTCTATGTTATCAAGAGCAAGAACTGGCTCATTGCTTTGGTTGGCAGGTTCCAGTTTACTTGTTTCCTCCCCAAGAATATTGTCTCCGTACTTTCGAGAGCATTCTTCAAGATTATAATCTGTACCTTCTTTCTCCAGTTTTTCTCTGTTTACATCTGTACTTCCTATTTGAAGCCCCTCAGGAACCACATTGATGGTGTTCTCCAGCTCCAAGTCCCCATATTTCTCTTTCTCCAAACCCCTTTCTGATGTTTTCTTCTCTTCTGAAATCTCTTTCTTGCTTCTCTCATTGACGCTGATTGTTTGAGAGACTATCTGCTCTGGTTGTGCTTCGCTTCCTTCATCTTGTTTTTCATCTTTTAGTTCCTTTGTTTCTAAGACATCAACATCCTGCTTTTCTTTATTTACATTCTCCATTATATCCCTTTTGTCTATTCCACCATCTTCCAATACATCAGGGATATGTCCTTCAGAAACTACTGTGGAGGTATGCTTTTGTATGCTTTTCTCTACTGGAGCTTTCTTTCCTACTAAAGCATCACCCGTTGGATCACAAATTCTTTTATCGTCAACGTCAGTGGGTCTTGTTGCAGCTGTTGTTTTGAATCTATTCTGAGATACGAAGTTGGAGTCTTCAACCTGCATAACACAACCATTATAAAGGTGGAAAAACTTGAAGTAGTAGGAAAACGGAAAATTGATAGCTTCCTCACTGATATTCTAAACTGACCTCATTGTCAATGTGTTTAACTGTTTCTTCTTCTTCTAAGATTTGTTTCTCTGGGGACTCAACTTCATCAACCATTGCAGGTTCCTCGAACACCAAGTTGGAGTGTATTTCCTGGCATGCACCTAAAGCTCCCTCTTTCATTGGTGTACCTTCTTCTTGGTTAGTTTCAAAGCTTCTATATTTATCTTCAGATATGAGTCCATTTAGCTCCTTCAATTTATCACCTTCCATCGCTTGCATGCTTGTTTCTCCATCAATAGTCTCGGATTCCTCTAAGAATGTACCTCCCTTGCTTTTGCTTGTTTCTCTGTCTTCATGAATATGTTCATCACCCTCTGTTGAAGAAGCCGTTTTGTTTCTCTTCTCTTCAAAAGGTTCTTGAGAAACAGAACCCATTGTATCATTCTCAATGACTCCTGCCCCAGTGGCTCCCTTGCATTTATTTTCTTCCAGCACTGGTTTAGAAGCACCATCGAGATTTTCAGACTTGTTTTCTCCTTTCAGAATGTCAAAGTTGATGCTATTGTTTTCAATGATGCCTTCATGGATTTGTTCTTCTAAAGCATGGGATGTTTTCTCATGCTTCCTTTCTAATTCTTGTCTGCTCTCTTCAAGTAGTGCTGGTACGACAGGTGTGTGATCAACACCCTTGCTTATGGTTTCTTCATCCTTCGAACTTGCAGCTTCACTCTCGTTATTCAGAATGACAATATCATGATTCTGCACCACATATGAACCAGTTAACTATAAAACCTTTGATGTGTGTAATGTGACTTTTAGGAAAGAGACAGCTAAACTCTCTTTAGTGGTTAGGAAGTAAGAAAGTAAAATAGACATATTTTGACTGTTGAACCTGCTCAATCTCTTCATATTAATCCATTGAATCTGTACAAATTGTTGTTATAATGACTTACATCTTTTTCTGATATTTCAATGCTAATAGGTTCTGTCTCAGACCTTCCTTCCAAGTTCAGCTCTATGGATGTCAAATCAGAATCAACCTATACCACAAATTAAAAAGAGTAAGGAAAACAAATGAAGCAAAATAATGGAATGGAATAAAATATAAAATAATATAATGTATAAACCACTTGATTTAAAATCTTGTCCCGCGTGTCATTTGCTTTGCTTGTTAAATCACTTTGGTCTCCATGCAGACTTATGGCTTCTACTTCATTGGACAATGTACTGGTAGCAAGTAAATTATCGAGTGTCTGGTTTGTGGTCTCCTCATCCTTATTATTTACATTTTCCTCCACTTCGCTCTGATGAATAATGTTTGTATTCTGCATCACATGTGAGCCCTGACTTTTATAAGGTTTTATGTGTGTACTATGCATATAAGATTGTATATATATATATATATATATATATATATATATATATACAGGGAGAGAGAGAGAGAGAGGAGTGATACGGTGCGGTGTGTGGTATCGCACCACCGTCCTATGCACCCGCCTGGTGCGTCGCACACATGGAGCAGTGCATCAGATGGCTGCGGTGCGACACCGCACGCCGCACCATATCACTCCTATATATATATATATATATATATATATATATATATATATATATATATATATATATATATATATATATATATATATATATATATATATATATATATATATATAGAGAGAGAGAGAGAGAGAGATGATAAAATGTAGCGTGCGGTGTCGCATCGCATGTCGCACCGTAACAGCCTTCTCTCTCTCTCTCTCTATATATATATATATATATATATATATATATATATATATATATATATACAGAGAGAGAGAGAGAGAGAGAGAGGGGGAGAGAGGAATGTTACAGTGAGCTGTGAGCTGCCGGTTTAGAAAGTGAGCTGCGGGTATTTTGACCCCCCTATGAGTTTTGGAATTTGATGAAATTTGGTGAGGGTGTTGTCTAGGGTAAGATGATCATCCTCAGTAATTTTCATCAAATTCCAAAACTTCTAGGGGGGTCAAATGGTCGAAGCAAAATATGCCGTCCGCAGTCACCGTTAAAATCTGCAAATTTTGCATTGACCATTTGACCCACCTAGAAGTTTTGGAATTTATGAAAATTGGTGAGGATGATCATCTTACCCTAGACAACACCCTCACCAAATTTCATCAAATTCCAAAACCTCTAGGGGGGTCAAAATACCCGCAGCTCATTTTCTCCTACTGCAGCTCACAGCTCAACGTAACAGCCTTATATATATATAGGGTTAGAATCCTGTGCCTTAAATTTTTGCCATAGATTTTGATTTGATATCCTAGAGGGTTTAGAATGTGCTGATTTTTTGTGGATGTAATCATCCCACCTTTGATAGAATATCCACAAAAAATCAGCACATTCTAAAACTTCTAGGGGCATCATATATTACAAGTTTTATTCACCGTCCATTTTTATCCGTTAACTTTTATTATATAATTGATGCCCCTAGAAGTTTTAGAATGTGCTGATTTTTTGTGGATGTTCTATCTAAGGTGGAATGATTACATCCACAAAAAATCAGCACATTCTAAGCCCTCTAGGAAATCAAATCAAAATCGATGGCAAAACTTTTAAGGCACAGGATCCTGACCCATATATATATATATATATATATATATATATATATATATATATATATATATATATATATATATATATATATATATATATATATATATATGTGGGAAAAGAGATGCTGGACCTGAGGTGCAGCGTCGTTGCTACACCTCAGGCATTGTTTGACCATCCTAGAAGTTTTGGAATTTGATGAAATTTGATGAGGGTGTTGTCTAGGGTAAGATGATCATCCTCACCAATTTTCATCAAATTCCAAAACTTTTAGAGGGTTTAAATGATCGAAGCAAAATCAGCCGTCCGCAGTCACCGTTAAAATCTGCAGATTTTGCTTCGATCATTTGACCCCCCTAGAAGTTTTGGAATTTGATGAAAATTGGTAAGGATGATCATCTTACCCTAGACAACACCCTCACCAAATTTCATCAAATTCCAAAACTTGTAGGGGGGTAAACAAGCGAGAGGTGCAGCAACGATATATATATATATATATATATATATATATATATATATATATATATATATATATATATATATATATAGAGAGAGAGAGAGAGAGAGAGAGAGAGAGAGAGAGAAATGCTTGAATGCGGCATGCGGTAAGTGCGGCATCTACCGCATGCCGTCTGATGCACTGCTGCGTGCATGCGATGCGTGCATCAGACGGCTGCGGTGCTGTGCCGCACGTACCGCATGCCGCAGCATAGCATGCCCCTATATATATATATATATATATATATATATATATATATATATATATATATATATATATATATATATATATATATATATATATATATATATATATATATATATATATATATATATATATATATATATATATATATATATGGGGAGGGATACTCTTACTCATGGCCTCTTACTCATATAGTTACCTATGATCCGGGCCGTACATTAGATCCCGACGTACGGTTTGGATTAGATGGGGAGTTAAATCAATGGTGTCCGCATTAAATACGGGCTTTTAATACAGGCTTTTAATATGGACATTTAATGCGGACATCATTGCTTTAACTCCCCATCTAATTTGAACCGTATGTCGGGATCGAATGGACGGCCCGGATCATAGGTAACTATATGAGTAAGAGGCCATGAGTAAGAGTATCCCTCCCCTATATATATATATATATATATATATATATATATATATAAAGAAATAGCTAATGCCTCACTTCTATAAACTTGTCAGTAGAACAGGAACACTTCAGTTAGGGTGGTTGTCTGACCTCTTTGCATGCACTATTTGCGTCATAACTTTGGTCATCATTTGCATCAAACTTCATAATTTGACTTTCTTCATCATGTGATAGTTTTAGCTTGATAGGTTCTGTCTCTGCTACTATTTCAAAGTTCTGTGCTACAGATGTGACATCAGATTTTTCAACCTGTGTAATAGATTTTGGAAACCATTAAATAAAAAAGTTGACTGGAAAGAAAATTGTGTGTGTACATGTGTGGTTGTAACTGCATATTCTTAGCAGACCTCTTCATATGTAGTTCCATTCTCTTTGTCATCATGTACATTTGTTTCTTTGCTCTGATCTCTGTGAACACTTACAGATGCTGCTTCCTCGATAGTTGCTCCTTCCTCTAGGATCTGTCTTTCACTCACAACTTCAGCAGATCTTGCAAGTGCTTCGATCTCCGTGCTGGAAGTTCTTTCAAGGATTCTATCTGAAATTTCCTCTTCCTTTGGTACTTTCTCATCTCTATTCTCGTACATGCTGCTGCTTTCTGGTTTCTCTTGAAATTCTAATTCCCAAGACTTTGCTACCACATTCTGTTTGAGACTTGATGCCGTTTTCTTGTCATGGATTGTTTCTTCTGGACTTTCAGCAATCTTTTTTAAGCTTGATTTTAATATTTCTCTATCGTAGGCTTGGTCTTCCTCTAATACTGGATTATCCATGATTTCCCCTTCACTTAATGTGACATTTTGCACATAACCTTCTCTCTCTACGTCATTAGAAGCTTGGGAAGTGGTTAAAGAAGCGTCCATTTTTCCGAACGTATCATCACCTAATGTGTTCTCAATCTTCGTGATTTTTGTTTCACCAGCCATGTGTTGACTCTGGTCCTCAGGCACTGCTGAGATGACTTCAAGCATCTTAGTTCCTGTCTCTTCCTTGTGGACAACGGATTCTTTGTTGTCTTTGGTCTTGCTGGTTTGTTGAATCTGTTCTTCACAAAGAGAATTTGGATCTTCTTTGTGCTTCTTACCAACTCTGTCATTTATCATTTCCTCAACCAACCCTTGACTATCAGAAATATCACCAAAGTTCTTTTCTTGGTTTTCCTCATGTTTCTTTATTGCAGTTTCGGGGTCATCATTCACACCAGTTATTTCCGTAATCTGATGGAAAGATAAGACATAAAAACTCCAATTAAGACGACAATTTTTGTATAGGAAGACCATTGTTTATGATTTGTCTGTATTGGTCATTATTGATGAGGTGAAATATGCATGGAAGCAGATAAGGAACTAACCTTTTTGTTGAGATTATCATCTGTTGAGTCATGGATATTGATTGCTTCTGATTCACTGGCCGTCTCTTGACTCTGGCTCTGAGGCACCGATACGGTGTTGATTTCAAGCTTTTCAGTGTCCGTCTTTTCTTCCCAGACATCAACTTCTATGTTGTCTTTGCTGTTGGTAGTTTGATGAGTTTGTTCTTGACTAACAGATGAAGAGGCTTCGTCATCCTTCTCATGAACTGTAATAGGTATTGTTTCCACAATGGAAACTTGATTATCAGGGATGTCTCCATTTTTCTCATTTAGATTTTCCTCATCTTTCACCTTTACGGTTGTATTGTCATCACTAAGATCAGCAATTTCAGGAATCTGCTTCAGAGAATATGCCAACATAAGACCCATCTCATGTGTGGAGTTTGTAGAAAAAATTGCATGATAAGTTTAAGAAATAAGGTACATGGTTAGGTGAATGAGTTCTCTATACCATAAATATATTGTTGTGGTCAAAAGCAACTAAAATAAGATAAAAATCAATTGTATAATTATGTTTATTCTTATTTTTAGAATGACTTACATCTTTTTCTGATATTTCAATGCTGGTGGGTTCTGTCTCAGTCCTTTCTTCCAAGTTCAGCTCTATGGATGGCAAATCAGAATTAGCCTATACCACAAATTAAAAAGAGTAAGGAAGACAAATGAAGTAAAATAATGGAAAGGAATAAACTATAAAATAATATATTGAATAAACTACTTGATTTAAAATCTTGTCCCCCGTGTCATCTGCTTTGCTTGTTGAATCACTCTGGTCTCCATGCAGACTAATGGCCTCTGCTTCATTGGACAATGTACTACTAGCAAGTAAATTATTGAGGGTCTGGTCTGTGGTCTCCTCATCCTTATTATTTACATTTTCCTCCACTATGCTCAGGTGAATAATGTTTGTATTCTGCATCACATGTGAACCCTTACTTTTACAAGATTTTATGTGTGTACGATGCACATATATATATATATATATATATATATATATATATATATATATATATATATATATATATATATATATATATATATATATATATATATATATATAGAGGAATGATAAAATGCGGCGTGCAGTGCGTGCGGTGTCGCACCGCAGCCGTCTGATGCACTCGCTGCATGCGTGTGATGCACGCAGTGGTGCATCAGACGGCTGCGGTGTGAAACCGCACGCACCGCACGCCGCATCCTAACACGCCCCTATATATATATATATATATATATATATATATATATATATATATATATATATATATATATGAAAATGAGTTCCTATGACACGTCATAGGGAGTACCCTATGACATATGGTGAATTAGTAACCTTGAATATTTAGAATGTTCTAATTTTTTATGAGGATGATCAACCTATCTTAGATAGGACACCCATAAAAAATCAGCACATTCTAAAACTTTTAGGGGCATCAAATATGCTTTTCAATTTAACGGTTAAAATGGATAGCCGATAAAGCTCCTAGCATTTGATGCCCCATCAAGTTTTAGAATGCTATGATTTTTTGGTGATATTCTACCTAAGGTAAGGTGATCATCCTCAAAAAAATTCAGTACATTCTAGCATTACTAATTCACCGTATGTCATAGGGTTACCCCTACAACATTGTCATTCTTTATATATATATATATATATATATATATATATATATATATATATATATATATATATATATATATATATATATATATATAAAGAGAGAGAGAGAGAAATGATAAAGTGCGGTTTGCGGTGCGTGCGGTCTCGCACCGCAGCCGTCCCTCTCTCTCTCTCTCTCTCTCTCTATATATATATATATATATAGAGAGAGAGAGAGAGAGAGAGAGTAGTGATACATTGCGGCCAGTAACGTGCGGCCTTAACGTGTGGCACCCCCTTTCGGGGCATTTTTGGAATTTTTTTTTTGGGGATTGATCACCCACCCTTGGATAGAACACACAAAAAATTTCAGCTCAATCCAAGACCTGTAGGCCGTCCAAATGTGTTGATCAAAATGACGACAAAAATGAATGACTGATAAAAGTCGAGCACATTTGGACGGCCTACAAGTCTTGGATCGAGCTGAAATTTTTTTGTGTGTGCTATCCAAGGGTGGGTGATCAATACCCTCAAAAAAATAATTCCAAAAATGCCCCGGAAGGAGGTGGCCGCACGTTAAGCCGCACGTTACCCGGCCGAAATGTATCACTACTCTCTCTCTCTCTCTCTCTCTCTCTCTCTCTATATATATATATATATATATATATATATATATATATATATATATATATATATATATATATATATATATATATTGATGCGGCTTAACGTGCGGCCACCCCTCTAGGGGTTTTTTTTTGGGAGGATGATCACCTCCCCTTTGATAGCGCAGAAAATTTTTTTTAGCTCATTCTAAAACCTATAGGTATATCAAATGTGCTCGACTTTTATCGGTTGTTCATTTTTACCGTCAATTTGATGAGCACATTTGATAGACCTATAGGTCTTAGAATGAGCTGAATTTTTTTGCGTGTACTATCAAAGGGGAGGTAATCAACCTCCAATTTTTTTTTTGAAAAAACACCCCTGGGGGGGGGGTGCCGCACATTAGGCCTCAAGTTAAGCGGCCGCGCTGTGTCACTACCCTATACATATATATATATATATATATATATATATATATATATATATATATATATATATATATATATATATATATATATATATATATATATATATATAGAGAGAGAGAGAGAGAGAGAGAGAGAGAGAGAGAGAGAGAGAGAGGAATGATAAAATGTGGCGTGCGGTGTGTGCGGCGTCGCACCACAGCCGCCTGATGCACCGCTGCGGTGCGTGCGATGCACGCAACGGTGCATCAGGCGGCTGCGGTGCGACGCCGCACGCACCGCACACCGCATCCTAACACGCCCCTATATATATATATATATATATATATATATATATATAAGGAATAACTAATGCTTCACTTCATTCATAATATAAAACTGTCAGTAGAACAGGAACACTTCAGTTAGGGTGGTTCTCTGACCTCTTTGCATGCACTATTTGCGTCATAACTTTGGTCATCATTTGCATCAAACTTCATAATTTGACTTTTTTCATCATGTGATAGTTTTATCTTGATAGGGTCTGTCTCTGCTACTGTTTCGAAGTTATGTGCTAAGGTTGTGAAATCAGATTTTTCAACCTGTATTATAGATTTTGAAAACCGTTAAATAAAAAAGTTGACAGGAAAAATAACTGTGTGTGTACATGTGTGGTTGTAACTGCATATTCTAAACAGACCTCTTCACATGTAGTTTCATTCTCTTTGTCATCATGCACATTTGTTTCTTTGCTCTGATCTCTGTGAACACTTACAGATGCTGCTTCCTCTAGGATCTGTCTTTCACTCACAACTTCAGCAGATCTTGCAAGTGCTTTGCTCTCGGTGCTGGAAATCTTTTCAAGGATTCTATCTGAAATTTCCTCTTCCGTTGGTACTTTCTTGTCTCTATTCTGGTACATGCTGATGCTTTCTGGTTTCTCTTGAGATTCTAATTCCCAAGACTTTCCTACCACATTCTGGTTGAGACTTGATTCTGTTTTCCCGTCATTGATTATTTCTTCTGGACTTTCAGCAATCTTTTTTAAACTTGATTTTGATATTTCTCTATTGTAGGTTTGGTCTTCCTCTAATACTGGATTATCCTTGATTTCCCCTACTTCACTTAATGTGACATTTTGCACAGGACCTTCTCTCTCTACCTCATTCGAAGCTTGGAAAGTGGTCAAAGAAGCGACCATTTTTCCAAACATATCATCATCTAATGTGTTCTCAATCTTCGTGATTTTTGTTTCACCAGCCATGTGTTGACTCTGGTCCTCGGGCACTGCTGAGATGAATTCAAGCATCTTAGTTTCTGTCTCTTCCTTGTGGACAACAGATTCTTTGTTGTCTTTGATCTTGCTGGTTTGTTGAATCTGTTCTTCACAAAGAGAATTTGGAGCTTCTTTGTGCTTCTTACCAACTCTGTCATGTATGATTTCCTCAACCAACCCTTGACTATCAGAAATATCACCAATATTCTTTTCTTGGTTTTCCTCGTGTTTCTTTATTGCAGTTTCAGGGTCATCATTCAATTCAGTTATTTCCATAATCTGATGGGACGATGATAAGACATAAAAACTCCAATTAAGATGACAGATTATGTAAAGGAAGACCATTGTTAATGATTTTTCTGTATTGGACATTATTAATGAGGTGAAATATGCATGGAAGCAGATAAGGAACTAACCTTTTTGTTGAGATTATCATCTGTTGAGTCATGAATATTGATTGCTTCTGATTCACTGGCCGTCTCTTGACTCTGTCTCTCAGGCACCGATACTGTGTTGATTTCAAGCTTTTCAGTGTCTGTCTTTTCTTCCCAGACATCAACTTCTATTATGTCTTCGCTGTTGGTAGTTTGATGAGTTTGTTCTTCACAGACAGATGCAGAGGCTTCTTCTTGCTTCTCACGAACTGTAACAGGTATTGTTTCCACAGTGAAAAATTGATTATCTGGGATGTCTCCATTTTTCTCATTTACATTTTCCTCATCCTTCACCTTTACGCTTGTAGTGTCATCACTAAGATCAGCAATTTCAGGAATCTGCTACAGAGAATATGCCAACATAAGCCCCATCTCATGTGTGGATTTTGTAGAAAAGATTGCATGATATGTTTGAGAAATAAGGTACATGGTTAGGTGAATGAGTTCTCTATACCATAAATATATTGTTGTGGTCAAAAGCATATAAAATCAGATAAAAACCAATTGTATAATTAGGTTTATTCTTATTTGTTGAGTTGTCAACCTTGGTGGCTTCTGATTCACCTCACCTCTTGACTCTGGTATTCTGGTTCTGATACTGAGATGATATCAAATTTCTTGGGGTCTGCCCTTTTGAAACGTACACCAGCTCCAGTGTTTTCTTCATTGTTGGTAATTTGATGAATCAGCTCTTCAGAGAAAAATCGAGGGGCTTCCTCATGATTTTCACTGTCTACATCATTTATTGCTTGGACAACCAATCCGTGACTCTGACTATCATCCCCAACATTCTTGTTCAGATTACCCTCATCCTTCACCTTTTCAGTTATGGTGTCATCATTCAAATCCACCATTTCAGGAATCTGCTTCAGAGATGAATAATAGCTTTAGATTTGGTTAAGATGAGCATTCGAAACAAATGGAATCAGAGTAGCGAAATAACCATTTCGTTAAATTTTTCTATGTTCATGATCTCGGTGGCTTCCGTTTCACTGGCTGTCTCTTGACTCTTGTCTTCAGGTAGTGATCTGGCCACCAGTTGAAGCTTAGGAGATGTCTCTTCTTTATAATCAACAATATCTATGCTGTCTTTGCTGTTAGTTGTTAAATGAATCTTTTCTTCACATGCAGGGCTGGGGGCTTCTTCATCATTTATGTATTGCACAGCCAATGCATGAATATGAGATATATCACCAATGTTCTTATTTAGAAGATCTTCATCCTTGGCCCTTGCAGTTTCAGTCTCATCTTTCAGAGCTACTGTACGTGGAATCTGCTCGAAAGATGATAGATCATTGTAAAGATCAATTAATAATAAAATTTGAAAAAGTAATACATAAGATTTGAAGACTGAAAAGTGAATGTGATCTTGGAATCTTGGTAATGATGATTCAATTATATGGCCTTTATCCTTTATCAAAAGTGGGTCTTGATGGTTAAATCGAGTAAGCAAAGTAGTTACTTTGTACTTACTAAAGCGACTGTTGGAGCAAGGTTCTTAACTTTAACACCAACTAGCCATGCTACTTGAGTCCATGGAACACGTGGGAGTATGATTTTCACGACTAATCATGTCATGTCTTAAATATTATGATGATGTGGACATCCTGTGTCGATCAAGAACAAATGTTCCTTACAGCTTTGCTGCTTGTTAGATCAGGACATGACAGCGATAGGTGAAGTGGTATAGGCATGAGCAGATAGGTAGAGATAAAGAGAGATAGAGTTCCATGTATTTAGCAGGACCAAGAAATGTGAATTGGCTTGTGGCAGATTGATTTTAGAGAGAATTTTCTTATTAGTAATGTTAACCTGATGAGTAACCATGGCAGATTAATTTCAACATCTACTACATAGCTACAATTATTGTGGCTCTTTATTTCTCACTGTTTATTTAATTTTTATTTTCACTTCTTTTTTGTCGAAAGGATTAAATACACACATGGATTAAACAAAAAATTCAAATAAAGAAGATAAAGGTGGAAGAAATGGAAAATAGTTAACCAAGGAGGAATAATGCATAAGGTTGACACCTATATAAAATAGAAGAGTATATGGAGTGTCTTTGTAAGGATGAGAACTTCTTTCTTAGAGGATTATATTTATGAGAGTTTTATGTTCATGGTTTTCAACTTTTCATGAATAGAAAATTGTGGTTAAGTTTTATCTTCTCAGTGAAGCATAAAAAACGATATTGTTTGATAATTATAGGGCATTTCAATTATCATAATAGAGATGAAGGAAGGGAAACCAATTTCATGGATTAAATTCCTACAACTTTAGCAGTTATGGAAAATAGTGATTGATATTCAGCCTTTGTGTTATAGGGGACAGCTGTCATATGTTAGATGCCCATGAAATAGAACACTTGCCTAATCAAGGAATAGCCAGTTCTTGATCTCTGAGTATTTGGAACCCAGCTCAATATTCATTTGAATAAGGACACTGTTTGATATAACAAAATATAGTATATGCTCCCTAGGATCATAGAATGCATTTGACGGCCCTAAAGTGCTACTAATTGGGATTATTAAGATGTTGACATCCTGATTTTTGACAATAGTTATGCATCAATGTGTAGAAGTAATATAATGAAAAGTTAGCAATTCTACGATATTACAAAGGAGCAGTAAGTTGTTCACCGCCACATGCCAAAAGGAATGTTAAGGAATGCAAGAGTTGCAATGAATTTCGAATGATGGATAGAATAGTGCTGAAGTAATTCTGTAACATAGTGCTGAAGTAATTCAGATTATAAAGTGCTGAAGTAATTCAGATTATAAATCAAAGAATCACCATGACAAAGAACTTTGATACCATGTAAAGAGCGTAGATTGCCAAGATTTTTCATGTCCAATTCTCACTAAAGTGTATGCTGTAGATGAATATAACACTGCCATTTCCTGTAATGATAGCATTATTCACATATAGAAATACTAGGAGCAACTTAGAGAAAAAATAGCAGATGAAGTCAATGATGTGAAGGAACTGTTATATACCAGGGAAGGCATAACAAAATAGAATCTGTCAAGCCAGGTGGTAGGATCCTATGCAAGGCCATAACGTCCTTGTTTTTTTTAGAAAATTTCTCTCCTCCATAACCTCCTTGTTAAAGTGGTAAACAAATAATTTGGCATCTTCATTATAAAATCCAGGAGATTTATCCACGAAGGCTTCCTTTATTTAGTGATCTATGAAGGTTTGGAACTGAATATCCATATGTATAAAGGAGGCTTCTATAACTGTGTAGTTTATTCAAGAACAAAGTGAATGTTTCTAACTTAGCCACTGGGCTACATGTATCATCAAATTACATACGCTGATTGTAAACTTTGGCAACTAATCATGCTTTTTATTTATTAGTAGAACCATCAACCATATACATGACTTTTTTTTTACTGGAACCATATATATGACTTGATAAATCCATTGACAACCTACTAAGTTTTCATTCCCGAGTGTCTTTGAATTCCTACAAGGTATGCTTTTCTTTGGTTCTGAAAACAATGGTTGTCACCTCTGTGTAGATTGTGGTTTAAGATTTTGGAAGAGTGATGGCGGAGCACTGGTATCAAATCTTTGTCCATAATTGACTTCGGATGGTCATCTGGTTGTTGGTACTGTTTTCTTTTATTTTGCATTTTGGTATGTCTCTTTCTATTTTCTAGGAAGTTTGGGGGTTTATTTGAGCTTTTTTATTGTGCATAATGTGACACAACATCAAGTGAGAGGGTGGGTGGATTTTTTAGTGTTGGCCTTTTGGAAGTCCTATGGTCAATGGGGTGAGAAATAGTATTTGTCCCTGCTTAAGGAGAGGATTTGCTTCAGAGATGGTAAATCAGTAGAAGAGTTGATTGGTTCATTAGTTTGGAAACAATGTGGTCAAAAGTTCTAATTTGATGGTGGAATAAGAAAATGGATATGATCTTTGGGCTCTTGATGGTGGTGACTGTACAATGCACCCTTAATTCCTTTGGCAAAAGTAAGACTTGGTCATTAATTTGAAGTGATAATTTAGGTATTTTTATATGGGTGTGATCCAAACAATGAAGCATAAATCATATGTTCAACCATAGGATTCTCGGAAATATTTCGTTTTAGCAAGGGTGTGCATTTCAGGACTCAGCATAAGGATTTTTCCAGGCCATGCTGTCGAAAAGACTCCGATGATGTGAAGTCCAGTTTTTATCTAGTATTCCTTACATGTTTGCAGCTGGTTGGGCAAGAACTCGAGTGGGTTCTTAAGAATGCTACTAGATGGTGCCATGGAGTCATTCCAGATATTCGAAGCGGAGGAATGCCTGATAGTGGTTGATTAAAAGAGACCAAGAGATAACTATTAAGGAAAGACCAAACAGAATTGCAGATTGTCTTGTGCTTGATAAGTGTTGGAGATCATTTGCTTAAAATTGATGGGAACCCCATGAACAACCAAAACAAATGATGTGGAACTTGTGGTTCACTTGGCTTGGTTATGGCTTCTCTATTCTCATGTTTTTCTCCTTTTCCTGTTTTCTCCTGTTTTATGCCTTATTTGCTAAATAATAAGTTTGTTTCCATACATCAAAGTAAAATATGAAAATTAAAGATATTTTATTATAATACCTCATGTTTTTCACCATCTGGTGTGTAACTTGGATCTTCAGTGTCTACTCCAGGTACTGCTTCAGCTTTTGCAGGAGATATACCGGCTTCACCTTTTTGCTGATAACTTTTTTCTTTCTCCGTTTGGCCTTTTTCCTCAGCATCTTGCTCTATTGGAGCACTTACTTCATCCATTACGCTTGTCTCAAACACATCAGGATCGTTTTTAAGCTTGTCTTCGCATTTGTCATTTTGCAGGATACAGTCTGGAATTTTATCAATTGGAGTCCCTACTGGAGTGATCTTACTATCGATAGGTGCTTCAAGAGATTCTTTCCCTTGATTCAAGCCATTGTCTTCTTCAAGTTTCTCAACTTCAATTTGTTCCTCAGGTAAGCTCCTTCCTTCTTTTGTCTGATCTGTCGCTTCATCTCTGTAAACATTACTTTCCACGCGTCTGTTAGCTTCAATTCTTTCCTTATTATTCTGTTCGTTTAGCACCTCAAGAGTTGCTCCTGTATTTTTATCTTGCCTTTCATAATCATCCATTGTTGGATATATTTTCTCTGCAGCCTCTTCTGTAACTATCGTTTCCTGTATATTCTCCTCCGTAGAAGCTTCTGAGGTGGAGAAAGAACCTATTTCTTTTTCAATGCTTTTGTTATCCTCTAAAGTATCAAAGGCTTCTGTATCGGTAATTGTTTTATGACTCTGGTTTCCGGTCAGTGATTCGAAAGTCTTTTCAAGATTCTCAGTCTCTGGTTCTCGTTTGATCTGATCCATATTATTACCAAAATCGTATGTCGGTATCCTACTGGGAGCATTAATGGCATCCTCATGCATCTGATCTCCAACCTCTGTAGTTTCTTGATCAGATTTATGAGAAATAAGTAAATCACCACCATTGGAGTTTTCATTCTTTCTATTGCTCATCTCAGTCTCCTCACCCAAATCATCTATTGTATTCTGCACGATGAAAAATTTAACAAGAAGATACTTTAAAACATATATTAATAAAGAAAAAATGAAACATATAATAGAGAGTTCCAAGAATTAATGCATTAATTAATTCATGGTTTGGATAGATAAAGGATTGAGAGGTGGAGAATATTAAATGGAATAATCCAACAAACACCAGGGAAATGCATCTTAAGGGAAGAAGTTTTGTGTGTAACTGTCAGAGGAGTGGAAGATCTAGGAATCCTTAGTGGCAGTTAGAAAAAAAAAAACCATTTTTAAAGGCTTGAATAGACAACATATGTTGCATTGACATGAAAAAATGGTAATGCCACTCAAGTTGGGTAATAGCTTTTGGCTAATGTTAGCTAAAGGTACAAATCCTTAATGAATGGAAGAAAATCATAAGATAATTTGTGAATGTTTGAATTTCTCTTACCTGACATTCATGCACCAAAGTCACTGGCCCTTTTTCAATCTCATATTTATTTTCATTTTCTTGAGTGCTGTCTTCCATCTCATCGTTGTTGAATTTCGAGTCTAAATTTCCTTCAGTGATTGTCTTATTAGCATGTTCTTCACTCTTTGCCTCAAAGGTTCCTAGTTCTTTTCTCTGTTCTGAATCTTCTACAGCTGATAGGCTATCAACATCATTATTACCACTTTCATCATTGTAGAATTCGGTATCAGTTACTGTTCCAACCTGCCTATCTTCAGAAACGTTTACAGGCTTCTCAATATTGGTTTCATTTCCGGTGTCATATTCTTTTAAATCTTCCTTAACTTGAACCTTTGATCCATTTGGCATGTCACACTTTGCAATCAGGGTCATCATCTCATCTTGGTCTGGTACTTTCTCATGATATCGTTCTTCATCATGCAGGGGTGGTGCTTTTTCATAATAATGTTCTTCATCATGCACTACTTCAGATATTTCGTGAAGCTTCTCACTTTCTTTTACTTTATCTAGAGAGAGTTTTTTTATTAACTGTGCAGCTGCAAGAGAATCATATTTCCCTTTATCAGGATCCACCTCTTTTGGGACCTCATCTACCGATGTATTTCTTGAATGTGTTGTTTCTCGTTGTTGAAGGCTTTCTTTTTCTGAAATCATAGTATCTGATAAAACATTGGGCTCATGTTTCGGTATCTCCATATCTACATTATATCCCACATTAAATGCTTCTGCAATCTGCTCTTCAGCCATCATTTCACTCACTTCCTTGGCTTTTCTACCTTTGGTGCCACCTTCTAAAACGTCATCGTTGGTTTCTGCTTCCACTGTAGTTACACTGGTGCTTTGAGTCTGATCTGGTGCTATAGTAGATGTCTCCTCAATCTTCTCTGTAATTGTTTCATCCTCCTGAACAAAATTTTCTACTGATGCCTGCAGAACGAATAACTCATTGGCAGACATCTGTGATGAGGTCACTCCTTCCTGAATTGTCTTTTCTTGTTCCTTACTTGACCTTATTGTTTCAGGAGTCTTCTTTTCTGATGACACACATTGGGTTTCTTCAAGCAGCCCTTTTTTATTCCAGTTATCTCCTATCGAACAAGACTTGAACTCTTGATTTTGGGATGTCTGACTCAAACTAGCTGTTTCAGTAACTTTCTCTTTGTCAATTCTCTTTTCCATGCTTTTTCTTTCATCATCTCCCATACATTGTTCTTCAACAGTCAAGCTAGATAAATTTTGAGAGTGGTTGTTTACTTTATTATTTTTCTGAGATCCTGTTTCCCCCATAGACTCTGAAACTGACCTCTCTATATTATTAATAGGGCTTTCTGTTGGTTTCAGTTCTTCTGATTTGCCTCTACCTTCAGTTGCTTGAAAATTGTGCGCTTCAGGTACCAAATAAATAATCATCTCAAGCTTTGTTTCATCCACCTTAGCCCCCAAATTTTCTAGATAACAATCTTGACTTCCCATAATGCTTTCAAGATTCTCTGTCACAAGCTTCTCATTCAAAGCAACGTCTTTTTCAGTAGTATGGCTTGCAACACTTGTTTCAAGAGTATGTTCTTCAGACATTCGACCAGAATTTTCGACAGTATGATCAATCTCGAGAACATCTATCTGCAGTCTTTCTCCATTAGGGGCATGTGCAACTGATGCAGTAGAAAGGCTTTCATCTGCAACCTGATAATCCTTTGAGGGTTCATTTTTTATGAATTCCCTTGGATTATGTTCTATATTGATTTTTTTATCTAAATCTGAAGTTGATTTTTCAAGATGACCATTGTCTTCCTCATGTATGATTACTTCTTCAGCTTCAAGTGTAACATTCACATTGGGAGTTTCTCCTCCCATGGGAACTTTTTCCAAATGATATTCTTCACCTATGATTTCAACATTATGGTTCTCAAGATTTTCACCAAAAATATTTTCATTCTGTAGAGCATCCTCCTTAGTGGGTACGGTTTCTGCTTTGTCGTTGATTTTCTCATCTTCAATCACAATCTTCTCTTCAACATCCTTGACTGCATCTGTTGTTTCAAGATTTTGGTCTTCAAGGTGCACCATGGAGGCTTCTGCAAGCTTTTGTCCACTTAGTTCTGAAATTGGCTGAACATCATGATCACTTTGTGGGATTTCTTTAACTTCTTTCTCTACTATGACTTCAGCTTCAATATTTTCTTCACTCTCCACCTTCACATCTTCTTTTTCACATTTTGATACAATCACCTCTTCTGGTTCTGTAGTTTTGTCACAGAGAGAATCAGTACTGTCCATCGCAGTTTTTTCATCTACATTTTCCTTTTCCTTTTTATGGCATTCTTCAGAATTACCTAGATTTTTCCTGCTCAACAATCCTTTATTATCTTGCTCAATATCCCCAATATCTATGCCTGCTTTCTGTAAACTGGGATGAACCGGTGGAGTTTGCAGTCCCACATTTTCTGTTATGTCATTTGTCTTCTCATATGGAAATTCTGAAGCTTTTGCATATTCTGCATATATCTTTCTATCCTCTGAGCACATATCTCCCAATATATGCTTAGGAGAAGCTGTATTCAGATTCCTGTACTCTGCATTCGATGACAAATCGTTTTTATTTGAATCATCTTTTGCCTCTTCAAACTCATCTGTTAGATCTTTCTGAGTATTTGTCTCTGATGTCTCATTTTCTTCTTTACTTGGGTTTTCTACATTAAAATCAGCATCAGGATCTTTGTAGTTATTTTCTAAGGAGGCCTGAAATCTTGAAGGTGCTTCAACAAAAACTTCGCCCTCGTAGGTGCCTGTTGTTCCTACTGAGGAACACAAAGTTTCATCTTCAGCATTCTCATGTAAAGTCCTGCTATTATCTGTAGCTGTGGGAGATCCAGAAGAAGTTTTTTGGCCAACTATATGCAAGTCGTTCATGGAAGCTGACTTATTATCACCTTTTTTGTTCTCTGTATCATATGAATGCTCTTTAAAATTCTCAAGTGCTTCCTCCATGTATTCTGGTGGCTTCAAAGTTTGGTCATTTGACTCATATGTTATATGTCCATTTTGATCTTGCACCTTCTGCAGAAAGAATTATTGTACACAGTTACAAAAAAAATATATTAAAATAGCAGGAACTTGTTGGATAAGATTCAAGTGATCCTCTTTTTCTAATTCAAGGAGGGAATAAAAGTGAGGCATGATATAAAGTATCTCTCAGAAACATTCCAGATGTAAAAAAAACAAAAACAAATGCATATATGCATCATACTTTGAAGATAGGAAAGATCATGTGCATCGGAAGTGAAGAAGTGACTGAAACTTGCTCAAAAGTCGGTCTAAACATCTCCATCCATGAAAATTGGCAATTACATGGTTTTATATCTGTAGTCCACAAAAAAATTGTGCAATCTTCAAAAGTAGATGGAAGGTGACACCTTCATGAAGTTGGATATAGGGTTTATCTAATTTATGTTTGCCAAATGATGTAGAAACTACATCCATGAAGGAAGAAACACAATTTATGAGAAAGTGGAAAACAACATTTTCAGAATAGGAGTGGTACCTAGTATTGGGACAAAGACAGGCTAATGAAGCTTCAAACAGGGAGAAGAGAGTAACTTTAATTTAAAAATAGAAGAGTGGGTTCCATTTCGTAATTGATAGCATTCACTTGTAATGTCTGAAGCTTGTTAAAAGACACAACACCATGAAAGATTATGAGAAAGAATGAAGAAGAATCTGCTATGTTCACACGTCAAATTTTTTTGTTGAATTACAAATTGGATTTCAATTGTGCATTAAAATATGACAAAATGATTAATGATTTTAGGGTCATTATGTTAACCATGATAATCAAAGGATAAGAGAAGAAAAGATAATGAGGCAGTACCATGGTTTAAAATATTTGCGACAAATAGCAATTTATATCTAATATTTTCTCTTATCGCTAGATGGCGATACAATATCGACCCGGATTACGCTTTTTACACAATGTCAGGGAATTATTCCTGATATATCGTCGATATATCACCAATATCAAATCGCCAATATCGCGATATCCCCGATATATCCGCAATCTATCGCTCAAATTGCCCTCCTGCTTATATGAAGTTGTCGGCAGTAGGGTAAAAGTCTCCCAGTTTCACCCAGAGAGGGGTTTCTCTTGATTTTCTTTCCCCACATCACAATCACTTCTGTCAGTTCTTTCAATCCCCACTCTGATCATATAGTGCCTTCTTCTTTGAAATCTTTTATCATACATGTTTATCATCATTGAAGGGCATTCCTAAAGTCTCCCATTTACTACATATGTCAAGGCCTTTGCCTATATTCATATATATATATATATATATATATATATATATATATATATATATATATATATATATATATATATATATATATATATATATATATATATATATATATATATATATATATATATATATATATATATATATATATAGATGGGGAGGGATACTCTTACTCATGGCCTCTTACTCGTATAGTTACCTATGATCCAGGCCGTCCATTAGATCCCGACGTACGGTTTGGATTAGATGGGGAGTTAAAGCAATGGTGTCTGCATTAAATGCCCATACTAAAAGCCCGTATTAAAATCCCGCATTTAATGCGGACACCATTGCTTTAACTCCCCATCTAATCCGAACCGTACGTCGGGATCTAATGGATGGCCCGGATCATAGGTAACTATATGAGTAAGAGACCATGAGTAAGAGTATCCCTCCCCTATATATATATATATATATATATATATATATATATATATATATATATATATATATATATATATATATATATATATATATATATATATATATATATATATATATATATAATAGTAGTAGTAGAGTGGGACATCGACTCAGTGGTAACAGGAAAATATAAAAATGTGTTAGAATGTTTGAAATTTGTTGTGTAGGTTTCATGAATTCTTTCCTATATGTTTAAAGGAATTTAAAAGTACTCTACAAGTAAGCCGCTCAAGTACCTCAATTTGTTGGAAAAGCCCGGACAACACATACACAACACGCACGCACACAACCACATATACATATCTATATGATTGGTCACCAGAAAATATTGTGAAGGTTGAACGTGTTTCAAATCGTCTCCTCAATTGTCTCTTTTTTATATTTTGGTGTGCTTAACAAAGTTTAACACATGTCAGACGGAATTTTCTCAACTTTATAATTTAGAGCATCTTAGAAAGGAAAAAAACAAAGACTGCATATACTCCTTGTTAGTAGAATTTCACATTCAAGAAATATTTCCTAGTTTCTATGATATAAGTTACAAAGTCTGTAAATTCATCAAAAATGCCTCATCGGTAATTGTTAGGTGTGAAAGTTAAAATAAGGTGACATTAAGATCTCACATAATCAATATTATGTTTGGTACTCCATCTCCCAAGAGATTTTGTACCTCAGCCTGGGTGCAAGGTCTAACACATGAAAACAATTTCTCTTGTATATCATTTGATGCTTTTTACGTATCTCGTATTAAGCTATGCAGTCCATTTTATTGTTCCTTCAAACATTTTTGGTGAAAGAAGCATATGATTTTGTCCATGGAATTTCTTGTATAGCATTCTACAGACATGAAGTTAGAGCTAAAAAGCCTGTTTTAATCAGATCTGTATTGTGTATTTGTGTACTTGATGAGAAGATCTTGGTCCATCAAAGTTGTTGAGGAAGTCCACCGGTTAGTCCCACATCGGTAAAGGGGGCACCTAACACCTGCTTTATATACCCTCTATGGACCTCCCCTTACGACCCGGGTTTTGGGGCATGAGGGTATCTAACATTATATCATAGCTGGGTTCACCGTCTCCCTCCGGGTGCAGCCCCTTCCGATTGTGCCTCGCTCCGCATGCCCCGCTTGAGGGGGGTGTTGAGGTAGTCCACCGGTTAGTCCCACATCGGTAAAGGGGGAACCTAACGCCTGCTTCATATACCCTCTGTGGACGTCCACTGGTTAGTCTCACATCGGTAAAGGGGGAACCTAACACTTGCTTCATATACCCTTTGTGGACCTCCCCTTACGACCCGGGTTTTAGGGCGTGAGGGTATCTAACAAAAGTTAAATAACATAAACTTGATACCTATCATTGCAACTAATAAGGTTTCTGTGACCGTTAAGAAGAGGGGGATCTGACTGAAAGCCTAATTTCAAGCTATGTGCTCAACTGGTCATACCGCTCTATTTCTAGTTATGTGAACGAAAATTTTCTAATATTTAATAAACATTCAACAACACACCCAAACAGATATGTCCATTAATTCTTGTTTGGGATTATAATGTTCGTACATAGCACTGAAATTAGGTCAACTCAATCCGATGCATAGGGACTTTCCAGTGTGAGTTAAAATCAAAAGTTTGACCATTGATCTAAACCTTTTTTTTTTCTTTTCTTGAAGACGACATGCATGTCCTGGTCAGAGCGATGCCTGTTAGTGCCATTGCACAAGAGATCACGGATCGAAGCCTGCCAACTGCAGG